>CM053626.1:178915839-178956177 GCA_028646595.1 Phalanger gymnotis
AAAAAAAAAACAGAATTTAGATGGGGGAGGGGAGAGATGGGAAGAAAATTTGTAACTCAAAATCTTGTGGAAATGAATGTTGCAAAGTAAAAATAAATAAATTAACCTTTTAAAAAAAGAACTTAGAAAACTAAGAGTAGCAGAAATAATAATTTATATAGTATTTTGTTGTTTTTGAAGAAGATCCTTTGCTATTTGAAGATCGATGACAGCACAAATGAGTGCTGTCTTGACTTTAAGTAAGGCAGAGTTGCACAAATCATCCTCACTCTCTCTTCTGGAGTCATCAAAGTCCAGTGGCAAGACAAAAGTCAGTATGATTGTCTACGAAACCGGGGAGCAGTAGATGACCTTAGGATCTTTGATGTCTGACCAAGGTCTAAGCCCTTCACAACACTCTCTTCAGCCACCTTCATAGCCATTGGAACAAATCGTTCTCGTTTGTCCATTCTGCTGTGAGGTCTTCACATACTTGGGGTAGGCATCCCTCTAACTCACTAACAGTTGAATAGAGAAAGAAGGCAACCCTGTAGTCTGGCTTGTCAGAAAGGCCTTCATAAAAGAGATGGGACTTGAAGGACAGGAAGAACTCAGATGGATAGGGAGAGAGGGCATTCCAGCCAGGGAAAATTTAGGAAAGCTAAAGAGTCCATGCATATAACACTTTAAATCTTGCAAAAGTGCTTTATATATAGCATCTCACTTAAGCTTCACAATGTGCTGTGAAATACAGGCTGCCATATTATCACCCTCATTTTGCAACTGAGAAATTTGAAGCTCAGAAGTTAGATGACTTGCCTATTCAATACCCCAGTTCACAAGTGTGAGAGGTGGGATGTTGAAGATCACGTCTGATTCAGGCCAGTGTGCTGTTTCAGCTTCAGAATTGGAATGAATGAAACACTCATAGACCACCTAACACTTAAACATAGAGCTTTACTTTGCCATAGCAGGGAAAGGGTATTCAGCAAGGATATACCATTGATTCAGCACGGGTGCAGCTTACCTGGCCCAGTGTTGATCAGGCTGGTCTACTGGTTAGAAGTCTGAAGGAGGAAGTCCTCATAAAGCTGCTTTTGTACTGAGAACATCAGGAACCTCTGTCAATGGTTTCAGCCTTACTTTCCTGGACCAATTAAATTTCAAGGATGGTTCAATAGGTATTAAAGGAAAATTAGCCTAGCCTGCATGAGAGAGCTATTGCTCTCACTACAGATAGGAACCCAGCTTTTCCTGTCTCCAAGTCCAGCACACTACCCAGCAGGTCATTGTATCTGGTGCCTTTTCCAGTATGGAGAAAAGAAAGCTGGGCATGTTCCTTAACTGCATAATCTTGGATGAATGGCTGGAACTCCATGAATTTTATTTTTTTTTTCATATATAAAACAAGGGGTTTAACTAGATGAATTCTAAGGTTCCTTTCAGTTCTAAATCCTATGATTGCCAATAATTTCTCACATCTTGGGAAAACCACCTCGTCACTTCAATTTGACAAATGCTTATGTAATACCTACTAAGCACAATGTGCTCCCAGTGCATTGGGTTATATACATTGGTATGAATGCAAAGATGAAAAGTTCCACCTTCAACAAGTTTATAAAAACAGTGGTAGGGTGGTGGCAAAATTAATCTCACCAATGTGAGTATTCACTTTAATAATACAGGTCTCTACCCATTTATCCCTTCATATCCTGTAATGTAAGCTCTTTTTGAGTTGAGACAATTTCATTCTTTGTATTAGTACCCTCAATACCTAGTATCATAGCTGCTACATGCTAAATGTTTTGATTGTAATTTTTGTTAATAAAAAACTCAGTAAATTCCAGCTGTTCTCTCTTGCCTCCAAAATCAAATACAAGATGTTTTGTTTGGCATTCAAACCCTTCATAACTTAGCTCCCTCCTAACCTTTTCAGTTTTCTTATACCTTACCCTCCACCATGTACTCTTCCATCCAGTGACATTGGACATTCCATCTCTCATCTCCCAGCATTTTCTCTGGCTGTGCTCCATGCTTGGAATGTTCTCTCTCTTCAACTCTATCATCTCTGGCTTTTTTTAAATCCCAACTAAAATCCCATCTTTTACAGGAAGCCTTCCCCAACCCTCTGTTAATTACTTCCCACTTATTCTGTATATACTTTGCATATATTTATATGCATAATGTCTCTCACATTAGATTGTAAGCTCCTTGGGGGCAAGGATTATCTTTTAGTATCCTCAGTACAATGCCTGGAACACAAATGGTGCTTAATATATGTTTATTAATTGACTGATTGATTTCATCCATGTCGTCTCATAAATTTGCCACAAAGGGCAACTTTGTATGATGAGGGTCTTCCTTATCATCTTGCAACATTTCAGGAATACCAATGCTATGACCAACCCATCTCTGTTTTTTTTCCAGACCTACATTCATCTTATGACATTCTTTATATCACTTTTCAGGCACAATCCTTACATGTTTGAATGTGTGGAAGCCTGTCCCCATTCACCACATACCTTTCCTTTGCCTTTTGTGTGATTCTCCACTGTAACTGGTCAATGAAATTATTATTCTGTGTTTCATAAACAGAATATTGGTGTCAAAGATACGAGTCTCTCTTTCAAGGAGAAGGCTGGGTCATTAAAAGTACAGCAGAGTTTTCCAGAGCCTGCCCTCATTTTCCTGTTCACAGTGGTCCCAGCTTATTTTTTTATTTGCACTGTCTCTCCCTGATGTACATACTAATGCACCCATTCTGCAGTTTGTCCTTCTAACCATGGACAGCAGGCAGTGTTCTTTGTTCATTTGGATCTTATTGTGTGCACAGTCGAGTCTTTTGAACGATTTTGGATTTCATTTAGGAGATGCTGAATTGTTCTAATTGCTCATACAATTAGCACAAAGTCGTCCGCACACAGGAACATCTGTAGGACCTCATCATCTACAGGAAATTCCTCTTTGACTTGGATTTGGCACTGGACTTCGTTTACAGCCGTGGTGAGTGCCTTTGGCAAGCAGACATGTCCCTGCCTTACGGCTCACTTGATACGAATAGTGGGGTAGTTAGGGAACAAGTCTCTCTACCTTTAAGCTCCCAGAATCCTCTCTGGTTGTCCCCCATGCCTGGAATGGTCTCCCTCCTCAACTCCGACTCCTGACTTCCCTGGCTTCCTTTAAACCCCAGCTAAAACCTCATCTTTCATAGGAAGCTTTTCCCAACCCCTCTTAATTCTATTGCCTTCACTCTGTTATTTCCTACTTTGTATATATTTGTTTGTATGTTATCTCTGTTATGTATTTCAAGGAATCGTACATGTCTAACTACCAGGGGAATTAAATGAAGGAGGTTAGAAATGAATAGTCCTGCTGGGTTGCTATGGTGGTGTTTTTTTTTGTCACCCACATATACTCAGTTTTAACCTTCATTTTAGACTACTAGGTATGAACATAATGACTCTCTCTGGGTCCCCTCAAAGGTTTGGCTTCTTTTGAAATGCCTGGGGGAACTAGCTAGCAAAGTGCTCTTAGACTAAGCAGCTGTAGCTTTTCTCCCCAGTATTGCTTTTAGGTTCAAATACATATCATAAAGTTATCAAAGTCTAACAATTCTATCCCTCAGCCTGCTACTTGACTTGTTCCCACACTTAATCTCTTCAGCTGAAACTCTAGGGTAATCCAGCAGCATGTTTGGATAATTCCCTTCACATCGATTAGTCACATTTCAACATCTATCTCAATCAAATAAGCTCAGAGCCCCCCATTCCAGTTCATCAAATATTATTTAATGAAACTAGAGAAACTATCTTTCCCACAAGTGATTTCTCTCCTCTCCTCTCCTCCCCTATTCTTCTTCTTCTTGTTCTTCTTCTCTCTCCCCCCCTCTTTATCTCTGTCTTTCCCCCTCTCCTTTCTCTTTCTCCTTCTCTCTCTCTCTTTCTCTCTACACACACACACACAACATATATATATATATATATATGTATATTATACATATCTCAAAACCCTTGATATCCTATGATTAAAAAATTAAAGTTGCTGAATACATAGTTTATTAATAATCAAATCAATAGTAGTAAATACATAATTATTTATAATATTTAAGCCATGAAAAAAGATAAGAACTAGAATCACCTTAAACCATCACTGTAACAAAGGATAACTTCATTTCTGAAAATGGTTCTACACCATTTAGTTTACTCAGGATAACAAAGCCTCTGTAAGAATCCTCTTCAGAAAACAAAGGTTGAAATAGTTTCATAAAGAAGACATCTCCATCTTCTCCATCTCTCTATCTGTGAAACCTGGACAGTCTATCAGCGCCATGACAGGAAACTGAATCGCTCCCATTTGAATTGTCTTAGGAAGATTCTGACGATCACCTGGTAGGATAAGGTACCAGACACTGAGGTCCTTATTCGAACTAAACTGCCAAGCATTCAAACTCTGCTGCAGAGAACGCGGGCTGGCCATTGAATGCAAAACGTACACTTGCTAAAAAGACTTTTATGGAGAACTCACACTGGGCAAATGTTCCCATGGTGGTCAAAAGAAGCAAAACAGGAACACTCTCAAGGTTTCTCTTAAGAAATTTGGAATTGATTGTGTGACATAGGAGACACTGGCACAGGGCCACTCATCATAGCATGTCCACATCAGAGAGGATGCTGTGCTCTATGAGCAAAGCAGAATTGAAACTGCTCGAAGGAAAAGTAGGATGCACAAATTTAGAGTATCCACCCCAAATGTTCACATGGGCTATTTGTGCCCAACCTGTGGTAGAGTATTCTGAGCTCAGCCACAGTAGAACACACTGAAACTTGACTCCAGCATAGTGATGTCATTTTGGTCCTCTTCGAAAATGAAGAGTAACAACCAACCAACTCTCTCTCTCCAGTTACGATGGGAAAACAGGACTTTCAGTTTCTCTCAAGCCCTAATTCTTCATAGGCTCTTCAGACCTACTCCTTAAGGTCCTACTTGACAGGTTCCTCTTGGACACACACACACACACACACACACACACACACACACACACACACGTCTAATCAGAACTAGGAAAAAGTAGCAGAATGTTCTGTCTAGCATTCAAAGGAGAAACTCTGAGGACCTTAGTTGGAGGAAGTGGTGGTATCCAGAGGTCTTGAAGGATCCTTGGGACTACTCTAAGGGGCTGTGGTGGGGCAATTGGCATGGAGGAGGAGGAAGGGCAGGGAGAAGGCATCCCACACTGCTGGGGTCAAATACTGAAGACAGAATAGGAGAACTCCCTCGAGGGAAAAAAAACACATACCAGAGACAACTCTTTCCCTTTTCGACCAAAAAGCACAGGTCGGACCATTTCAACCCCTATTCAACAAATTAATAGTTCCCTATTACCTCCAGGATCAAATATAAAATGCTCTTTTTGACTCATAAAACCCTTCATGGCCTGGCCCCTTCCTACCTGTCCAGTTTTCATACACCTTGCTCTCTGCCAAGTAACTCTTCAATCCAGTGGCCCCCTGGCTGTTCACAAACAAGGCACTCCATCTCCCAACCTCAGGCATCTTCCCTGACTGTCCCCTGGACAGCCTGGAATTCTCTTTCTTTTCATTTTTGCCTCCTGACCTCCTTGGTTTCCTTCAAGTCTCAGTAAAGTCCTGTTGCTGTTGTTGTTTGTCCTTCCTTTTCCAAGGGCATCAATGAAATCTTGAGGGTGATGTCTTGACTTGCACGTACATTGGATTTAAGCGAGGCAGAGCTTTTCAAAGTCATCAGCCTCACTCTCTCCTCTAGAGTCACTGAATTCTGGCAGTAAGACAAAAGTCAAGGTGACTGTCATCGATGGCCTGGAATGCAACTGATGACCTTGGCCTTTCATTAAAGTCTTTCTCAGACTTCAGCAGTCCCACCATCTACAAGAAATCATAGCCAGTTCTCCTTAATCTTAGTGCCTTTTTTATGAGATTATTTCCACTTGAACCTGTATTGATCTTATTTGTACTTAGCTGCTGGTATGTTGTCTCTGCCATTGGGCTGCGACCTTCTTGAGACCAGGGACTGGTTTTTTTGTTGATTTGTTTGTTTTTGCCTTTCTTTGCATCCTCAGCACTTAACACAGTGTCCGGCATATAGTAAGTGCTTAATAAATACTTGTTAACAAGAAGAATCCTGCATTAAATCTGGAGTTTTTTGCCTGCCTTTATGTCCTGGGAATCAGGACACTGTATAAAGTAGCACGTACATCTTAACATATGGCCCAATACTTAACATGTAAATGGATGCAAATGGAATCCAGGAGATATGTGAAATTGTGTAGGTCACAGAAGAATAGCTTACACCTAGTGATGCCTCAATGTCAGTGCTCTGAGAGCTCTTTAATGGAACCACATCTAAAAGGGAAGATAAGGAAACTGAGGTCCATTGGACCTCTTTTAGTTGCAATTTAGAAGAATGAAATCCATCAAAGAAGATAGATTCTGGAAAGGAAGAGGCACCACAGAAATCCTTTCCTCATAAAAGAATGCCACCTTGATATTGGGTTAATCCCTTCTTTTTCCTCTTGGAAGTAGATGTCTATAGGTGGAGGGCATGGGATAAAGAGGAGGTGGGTGAGGAGAGAAAGACCAGTTTCTTTTCCTTTGTGGGACAGGTAATACCTGAGAATCAGATTTTGTATCGAGGATCAAGTAAGACTTCCCCACCAATACGAGCCTGGTACTAGACATAAATGCATGTTTTTATTATTCTGGGAAAAGGCTCTGCGATGCACAACTAAGTGCTGGTGAGGGATTTAACTTGATTTTCATTTTCTGGCAGGATTCAGATCAGATGTGTCCTGAAAAACCAGTTAAAATATTACTCAGGGAGAGCTACAGAAGCCAAAAAAAAAAAAAAAAAAAAAAGAAGAAGAAGGAAGCTGGGGATAGGAGGCGTTCAGATTGCTAGTCTAGTAAAAAGCTCTGGTAAGTACAGCTCTGGTCTGGGAGTTAGGGCTTGGGAGAGCTTTGGAACCTAGAGAGGATCATTGGGTTAGTCTCCTCAGCTACAAGATGTGGAGGGAAGTCTTGTTTGTATTCGATCCTTTCCTGCCTTTCTGTGAGGTTGACTGAAGGGAATTGTGCAGATCATTAAAAACCATTTCAGAAAAGTCGTTGTTAGAAAGGATGGCTCTCATGGAGGAGGGGGGAATATACTGGGAAATAAAACTGATATAAAAAGAAAGAAAAGATATCAATAAAAATTGAAAATTAGTTTTGTTTTTTTTTTTTAATGTTACAGGAAAACGAGAAAGTAACCCAGAGAATAACTAAGAAGCCGGTTGGACTGTGGGAGGAGGGAGGGGTGAGTGGCAGGAATGAAGGAATGAGGACCTAGCCATGCCAGGGCTGGGGAGGTAAAGGAGGCAGGGACTGGAGACTGTAGAGAACAGCATAGCCATTGTACTCCGTTTTAGTCATAGCGAGAGGGCTCTGCCCTTCATCTTATTCCCACAGGATCTTTTTCTGATTTAGGATGGGGAACTGGTACACAGAGCAGGGCACAGTGTCCCAGATTACACAATCATAAAGAAACTCATCAATTTTCCCGAAGATGGAGAGACAGCTTTACAACAGGAAACCAGATTCACTGGTCTCTAAAAAACAATCCTGGTCCACGGTTTTTTTTTTTTTTATCAGTTTCCCCATGCACGCACACACAAGAAGTTTCGGCTTTCAGGACTTGCTTTGTTACTTCTGACTCAAAGTCAATTACTTCTTCTCTCTGTTTCTCACGTTGCTACATCAAACCTCAGGAGAAGCAACAGTTTTTCAAGATCTGAGGAGGCTTCATGAAGGTGCACTGGCTCTTTTTTGAGCTCCTCAGAGAAAAGATGCTGAGGGTAGGGTTATCATTAAATCCTTTCCATAGGCATCATCCTGTCCCTCCCCCAACGGGACATCTTAAGGTGCCAGATCTCCTCAGGCAGGCCCTATGCGAAGGTAGAGGCTTGGAGAAACCCTCACATGGGTAGGAGAGGGAGTACCCACACACTATTCAGGGGCTGAGGCCGGGCCGTCAGTCTCTTTGCCTCGCCAAACCCTCCCCCCCTCCCAATTCATTGCATTGTCCCAGACTTCTATTGCCATGGAAAATCAAAGAGGCCCCAAGAGAGGGTGAGCAGCCCTTTGGAATTCTCCGAGACAACGCCCTGGTATCTCTCGTGGGAGACCCAAGCAGGTGCTGCGCCCGGGCCAGGGAAGGGACCAAGAATGAGACCGGGCCCTCTGCCCAGGGCCCGTCCCACTCGACCATCCCACCCCTAACACCATTCACCAACCTCTCCCTCCCCCGCTGCTGAGTCATCATTCTCGTGACCAGGGCACTGCAGCTCCGGAGGCAGTAGGCTAATTGAACCCGCAAGCCAAGCGTCCTCTTTTTCTCTGTCTCGAAGCAGCACTCGGTCATTTTCCGCGTGCGTCGGGGGTGGGGGTGGGGTGGGGGGTGGACTGCTGGAAGGTGGGATTAGCTTCCCAGTCCCACGGGCGTCCACCTAACTGCCCTGGGAGGATAAAAGCCAGGGCCGCCTAGGGCGGAGCCGTACCAAAGCACTACAGCCCTAGCTGCAGTTTCGCTTACCGGGGAGTGGGGGTGGGGAGGGGAGAGAGAAGGAAAGATGGGGGCCCACGCTCCCCCCCCCTTTTTAGGTTGTTTCCCAGAGTTTCACGGCCGGCTCACGACGCTTGTCGCTGAGTCACCGCCCGGGAGCCAGCTGATTCTGGGCAGCCACGCAGCGTGGCCAGGGGGCCCCCATCACGGGAAGAGGCAGTCACTAGACCCCACTGGTGGGAAGGACCCTTGCTCTCCATTTTCTGTTACTGCCTTCTTTTTGATCTGTGAGTCGCCCTAGCGTTTCATAGTTGCCCTGGCCCTTGACTTTCGGACCACTGCTTGCCTCCTGGTTCGGGCTGAGTTCCGAACGAGTGTAAAGGGGGCATAATTAGTCTGCTGATGGCCCCTGCCCACAAAGCTTCTCTAGCGTCAGGAAATAGGGCAGGACTTCTGCCACCTGGGAGGTCAAGGCTAGGAGTCCCTGATAAAATGATATATAGTGAGGCATTTGAGAGATAAAAGATATGACCTTGATGTTTTTCTCTGGGCTCATCCCCCACAACTGCCTTTTCTACATTGCTTTTTGTTTTGGGGCTTTGGCAAGTTATTGCTTCTGTGAGCCGACCTTTTTAAGAGGGAGGAATGCAGTGTCCCTAGTGGTGGGGTCGACTATAAGGTGAGACCTGGTATTGGGTGGGCCGCCGCAGTAGTGGCCCGATCTATTCCCACAAGGCCTCTGATTCAAAACAGCCTTTTATAAACTTTTGACTTTTTAAAAACAACATATTCTTTATTTCACCCTCACAGAAAATTATCAAAAACACAGAAGGCAGTAGCCCCAAATCAATATATTTCCCTTTCAACTCCTGCATTTCAGTGAGTCTCACTTTCCCCACTGAGGTCTAATATAGGTAAGGCTTTAGTTTTACTGTTCTTATTGTAGGTTATATTAAAAAAAAAAACCAAACCTCTTTTTTTCTGGATCTAGCTTTTCTTTCTTTCTTCTTTCCTTCTTTCCTTCCTTCCTTCCTTCCTTCCTTCCTTCTTCTCTCCATCCATCCACATATATATAAAACTAACAAGAGTTTATTTTCTCTTTCCTTTCCCAGTTGAACAATAAAAAAATAAAGACCTCATAACAAATATGCATAGTCAAACAGAACAAATGCCACATTAGCCATGTCCAAAAATGTATGTTTCATAATGCCTTCTCTCTGTCCTGTATATGTCTTGTTTGTACATTTTTTTCCCATTAAACTGTGAGCTCCCTGAGAGCAGGGATTGTTTTCGTCCTTTCTTTGAATCCCCAGCACTTAGCGTGGCATTTGGCACAGTGCCCTAAAAGGAGCATAATAAATTCTTGCTGACTTAGTTGACCACCTCACTGGCAGGAAATGGGTAATCATGCTTCATCTCCCTTCCTCTGGATTTCTGGTTTGTCACTGAAGTTGGAATTTCTGAAGCTTTTCAAAGCTTTCTTTATGTGGTTGTCTTTGTATAAAATGTTCTAGTTATGCTCACTTCACTCTGCATTAGTTCTTAGGTTTCCTCTGAGACTTTCCTTATTACCATTTCTTATGATGCAATAGATGGGCACTCCCTTTGTTTCCAGTTTTGGGCTACTATGAAAAGAACCGTTATAAATATTCCTGTACATATCTTTCTAAAGTACAATTCTGACCAAGTCAACCCCTCTTTTTAACTAATTCCAATAATTCCCAATTACCTCCAGGATTAAATATAAAACCCTCTGTTTGGCTTTTAAAGCCCTTCATAACTTGGCTCCTGCCCACCTTTCCAGTCTTCTAACACACTTTATTCCTCTCCCCTGTATTCTGTGATCCAGTGACAGTGATACTCCATCTCTCCTGCCTTCAAGCTGTCCCCCATACCTGGCACTCTCTTTCTCCCTATTATTTCTACCTTCTAGTTTCCTTTGAGATTCAGTCAATAAACATTTATTAAGCACCAATTGTATTATGTGTCATGCATTGTGCTAATCTCTGGGGCTACAAATAGGAAAAAGATAACCATTGCCTTCAAGGAGCTTACAATCTAATGGGGGAACATGGGGGCAGTGGGGAGGGGTGAGACACTCTACTTGGTGACCTGGTGAAGTCAAGTAAAGAGTTCATCCAGAGAAGCCAAAGAAATCCAAAATGAATGCATGTGAGTGGGAAATGAGGCAGTGTCTGAGAAGTCTCTCCTTTCATCCCTCCTTAAAAGTATGCTGAGGAGTTCCCAGCTCCACCCTTCACTCACCAGGGCTGAGAACTGAGATTCGAGGCTTATTCTAAGAAGATGAAGTTTCCCAGTGAGTAGTTTACTGGGGACATGGTGGAGAAGTCTTATGAGTCCAAATGAGTGCAGCTTTTTGGGAAATCGGTTGTCTGAACTAAAGAGTCCTCTGCTAGAAGCCTCTCCACAAGAGCAGGGACTTTTTTGGGGGAGTGGCGTGGGGATTTATTTGCATCTCCAGCACTTAGCACAGTGCCTGGCATATCACAGGCACTTAATAAATGTTAATTAATTAAGATAGGAGTCTTTTTTCCTCTTCTCTTTCTTTTCTTAGTACTAGTCTCATAGACCTTGGCCCTTGGGTAACTTCTGCTCCACCTAGATCCAGTCACTAAAGACTTAGTAACTGGTTCCAGTGTATCCCTAATCACTTGGCCTAAATAAAAAGTGCCTAAAGCTGAAACTAATTCAGTCCGTGCACCTTTCTTTGTGCCTATGGCTTTCTAATTTGGTCTATGTTGTATCTTTATTTTGGCCTGCAAACTAGTTGAGGGCTGTGACTGGTTTTTTCGTAGCTCTGTAAGTTGAGGTTCTCAGTTTGCTGGTGGCAAACATGTAAATCCCAATGAAATTCAACGCGTATTATCAGACATTCTCAGGCAGAGCATTGTACTAGGGAGGCCGTAGGGGATATAAGTTTGGATACCACCCAGCTCTGCCCTTCATAGATATTATGTCTGGTAGCAATTTGAAATTTAAAACTTTATTTATGGGCCCAGGCCTTATCTATCAATCACCGCCAGCAGCCTCCCCTCACTTTCTCCTTCCTTCTCACCCCAGCCCTAGGCCCCCTTCTCTCTCCATATTCAGAGGGCCTCAGGAAACAGGGTAGGTAAATTCCTTGAGACTGGGTTGCAATCACTCCACAGCCCAGGTGGCCTCCTGTGGCGTCCAGCTCTCCTGGACGCTTCGGGCTCACAGCCTACCCCGCAGGTACCCCGCAGGTTCCCCGCAGGTTCCCCACAGGTGCACTACTCTGCCCTGCCTCTCGAACAGCCAGGTTTCGCCTCCGGAACTCGATGGGTTGCAGCCTAGGAGGTTAAAAATAGTTCTACGCGGAAGCCGTCGGGGGCGGGCCAAGCAGCCGTGTGGAAAAAGTGCGACCCAGGTCGGCAGCGGGTGGGCATCCGCCAAAGCCACTGGGGGTTATTTTTCTGAAGGAGGCCGTCTTTGTGATGTAGCCGACTCCGGAGCGGAGAGTACCGAGCCCTGAGCTGAGCGGCGCCTTGCGCCTGGTGCTTGGAGAGCCTCCAGATCCAAGCCGACGCAGCCCGGACTCCACCCCCGGCCCTCCTCCCTCTTCCCCGCCCAGTAGAGTGTCCTGCTCCGGCTTCCCGCTTCCCTACCCCAGAAGTCACATTAGGAGGCTAGAGCCGGACTTTTGAGCGCCAGCCTGAAGTTGTGCAGCAGCAGCACTTTACGCTTTCCCAGCCCCTCTGCTTTGGGCCCTGGGTCCAGGCTGACGCAGCTGCCGGGCTAGCGGCACATGCACGCCTCGAGCTAGGGCTTCGCTTGCCTTTGCTGCTGCCCCCAGGCTGGGCAGCTCGCCCGCCACGCCGCGTCTCCAGTCGCATTAGCTGTCACTCCTCCCGCTGCTGGAACACTGCCCGCCCAGCCGGTGACTTCCCTCGGCTTTGCTACCCGAAGCGGCAGCGCGGGGGGAGGACGCGATCGGTACGGACACAGGGGAGGGCGTCCCTGGCTCTGCCGCGTGGGGGTGTCCCAAGCCTCGGACGAGAAAGGCGTGGGGGTGCCCTGAGCTTCAGGAGAGAACCTGAGGGGGACCCAGCTGTTTGCCGGAAAGATTCGGGAGGTCTCCGACTTGGAGGATGCCCTCGAGTCAGGATGGTGAGATGGGGGACTGGAGCCCAGAGGCAGGAATAGTTAAGCGGGCTGCCGGGGTCGGCCTGGAAGCTTTGCGCTGTGACTTGGGGGGGGGAAGGTCACTTGGGTTGGAGGGGCTCATTAAATGCTGGGTCTGATGGCCCCAGGGCAGATGCTCTCCTTTTGGTACGATCTATTCCGGATTTTCGCCCTCCGGCTCCGGTGAGCCGAGCGCGCTGGGGTGCGGAGGCGTGGCCGGCCACCAGGGCGTGGGGGAGAATACTTGGAACGCCCTTCTCGCGGCTGACCAAGCTGTGCCAAGTGTCAGAACTTGCAGGGAAAAGTTGGGGCAGAAGGAGGAGCGCTGGTGAAATAGGACTACTCTAAAGAGCTCTTGTTTATTCAGGTGTGAGGTTGGATCCCAAGGAGTGAGGCTCAGGCTATCAAAGCAAACAGCCTTGGCTCCTCCTGCGGCAAACCGGCCTGACCGGGGAGGGCCGCCAGAGCAGCCCCACCTTTCCTCCCTCTCGGATCCGCCTTTCCCCAGCCTCTGGGGGAACTGGGCCACCGACTTCGTTCGTCTCCCTCCCTGCTGAGTTGGAGTTGGAGTTGGAGACCGGGTGGTAGGCGGGAGGAGTCCGGGTTGAACAGGCGGGTCGGCTTCCACCCTGACCCCTCTGGCCAGCACGCGAAACCATCTGTTGGCCCAGCCCCCACCGCCAAGCTCCAGAGGCCGGGGGTCGGGGGAACTAAGTCTGAAGTCGAGCTCATTCTCGAGACCTTTGTCAAGCCGGGAGGAGGTGGAAAGCAGCGGGCAATTTGGCTGGTGTGGGAATCCCCTGTCCTGGATCTTGTGACTGCCGGGGTTCGGGACTTTTGCGCGATTGAAGGACGACTTAGTCCGAGGGACCCCTTTTCCCCGCCCCCAGGCCCGACGTGAGAAGCGGGTCGGCTAGGGCTGGGGGTCTGGCCCTGACATTGTTCTGGAGCCAGGGGCTATAGGGAGGAATTCCTGATTCTCTACGGGACCCACGCTCTCGTAGACCTGGCCGGAGACCCAGATACCTCTGGAGATTTAGAGAAGCGGGCAAAGAGGTGCTGGGGACTTGGTCGTGGCATCACTGGCGGAGTGCCCCGCACTTGAGATCGCAGAATCTTCTCACCTCAAGTCCTCTCTCTTCCCGAGAGCTGCGTGCCTTACAGCACCTGGCTACAGGGGGACAGGAGCGGTGCTCGCTCCTACCCCATCCTGGTGAGCCTAGCTTCCCATAGGCTCTGCTGATCCTCCTTCTTTGCCTCCATCATTCGGGATAAAGAGCGAACTCAGCCGACCGCAGGTCTTTCCACGGCTGAGAAGGGGGCAGTGTAAGCTCCCGTTTCTCTGCTCTCTGCTCAGCTCCTAGCCTCTGGGGATGGAACATGCTTCCCCTCAGCCCTTGACTTGGGGCGGGGCAGTAGAGTCCCCATGCCAGCCTAGATACTCGTGCCTGGGAGAGGCTGATAAGAACCCCGGAGCGGAGGCAGCCGGAGAGGCCTGCGTTTCTATAGCGCCTGGGTGCTTGAGAGTTTTGGGCTGAGGTCACGGATACAAATGCGTGAGGGCCAAAGCAGGAACGTGGTGTCGGTGGTGGTGGTGGTAGTAGGGGGTGGTGGTAGTGATGATGATGGTGAAAGGAGCCCAGAATACCAAAGCCTGGAATGATCGGATTGAGGAGCCGAGTGTCAACTTCCCTTCCTTGGGTTACTTTCCCAACAAACTACAGACTGAGAGGGAACAGGGGCCTGTGGAGCAGAGCTCTTTCTCTCTGCTTCATTCCCTCTTGGTTAAAAGTGGTCCTCCTTTATTCATAAATCTGGAGTACCGACATTTCCAAAAGGGTTCCCCAGGACCCACCTGAATCCGGGTAATTCAAGCTCAGTGTTTCACCCTGAAATGTCCTGGTGATAGCCGGCTCCAGTTTTCCGGGCGCCTTGGTGGAGAAGCTCTTGCCTGAGTCCTTTGTCGTTTCCTCTTCTCTCCAGGGCACCCAAGGAGACTTCTGCCGAGGCCCTGCAGGGTGCTGGTGCTGCTGAACCCCCGGGGAGGAACCGGCAAGGCCCTGTACCTCTTTCAGAACAAAGTGCAGCCCATGCTGAAGGAAGCTGGCGTCTTCTTCAAGTTGCATCTGACTGGTAAACGCTAAGTGCCCCGAGAGGCAGATGCTCTGCCAGCCCCTTCCACCATAGGTCAGCAACCTAGGGCGAGAGTGATGATGCCTGCGGGGTCCCCGTTGGGAATGCAGAAGAACCTGAACTGCTTGCTTCCCTCCTCCCTGCAGAGCGGCGGAATCACGCGAGGGAGCTAGTGCGGGATGAGGACCTTTCCTCCTGGGATGCCCTGGTGGTGATGTCTGGAGATGGGCTGATGCACGAAGTGAGTGATGGGCAATGGCTGGGGGTGATGTGGAGAAGAGGGATAGGTGCAGAGAGATGCTGTTAGGAGGTGGCTAGTGTTAAGGGGAAGGCTAGGCAGGTCCTGACTTTGCACTTTCAGGTGGTGAACGGCCTGATGGAACGACCTGATTGGGAAACTGCGATTCAGAAGCCTCTCTGTAGCCTTCCAGCAGGCTCGGCCAATGCTTTGGCTGCATCTGTAAACCATTATGCCGGGTGAGGGGCCAGGATTCTGCCTCCATTTCCCCCTCCTACACTCCCCCCAACTGTTGGCTTGCTGACATTTAAGCATCCTCAACCCCTCCCTTTCCCCTAGGGTTTACATCCCCAGGAGGGCATTCAGGTCTTGGGGCTCCCAGCCTCAGCTCTCTCTCCATCTGCTCCAGTTCCTCTCCAGGCCCAGTGAGTCAAAGGCTTCCTTCCTCCCTCAGGAGGCTGGCAGCAGACAATTACACTCCCTACTAGCCCAAACCCAGGGAAGGGACCAGTGGGGTCAGGGAATCAGGATTCCAGTCTTTCCTCATGTTCTACCTTCACCTCCCAGCAATGAACAGGTGACCAATGAAGACCTATTGACCAACTGTACGCTGCTGCTGTGCCACGGGGGGCTTTCTCCCATGAACCTGCTTTCCCTACACACAGCTTCAGGCAACCGCCTCTTCTCTGTGCTCAGCCTGGGCTGGGGCTTTGTTGCAGATGTGGATGTGGAGAGTGAAAAGTACAGGTGCCTAGGAAAGATTCGGTTTACCCTGGGCACATTCCTCCGCCTGGCTGCCCTGCGCACCTATCATGGCACATTATCTTATCTCCCAGTTGGAGCACCTTCTTCTAAAATCTCAGCTAGACCTCCCCTGGGCTGTGACCAACCAGGCCCTGTGGATTCACTTCTAGTGCCTCTGGAGCAGCCAGTGCCAGAAAACTGGACGGTGGTGCCTGACCATGAATTCGTGTTGGTGCTAGCTCTCCTGCATTCCCACTTGGGTAGTGAGATGTATACTGCACCAATGGCTAGAGGAACTGGGGGGGTTGTGCATCTGTTCTACCTTCGAGCCGGTGTGTCTCGGGCTACACTACTTCGTCTCTTTTTGGCCATGGAAAAGGGTACACACATGGACCTGGACTGCCCTAATCTGGTGTATGTGCCTGTGGTGGCCTTCCGTCTAGAACCTCATGATAGCAGGGGTATGATTACAGTGGATGGGGAGCAGCTGGCCAGTGAAGCTGTCCAAGGCCAGGTGCATCCTGGAGGCTTTCAGTTGGTCAGTGGCTGTCAAGAACTAAAGCCTGGTCCAGAGCCAAGTCCTCTATCCTGTTCAGAAGACTCTGCTTCATCAGAATTTGCTTCTTAAATAGGGTTTGTGGACTCCATTGGACTTGCAATGTTGGGTCTTAGTTTGCTTTGCAAATGGGGAGTGCCTTACACAACACCTTAAGCGAAAAAGGAATTCCTCCACAGGTTAGGTAGTTCCGGGACTACCAAATTCGGTGAGTCATCTCTGTTAGATGTCCCAAGATTTCCACACATCAGGACCGCTAGAGTTAGGTGAACTGTGTTGGCCAGGGGTAGTATACCAAATGAGCAATCTAAATAAAGTGACTTTTCCAGGTTGCCTAGTCCCTTCTCTGGGGGATAAGGGAAAAGTGGGACCTTGGCCCTTGGAGAAATGATCACATTTACACAGTGCTTTACAATGACAAAGTGCTTTAAAATCCAGGTTCATTGGACCTATTCTGTTTGTAGGTGAGGGAAAAAAAAAACTTCAGTTTGCTATTTGCCCAAGGTCAGTGATAGAACTTGAAACATGTTCAGTGATTTAGAACACAGGTGTCAAACTTTGGCCGGCAAAACTCTGGAGTACAGCCCAAACTACAAAATGTAATTGGGAACTGTTTAACAAAATAAAAAAATAATATGTGGCTTTCAGTCCCTATGACACCCAAAGGGATCTTGATGTACAGTTGAGTGGTCCCTGTTTCTATGTGAGTTCAACATTATTGCTCTAGGAGATGCTAGGTAGAGGAAACAGCAATTTTACTGATAACCAGAGAAGGTACAAGCTTTTGGGGGTTCCATCTCTATCAGTCAGTTAATCCTCACAGAATTTGGTTGAAGCCTCATCAATAAGCATTTTTAACAGTCCCTACTATATGCCAGATGGTGAAGATACAAATAAAAGAGTCCCTGCTGTCCTTAATGTGTTTACATTCTACCTGGGCCAAAAGGTTGGGTGAAAAGGTGGGAATTGTTTCTTTTCTTAGTTACAGCCGTAGGGAAAACTGGGGCAAAGGAGAAAAAAGGGAAACTTCATCAATAGCACACTGTAACACCCCTCCCCCCATTCTTGCAAACAAAACCTACCTCTCCAGCCTGTGACCAGCTCTTTTGACAGAAATCATCCTCCCCTACTTTCACCTCACATCTTTCCTACTGGACAAACTGAGGCTGCAGGAACAGCAGAAGCAGTGTGTCAACAGACCCCCAACCACCCCCTACTTCTTCCTACTTGGGATCTATTTCCTTGACTGAAGTAAAAAGAGAACTACCTGCCTAGGGCTCTATTGTGTGTTATGCCAGCCACTTCAGCCTCATGAAGAAGTACTAAATTTCTTAGGTTAAAAATTAAGGAAGAGCTCGACTGGCTGAAATGACCAAGGAACAGAGGCTTTTGCCTACTGCAGTTCAAAGTACTGAAGTTAAACATTAGGACATTCTTTATCAAATTCTAGAAAGGAGCCATTATTTCTGAGAAAGGCCAGACAGTTAGGAATTTGACAGGGATGCCTACTGTATTTGAAAAGTGATCTGACTGACCTCAGAGGATGCCGCCTGGTGGACCCTCGGTGAGGACATAAGAGCATATATCTCACAAATGTTTGGTTCTCAATGGATGAAGGGATGGGGAGTATGGCTGTGTGTGTTTCAAAAATTGTCTTAGAGGGAAAAAAAAAAAGGCAGCAAAGTCCAGACGAGTGGCAGAGGCAGGTTTAATGGCGTTACCTTTTTTTTTTTTTGTTTATTTTTACATTCTAATGAGCCAAACCGAAAAAAAAAATGCAGGTAAAAAAAGTTTAATCACACAGCACTTTATACAGATATTCTAAGCAATAGAGCATTCACATCTCCACATGAACAATGAACACACTTGGAAGCATGGCCCCATCAGTCAATCCTGTTTTGTTCTTAAATACTGTACAGAATAGAATCAAGTCTTCAAATGCCACCCACAGTCCTGCCTCTGACCACCCTCCCCACTGCTGCTGCTGCTGCTAGCTGGTTATAGTACAGCACAGTTGTGGAGTCAGCTTAAGGCTAACAAGATGCATCATGCTTTGGCTTTTTTTTTTGTCTTTTTCTTAAGTTTAAGGTTTTTGCCTTTATGAGATTTTAGCTTTTTTTTTTTAAACCTTAAATATTACAATACATACACCAAAAAATTACATAGCTGCAATGTGCTCAATAGCAACCTCATAACCTGGAGCTTCACATTATCAAAAGCTTAGAAAATGTGTAAACCTCTGTGCGTGTCTTAGGAGAGGTGTGAGTCCCCAGCTGGCTACAGCTCACCTCGCCTGCAGAGTCTCTGCATTAGAGCCAGCTGGGTGCCTCACTCTCACAACAGAACGGGCTGGCTGCTGAGGAAGGGAGCCTCTCTCTGGTATGAGCTTCATGTCACCTCTCCCGTGTTGTCAAGTGGCTACTGTGATGACAGGGGCAGGATCCCTAGCACTTTACTCCCTCCATCCTGCTGCACTTTCACTCCTGGGTAACGGTGAGAGGAGCAAGCACTTATATTCTCAGTTCAAAACATTTTTAAGCTTAAGGAAACCAAGGTGCTTATTCTCCCATATGGTCAGGTCTGGGATCAGCAAGGCACCTGTAGCTTTTACCTCCCCATCAAATCCATTATCCTCACCCTCATTCCAGAGTGCTAAACCATCCCCTTTATGTGCCACTGCCACCTCATAGATAACGAGCTAACACAGGCAAGGTTCTGAGAGGGTGGTGTGATCGATGGGACAGTCCCCAGGAAGTCCCTAAGGAACAACTGCTGTGCTTGGGGCATAGACAGTTAGGAGATGGCAGATTCTGGAGAGGGCAGCACTGGGCAGCAGGGGAGCCAATCTAGAGGGCAAGGGGCCAATGGAGTGTGGCTTTCCCTGATACAATGAATGCAAAGCACATCCACTGCTCCAGAGACCAGGTCTTGCCAGTGATGAGGACGTGCAGGCCTAAAGACAGCCCCAGTGTTATTTTGTGGGAACTTTTGTAGCAAAGGAAGAGGGGAGAAGAACTGGGCTTTTCTTTTTTTGTTAGGAAGTAACCAGGGGAAGAGGAGAAAAAACTAAAAAATAACCTAGGACGTTCTGATTCTCTTTGTTGCTCAGACCAGGAGCGGGAGTGCATCTAGAAATCCTTTCACTTCAGCATCACTCACCTTGAGGGGATGAGGGCAGTAGGGGGCCCTCTCTTTGGGGATGGAAAAAAAAGGAGAAGGGAGACTCCAGGAGAGGGAGTGAGTAGGCAGCAGGCCAACCTCTCTCCATTGTGTCCACTGTCTTTTCAGTCTAAGAGTTGCTACTTGTCTTCTGTGCCCTCAGGGATGCCTGCCTCCACCAGGGCTGCCCGGAACTGTGCTAGGACCCCTCTGATGCTCTTGATAAAACCCTTAGAGAGTGGAAATAAGGGGAAGCCGATGTCTGGGTAGCCACTCTTCTCAGGTAGGAAGCTTCGGTAGCTCTTTCTCCGCTTCTTTGGTTTAACACTGGGTGGCACAGATGAGTCTGGGGTGGCCTCAGGGGTCTGCTCTGTTAAGTCCTTGCTAACAGAGGGTGCTGGTCCCTGGGCACCACCTTCAGAGTCTGAACCCTGGGAGGCATCACCAGGAGCCATTCCTGCTTCCTCTGGCTCTTCTCGGCCGGAGTCAGATAACTCAGTAGTCGTGGGTGGCTCGGGTGAGCTACCATCCCCTGGGGCCCCATTGGGCAGCTCCTGGGCCCGCTCAAGTTGGGCATGGGTCTCTAGCCAGGATTCAATTCGGTTCACCAACCGCCAGCCTCCTGTACCAAAATGTTGCCGGATCTCCTGCTCAAAGACCTCAGGTGGACGCCGTAACAGCTGTGTCATGGATTGTACCACTCGGATCAGCGCCATCTCATTATAGCAGCGGCTATTCTCATAGCCCTCCTGCAAGCCCCGGTCACTATCAAACCCTGCTTCATTGTAGTAAGGTTCATTCACCAGGATCAGGCCTATAGGATTAAGAAAGTGGAAGGTGTAAGGGAACAGGCCAGGGATCTGAAGGAGAAGCCAGGGCCAGGCTCCTTTAGAGGACATTTGATTATCTACCCATTGTCCCATGGATTAGCCTTTTATTCAAGGAGTTCTCCTTGCTCACTGCTGACCCCTCCTTTTGTCCACTCCACTGTCCTTCCTCCTGCCCTGCCAGGTCAATTCTTCCCCATCTTGAGCAGTTTGGCCCTTGGAAACTCTATTTAGCAAAGTCTGGAATTATGGATGGAAGTCCTCCAAATCTATTTTTAACCTTGCTCAATTAAGAAGTCAGGGGGAATGGTGTTATAATGGACCCAAAGAGAAAACTGTAACTCTTCCAAAGAGGCCCAGTGTCCAAATCCCTCTGCCATGAACCCACTTTCCTTTATCTCCCATCTGTCACTTACTTACCTTGGATGGAGATGAGCACCTGGAGAAGGCTGGATTTGCTGGTCCACCTTTCTGTTCCCTGAAATACATATGGAAGAGCAGTGAATAACAACCCAGACATTCTTGGCTTGCTCTCCCATGCCCAATTTTTATCTTAGCAACTCACCTTTCCGATCCATGTGCCCAGTAGACTGACACACACCTTCCCATTGTCATATAGGTTGGGGTTCAGCCGCCCACTGCACTGGGAGAGGTAGCAAAAGTGGGGTGGCACAGCAGGGTAAATGTTGGGAAGCTGGATGTCAAACAAGAAGAGGCCATCTTCATATGGCGTTCGAGTAGGGCCCTTAATCAGGGCTGAGAAGAGGTCCTGGAAAAGGGACGAGGTCAATGATTACTGGAATCAGCCAGGACACACTGCACTTTTCCACACTGAGATAAAGAAGCTGTAGTAGGCTGAGCAATCAGAATTCTGACCTTAAAAGTCTGATGCATATAGTCATGTAGCATCTCCTTACTACTAGTTCATTACCCAAATCTTTTTCATGGATTCTTAAATATCTGTGATATCCAAAAAAAAAAAACAAACCAAAACAAACAAACAAAAAAGTACATTTCTATACAACCCTTTTATCTCACAGTAAGGTGATAGGAAGAAGTCAGTCTGAAGATTTGAAAATGTTTAAAGGAAGTTCTCCAGGTTGCCTTCTATCAGAGGCTCTTCCATTGAAAGGGTGAATACTTAAAAAAAAAATTGGGACCTTAAAGAAACAAAACTGGCTTCTGCAATAAGGAATACATCTTAGCAAACATTTTGGAAACAACATTCTGGGATCATCAATTACCACATCCATTTTTGTGACTAGGAGAGTAGACACTAAAGCCTTAAGCAATAGCTGACTAGAATCATGGGAACTTTTCGGGCCTTCTCTGTGGAGATACTGGTACTGTGTAAAAGACTGGCAATAAGACCTTGGTCTCAGGCTCCTCTGTGGCTGAGAAAGAACATGTTGTTCCCACAGAAGGCTGAGAGGATCAGAACCTAGCAAGTGATAGCCTATGATGTACAGCTCTACTTTGGTGGGAAATAGGCTCCCTCTACTTGCCATTCGGTCCTCAAAGGTTTTGACCATGATGCCATCTGGAAGTGAGGTAGCGAGCAGTGCCATCTCTTTCCTTACTGTGCTGAAGAACTTTTTGGCTTCTGGTGGCTGGAACTCAATCTTCTTAAATGAATGATTAACTGGAGGTAGGAAAGACCAGTTATTTCAGCAATAAAGAGAACTGTGGGGAGATGTGTCTAGAACATAATGGGTAGGGGAAAAACCAGCAGCCAGGGAAGCCCAGGTCACTAAGAAGTAATGCTCATCACTTCATGGCTTGGCATTTTCCCCCAGACAGATGAATGACATACCCTTTATCTGATTCATCCTTTTTTCTTTCCAATCAGGACTATCTGACTACGTTTAAAGTCTCTGCCCCTGGAACGGGGCTTTGGAAAAACAGCAAGTCAGAAGTATGGCACAGGGGATAAAAATGGAGTGCAGTACCCCATTCCAACAGGGGATGTGTCAACTCAGAAGAAACCCAATGGTAATGAACAAAGGAAACACAAGCAAAACCAGAGTGAGGAGCCAACTTACAAGGTGCGAATTCCAGTACAGAGAAGACCTCGCCTTTGGCACTAGTGAAAGTGACCCCTGGCTTGCCACCACACTGCTGACAGAGCACTGGGGTCTCACTGGGCCACTCTGACCGAACAGGAGACTGAGCCTCGGCCTTTTCCTCCTTGCGCTCTGCCTCTGGCATAGCCTCCATTTTTTCCTCCTCAGCAATGGCCACATTGTCTAGTGTCTTTTTTAAATTCTCCTGCAGCTTCTTGATGTCATCTAGGAATTTCTTCTCCCGGGTGGGTTTCTCAGGCTCCACAGTGGGTGAGGTGGGTGAACCAGTCAGGAGCTGTTCAACTGTCATGTTCTTGAGACTTTCTAGGATCTTGATGGCTTCCTTCAGTTCCCGGAAACTCTTTGGGGGCCCTTCCTTGCTAGCTTTCTCCATGAGCCCGGCCACAGGTGAGGCCATGGCGACGGCTCCCTGGATGGCAGCCGCTGCAGCCACAGCCTCTTCACTGATCACCACTCCCTTGTCCTCCTCGGTGGTGACTGGAAGCTCAGTAGGAGGCATGATGGGTTCATCTCCCTTGGGGTGCTCATCTTCCATCAGCCCATTATCTGTTTCCCAGCTGTCACTTTCATCCTCCCACTCATCTGAGGAGGCCCCGCTGGTGCTGCCATCTACAGAATCGTAGTCTGACTCCTCAATCTCTGACTCGATGTTATACAAGTGCTAGGCAGAGGAGGCGAAACACAAGGGCAGCTTAGATTTTCAGGGTCTGGTTGTGGATGTCCCATCCCCACCAATGGAAAAGTGTTATAAAGGGGCTCAAAGTGGGCTATTTATTTTAAGGGCTGCCACGGCTTGTGCTCACACTGTACTGTTATATGACCCATACCCGTTATCTACTTTCTTAACTATGCTAAACTCAGGAGTCTCAGCTCAGCTTCTTCAGTTTGGTTTGAAACAAACTGGCCTTCTCTAAATCATTCCCCTGATTCTTTCATTTTCCTCTATAGAACTTGGGAAGAGAGTACTGTCTGGATACCTAACCAGTACTCCTGCTCCACCCTGGCCGAGCTTCCCCTCTCTGCCTTTCTAAGCAGCTGCCCAATTGGGCTAAGGGGCCCAAGGGGAAAACCAAAGCAAATGAAGCTTGGATCAGCTGACACTACAGCAGTGTCCCCTTTGTGGAGACACACCAGGGAGCCTGGAACAAGTGATAGGAGGGGGAGGTGAGAACATAGAAGACTATGTCACATACTGTTCCCTCTCCCCAGACAGCCTGAGAAAGGATGGTTAAGATCCAAAACCTACTCTAGACTAGGAGAGTTGGTCCATTAAAGCTCTGACAGGAAAGCAGAGAATGGTAGATAAGTAGTCACTTTACTTAGGCTAGCAAGGAATGGGGATTTGCAAAGTACATATGTCTTGAACCTATAATTTAATACCCAAACTACCTTTCCTTGCTATTCCTATTCTGTTCAGTTTTCATGGGAGCCTGTGTTTGTCAGAGAGTATCAGCTTATCTACAATATAAAGGTTCACATTTTCTTAAGACTGGTAAATGCAAAATGCAAAAACTGGTAAATGCAAAAAAGAACCAAGCAAATTTGGAAAGTTTGTGAAAATTTCTGTGAATCTAAAGATTTAGGGAAACTATCAAGTGAGACGACTAAATTAGACGGGGCCAGGTATATAGTAACTTGGGGCAAAGCCAGAGGCGTGTCACACCACTTTTTTTTCTTCTTTCCTGTTTTCTTTTCCTAATCAGGCCTTCCTCCTTCATTACCTATCCAAGACACCTCAAGAAATTAAAAAGAAAAATCTATCCCATTAAATCTACTTTTGGGGTAGAAGGGGAAAGAGTTATGAAAAAGAGAAGGCTAAGAGCTTTTTTCCCTGTTTTCTAATATAGGGAAGTAGAAAATAGAGCACAAAACCTTCTAATCAGACTACAGGCATCTAATCAATTCAGGCCTATTCAGAGTCTCTCACCTGGGGTAAGATGATCGTTTTTGAATTGTCGGCCCATACCACCTCCACCTTACTGCTGACATCCACACGAGCCACCTGGCCTACTGATGGCTGCAGGGCAAAAAAAAAAAAAAATACAGCCTGGGTCACAGATTACCTTCTTAGGACACAACAGTGACACTCGATGAGCTATCTTGTGGAGAGACTCAGGATCCCAGTTTTGAGTAATTTAGGGAGCATCAGTTTTGGAATTTACACTACATAGATACCTTTTGCCTTGGGACCCTCTGATCAAAAGGTGCAGAGAAGAGATCTTCCCAGTCACATTTCTTTTTCACACTTATGTCCCCAGTGCTTGGCACAGTGCCTGGCACATGGTAGATGCTTAATAAAGGATTACTGCCTGAGATGGGAGCACAGCTCAGACAAGAGTAGAGATCTTAAAGTGGCACTAAACTCATAAGACTAGCTTATTCAAAAACCTACAATGGATTCTCCTCACCCGCTGAATAAATGCAGGTTCCTTAACCCAGAACTGAAAGGCAGTATGGTGCAATGGAAAGAGCACTGGACGTCATTAGCCACGTGACTCTGCTGTAGTGCTCGGCCAGTTTGCTGGGCAAGCGCCTGGGCCTCATGAACCTTAAAGCACGTGCTGTGAACAGGAGGCAGGTCTGACCCAGGTCCTTCCCTCGGGCTCTGCCTGGCCTCATACACCTGTCAATGTGGATGGCTAACGCACTGGCCCTACTGCTCATACTGGGTCTGCCGTCTTAGCTGCCCAGACCAAAGTTCTTGTTCTCTCTCTCTCTCCACTCCTACAGCATTTAGTCTACTACTGATACAGGCTGTACCACATCCCGCTCGAGGTCATCAGTATTTGTGGATCACTTCGTCCACTAGACTGACTTCAAGTTCAAAGGTAAGGATTCAATCTAGTACAATTTTGTATTCTCACGCTGCCTAGGCAGAGAGTGCTTTGTACATGAGGATGGAGGATGGCCCTATTCTTTCACTGCCAATACAGGTTAGCACCTTCTCTCTTCAACTTCTAGTCTTAGTGTAAGCTGGGCAAGGTCACGGATGTGGCAGAGGCAGTCACTGGACCCAGGCCATTTTGTCTCTGAAGCCAGTTCTTCAGCCAACAGACCACATGACCTCTCTGTCCCCACACCACTTTGTATATAGGGGTACTTGGATATCTACCGAAGTTCATCTTCAGAGGCGCTACCACAGAGGTGAGAGGTGAGTCGATCCTTTAAGCTTCACATGTTGTCATGCAGATAGGGAGTTTTAGCTGATCCTTTGGTTAATAAATTGATAGAGCACCTATGACGTATGTGGAACTGAATTATATTTTCACATGACCAGGTCGTGTGTACTGGGGCCATCTGGTGGCAAAATAAGAGACTGCAGCTGTTTGATTTCTATGACCAGACTGGGTATGGGAAGTTTGTTCTGTGTAACGAATGGGGGCCGTCTGTCCTGCCCCACAGAGGCAGCTATTCTTACCCCCAAGCTACCTTAGCTGCAATACTAGAAACAGGGATGAACTGAGTGAGAAAGTGGACAGCCGGTCAACTGTACCTCATCTTCCTTGGGGCCAGCAGCACCTTCCTCAGCATTGCCTATTCGGATGACTATGTCTGTAGTCCGGAAACGAAAATCTGGGTGGTCAGCAATGTCATAAACGCTCACATCCTCTTCTTCTCCAATCAGCTGCAATCACAGAACAGACTATTATAGCCAGGCTATCCTCTAGACCAACGACCCCTCACTCTTTCCTATACTATTCCCTCTAAGCAGAGTTCATTCTACAAGAGAAAGAAACAGTCAGACACTCACCTCCACATCATCCCCACTTGGCCGAAGTTTGAACCACTTCACCATGCAAGTTCGGCCAATGTGGTCCCCAGACTGTACTACCCCATAAACAGCTGGATCTGGACAACTCTGGGCTATGAATTCATAAGAAAGAAGGTGATTGGCTAAGAAATTCTGGGCCATAACTGCTCACCCCAATTCTCATTCTGATTCTGGCATGAGACCCGATGTCTACCTCCTGCCTGATCCAGACCTTTTCTTCTCCTTGTCCCAAACCCCCCCGCAATGTGTACTCTACTCAGAAGAGTAATCATAATTCCTTCAACCACCACCCCAATCCTGTTTTAATTTTTAGCACAGAATCCTCCAAAATGACCTCTCTTTCTCTTCTGAGATCCCTAACCCCTCCCAACTGGGGAGCGTGCTACTTGGCTGCCCCCTACCTCTCTTATCAACGACGAAGTCCCCTGGGCAGAATTCATTGTTGTCCAAGTGGTGCACAGGGAAGAGCTCATTCGAACGGATGTTGGTTTCCACTGTACCATCTTGCCACATCACATCTGCTGAGGTCATTGTGGTCACCACCTCCACAGCCACCCTACCAAGATGGGAGCACCAGTGAGTTAGGATGTTGAGACTCATTCCCCCCCAAGATGACTCTCCTGTAGACTAGAAAACATGGAATGCTCTAATTTCAGGTTCTCCTGGAAGGACCAGAGGATTAATGCCTTGACATAAGAGACCCTGCCTGTATTATCTAAGTCCCTTCCATTCTCTGAGGAGACTATGGACACCACTTGGGCATACAGAGGCCACTGGGTCCTACAGGCCAACCCTGGCACTGATCATTCTCTCCCTGTAGGCTGGCTTGTGCAGCACCTCTTCCACCAAGTGCCTACAAGATAAGATATCCCGGGTGGGCTCCTTCTGAGCTGGTGAGTAGCTGAGGGTCCCCTGCCCCTAAAGTGAGTGTGTGAGCAACAAATGAGATGGTGGTCTCAGCTGTCTTGCAGACTGAATCAGGTTAATTAAAGCAGGCCCCAGCCTCAAAGTCTTTGCTTACCTGTCTCCTGGCTTGAATTCTCGAGATACCTTAGTCTTCTTTTTCTTGTGCTTTCGCTTTAAATTTTTAATAGATAAGGGGATGCTCTTCTTGCGACCAGGGCCACTGCCACTCTGGGAGGAGGCAGTGGAGCTAGCTGAAGAAGTCACTGAGCTTGTGTCATCTGTATCATCAGCTGCCTCATCATCTGCATCCTGTTCCATTGACTGCAGCCTGTAGTCTGTGGCTCCTTCTTCCTTGAGCAGGTATGGTGGCTGTCGTTCCATAGTGTCATCAGATCCATCTAGACCCTCATCTTGAATTTCAACTGGGTCGATAGAGCCATTGGGAGATTCGTCAGGATTGGATGGATCTCTTGTTTCACTCTTGGCTCTGGCTTCCCCTTTATCAGGGTCCCCATCAGGATGATCCCCAGGGCCAGGGGAATCTGGGGAGCAGGACATGATCTTCACGATTTGCTTCTTCAGCAACCGCTTTACCTGGAGATGTTGAGACATGGAGGAGGGAGAAGTACTAAGGTTAGAAACGCAGAATACTCAGTTCAGAATAACCCAGTAGAGCTAGGGCTGCTTGGCCAAGGACAACCAGCCCAAGTAGTATGCAGATTTGCAAAAGAATAAATGAATACAAAAGGAATAAGGCAGCTTCTCACTAAAGGCTAAGACCCAAACTTGCTCTCTATCTCCCTACTGCTGCTGAAAATGGATGAGCTACCCACTCCCAATGCACTGGCTGTACCTTTTTGGCAACAAAGCCCTCGCCCAGGACACAGTTTCTTTCAGGGCATTCACAGGTTATCTTGGCTGGCTCCACCTTGGCTGGGAAGACATAAAGACAACGCTCCCCAAGTTGCCTCTGAGCATGGTCAAAACACCCAAGACGTTTTACTCTGTGAAAGGGAATTAAGAAAGGTGGTAAGGGAACTGAGATTCTGAGGGGAAGACACTGTTCTTTGACCCTCCTCTTGTGACTGAGCTTAAAGTCCTGAGAAAATTTGCTAGGGTCAACACTTTGGGGTAGGGAGAAAAAGGGGAACTACAGACTTACCTAGCCAGATTCTCCTGTGTGATGACTGAAGGCGGGGGGCTGACACTGTCTGTGCCTCCTGGACAGAAACTTTTGGTGATCCATGTGACTTTCAACTCTACGACCTGTACCTAGGGTAGGTGGAAAAGGCCAATGTTAGAGCAGATTCTTAGTGGCTTTGTGGAAAGTTTTGCTCTCTAAATCTTAGCTGAGACTTGGGAGCTAGCATACAAACTTGGAATGTGGAACTTCATACTAATAGGCTCTGGACTAGTTCCCAACCTGAGGTAATGCCCCTTCTCCAAAGAAGAATAAGTCACAGAATGTTAGAGCAGGAAGGGCCATTAAGGGGTCCATTATTTTACAGTTGAAGAAACTGAGGTCCTCCAAAAGTGATGTGACTTGTCTAAAGTCACATGGCCAGAGGCAAAATTAAGGCTGGAACCATATATTGATGCTCAAAGAAGTTGATTTGTTCAAGGTCATATTGTTAATAAGTGGCAGATTTAGCATTTGAACCCCTAGGTCTTCTAACTCTAAATTCGGCAATCTTTCCACTCGACTGGAACTTTAGTTGTCTAACTCCTAGTCCAATGCTAGAGAATTGTCTCTACTCTATCACTCTACATCCTAATGCATAGAAGGGACATTACATCATATATTATTCTACCTTAAAAATTACATATTGTTCACTCTGGCCTGTCTCAGACTATTCAAGTCATATTGTAGGAAGATTCCCTAACCAATAAGAATCCATTTTGTCATCAGATACCTAGCTTCCTACAGTGAACCCCTTTGCCACAAGATCTTTAAAAATCGAAATAATTCTGGGACTTGGTAGTGCTGAGATAAATTAAGTCTTAACATTATTTGTCTAGAGAGAGTCCCTTTTCAAGACTCCAAAGTAATCCCTGATTGACCCTACCTCCTCTACCACCACTCGGAATTTGCTTTTTGTGCTAAGAACAGGCTTGACACCTGACAGCCACTGTACACTGGAGAAGACCTTGGAGGGGCCAATGAGCACCTGGCCTGGGTAGAAGCCATAAGAATCATCAAAGAAGAGGCCCTGCAGAAGTAATGAGAAAAAAAGTGGATTTTCAGCAAGGGGTATTCCTGACAGCAGTCCATCCATGATGCTTCTCCCCACACCACACACACACACACACACACACACACATACACACGCGTGCACACATTCTCATGCACATTCATATATACACACAAACACTTTCACACTCACATACACACATTCACACAGGTACCATCTCACATGTTCACCTCACTATTCCCCAAGACAAGTCCTCATGCATCAGGAAGCCATGCCCTTGGAATGAGCAATTGGAAGGGGATATTGGTGAGCTGTCTGCTTAGCAGTACCCTTTCCTCTGTAGGCCCCAAACTCTGAGGACAGAAGGAAGAGTTTCTGAACCCTAAGAAGCTTCTCCTGGGAAGGGAAAGTTACCGAGTCACTGACGTGGGGGCAAACATCATAGAGCTTGGCGCCATCTTCTGTGCTCATGGAACATCTGGAAACAAAGCAGATTGTAAAGTCTGAACACAAGGCTTGAGAAAAGGGATCAAGGTATTCTTTGCTAGGTGACACACTGATTGGAATCTCTGAGGTGGAGCAGGACCCAGAAAAACAGCTACTTTGCTTATCAGGACTAGTTTAGCAAAATAATAATAATAATAATAAGCAAAACAGATACTGGCAAAGAGAGTTATTATCAATGCTTTCACCATGCCAAATCATTTTCTTCCCTAACCGGCCCAACTTTCTCAGCTAGAGAAAGAACTTTTGCAAAACTAAACGGAAAGCTAATCTAAAATCTGACAGTTAACTAATTTTAAAGCTTTTGAAAGTACTCTCCTCTTAAACGTAATCTTGAAACCAGGCTGCCCTAGGCTATTCTTCCAAAGAACAGGAAGAAACAAAGAATAAAAACCAAACCACACAATAGGAACATGGTAGAAGAGACTAGCATTAGGCTGGGTTCAAGGATCCAAAGAAATAGTGTTAGCAACTGGACATGTGATTTCTTTGATACAAGGAATTCCTGGAAGAGGAAAATCCTTCTACCAATCCAGACCTTGTCTGCCACTTAGACTTAAAAGGGTTGGCTAGAACTGAGAGAGGTTAAGTGATTTGTCCAGAGTCACACAGCCAGGATGGGCCAGAGGCTTGAATTTAGCCCAGGTGTTCCTGTCTCTGAGGTCAGTTTCCTATCCATTATGCCATGTTGTCTCTCATACCCAATAGAGCTGCCCCAAATGCCTGGAATATCTGTCACTGCCCTACCACATAAACCTTTCATCACAATTTCCCTACAAAAACCCTTAACTGTGCTCCTTCCTGGGGGTGTTGGGCTCCTCTGAGTGGAAGGGAAGGATCTACCTACAGGTAGGTGAGGTACCTGGCTCCATTGGACAACTTCAGGATTATCTGGTTCTTCAAGTCATAGACCTTCCCTAGCCAGCAGTCATAGGCAATATAGTCCCCATACATGAAAGGCTGTTGATCAATCAGAGAAAGTAGTTGTAAGAGATCATAGAATGTGTGTGCAAACTAGGTTGGAGATGTCAGCGATAAGAGAGTGTTCATCATCCCGCTGCGGCAAGGAGTGCACCTCATTAGTTTGTTACGTGGAAAGAACGTTGTCATTGGCCCTGATATGGAGCAGACACTAATAGAACAGACGTTTTCTCTGGAAGCCTCAATTAAGCCTCAAAATGAGGTACTGAGGGAACTAGGTATTGTGACATTGTATCTGAGAACTGCCCACTCTGGGGGAGGAGACAAACAAGCCTAAACGGGAGAAGCACGTGCTACATATTGTGACTTTCTGGTCAGCTGCCTTGGAGAAAGAATGAGAAGGAAGCAATGTTCTCACTCTAGAGAGGCCAGCTGGACCCAAGGAGGAGAGGATGGGATAGGAATGGGGTGGGGAGGAGCCCTGAGGCCTGGGTTACCCAGATATGCTGCAGGTCCTTGCTGTTGACAGGGTAGAGGATGCAGTTGGTGCCAACCAGTTTCACAGCACAGTCAATGTTCACGTCAATCACAGTCCCACACTGACTATCCTGAAAACAAGGACACACGAGTCTCAGAGTTACAGGCAACAGTGACAAATACACCGGGCCCCTAAAACTAAAAGCCAACGGGGCCCGACGTTGGGGGGAACGTCTACGTCAGGGAACTCAGCTACAAGCACTGTGGAGAAGGTCAGACCTTGGCCTCATTTCTCTACACAGTACCAAATATTTAAGACTCTTCATTCGCCAAGATTGATATTTAGGGAAAAGGCACAAAGATATACAATGTAGCACTTACGCTTGAGCTCATGTGTCGGACTACATCACGGGGAACCACAGAACGATCCTCTAATTTCAACTGCAGAAGAAAAAGAAAATTACCTAAGTGAAACAACCTCTCAAAGTTACTACTGTCTATATTTTTGATCAAATTAAATAGTATAGATAAGAAAAATCCACAGATCATCTAAGATTTCATTTTAATCAATAGTTTCAACTTCTTCTCCAACAAGACCCTGCCCCTCCAACTGCTTAAAAGGAGCAAATTTATCTGAGTTTCTTTTGTTTAAAAAAAAAAACTATAGCAGAAGTATTACTAAACAACAAAAGGGTTAAAAGGTGGGCATCTTGGGTAAGGAACAGATACAAGAGGCCTAGATGTGCTTCATGGTCCCTAAAAATTTGAGGTTTAAATGTATATGGAGCCTGAAATTAATTACAAGATCACCTTGGTTGGCAATTCTAAATAACTCTAATCACCGGAAAGCAAGCATTCTAATCTGAGTTATCCCTCCCAAACAGCTTCAACCCCTGCTGCTTATCTAAGGGGCAAAAGTATGAAAGAGGTCTGCTGAGTAACTCCCAAGGAAACATGGCCTTGGAGCATGGCCAACTCCAAAAAAAGCATCTGACGCAGTGATCAATAAACATTCATCGTAGTCAACAGAAACAATAACAACTAGTGTCTTCCTCATATGGGCGCCGTCTCACATGGGCGCCTGCTTCTCCCCCTCTCTCTGATGGGCACTATTTCTTCATCTCTACAGTGCCTAGTAGGGGACAGCTTTCTATGTGGTCAACTTGGGAACCAATCTAATCTACCCTATTTCTTAAAGCCTAAAGTTACTCCCAGGTAGACAAACTTCATTACCAGGGTGACGGCTGTATTTTCTGGATGGCCACAATACCTCTCCCCAACAGGAAACAACAGATGATTATTAATGTTGGTTATTAGGATTCAAACTATGAATTGACAAGTCATCATACCCTGAGGTGGAAACAATGTCTCACCCACCTAGCCTAAATATTGCTTACAACCTCAGGAAGCACCCCAGAATCTTCTCAATTCTACATCCCCAAAACAATGAATTATCCTATTGTATAAGACAGGAAAATGGAAGCGTGGAGGAGCTTCACAAGGGTGCAGGCATTGGGAGCAAGACTAGAACAGATTCTTTTCATAGCTGGGCTTTATTCTTACACGAGAGAAGAAAAGCAGTTTAGATACTACATGCCCCATGCAGTTTGATGTTTTTTTTTTCTTTCTTTCTAAGAAGAGAGGTACCCATTCTAAACAAGATGTAGCCATTTTGAAAGCATAGGTGGCATATGAACTCCCAAGTGGAAGAGAGAGGTACTATCCCTGACAGCTGACAAACCTACTTCTCCAACCTCCCAGAAAGGCAACCAAGTGTAAAATACTTAAAGAGTAGTATTAACCTTCCAATAGTTAAAATGGTTGCTAAAAAGAAGAAGAAATTTAGGATGTGACAAAACAGATTTATCACGTTACCCATCCCCCTGGGTTGTTCTTCCAAAATCAAATATCCCTAGCCTTTCCCAGGAGGAACATGTGGAAATATACAACAGGTCAAGGATTCTGCCCTCCTTTCTCCAACAACAACAAACGCACAACACAAATGTACAGGCTGGAATCAGGAGTTGGTCTATATGAATGTGCAATATGGTATTAGTGACACTACCAGCAATGAGACTATCTCTTTTCTGGATTCTGTGAATAGGGGCACACAATCTAAGGTGGAAAACCCTTAAGAATAGGTATTATTTAGTGCCTAACAACCCATGTCACCATCCTTACCCTAAAGCCCAAACTTTTCCCTAGTTCTTCCTCTGGGTTCTTATTCTATATGCATGTGCTCTGGGATCAGTGAAACCACTACTGGTCCTTTGAGTCTGTTGTGTTTATGTTCTGACTTATCCTTGCTTCTTGGGCTGCTCAGTTCCTCTCACTTGGCCCTGTTCTCACTCGTATTCTAGCTCCTTGTGCCAGGTTCTGGGATTGTCCCTTTGGACAATCTGTTAATTCTCTTTGTTATAACTGTATGAGAGGGCATAGGGTTTGTTGAAGTTAATCGCAAAGTATTAATTAATTGTCCATCAGGTGTCGTTATTTGTTTTATCCTCTTTCACAATATGAGGGAGGCTCTAAATAGAAAATCTAATTTTTCTTGCCTCTATTCATAGGTCACAAGTGAGGAATATAAGTGGCAGAAAGAGTTGGGCCCAAGTCTTATGTTTGGGCCCAAATTTATTATGTTTTTCCCATCCTGCACTAGTGATACCATTTCCCAACATTAAAAAGTCACAACTGTCACTTTCTTAAGTTTCTATGGAAGTCGCAGTGCTAGGAAAACCAAGCCAGGAACTGAGATCTGTGGTAGGGAAAGGATGTCCCAGTACTGTACTGAGATGCCTAGGGGTATAAGCTGCCTGACTTGCATAAGGATTCCTGAAATTAGAACCTTGCTCTCAAAATTCCTTTCCCCTCCAGTTGAATTTCTTCATCCTCATCTCTATTTCCCAAGAGCTGCCATGAAAGGAGAATAAGCAATACTGCACACTAGACCACTGCACAAGCTTACTCAAAGCACTTATTTTATCACTACATTCTTGAAAGGAGACTATTTCCAATGTACTGAGTGAGGAACTTGAGGCAAACAGTTACATAAGCACTGGACTAAAGCAGAGATACAAAGAAAATCTAAGTGGTGAAAAACTGGTAGAGTATCAACAAGAGGGCTGGTTCTTGGGCAATCAGCTACTGACACAGAAGAATTAGTTTAGTAGGCTGCAGGAGATGGAGCTTATTAGAAACTGCCTTCATATTGTGGTGGAGGCTGCGGTTCTCACTAGAAAGTCTGACTTCATCAGATTTTGAACCTCTAAGACAGTGATTCTCCAACCTTTTTGCAAAGAGGAGTTATTTTCTGTACTGCTGAAGCCTTGAAATATTTTTTTGGGGTGGGGAGGGAAGAGGGGAACGTGAAATGAAGGATGGGTGTTGACAAAACCCTTATGAATGGGGAAGGTGTGGTAAAGGGTGGTTGTAGCGGGGATTAGCATGGTAGCAATAGCCAGTGGATCCCAATATCTTAGTTTAGAATCCCTTTTCCTAAAGACTAAAGGAAAAAGGCCAAGATCGAGCAAATTCTCTTTAGGCACAGAAAGACCTGGTCATCTCCCAGAAGAGAACGATCTCGACACAGGTTTCTGGTGATGGGGTGGAGTGAATTATACAGTGTCCCAGAAGTCTTAAAATTGAACTGAGACTTTTGAGATACTTTGTAAAGCTACACTATCTTCTTTATTAAAATAAATTTAATTTTAACTTACATTAGCAAGTACCCATATTCACATATATAAACAAGAATAAAAGAAAATTAGAAAAACAAAACTAAAAGAGATTGTAAACAATTTAGTGATTTTCCTAAAGTGTTCAAGTCTGACCACGACAGAAACAGAATTAGGGTTAGAAATGGAACCCTAATTCTGGGTCGCTCTCCTAACCTATCAAATAAACTCTGGTGGCTCCCTATTACTTCTAAGATCAAATATAATTTCCTCTGTTTGATTCTTAAAGTACGTAAAGGTCTCATATGACCTTTCTAGACTTATTTTAACCTACTCCCCTTCATGTACAGCTTATCTGATCTCTTTACTGTTTTTTACTCATGATGTTTCCTCTCCCTTCTCCATGTCATTGCATTGGCTTTTCCTCATAGCTGGAATTTACTTCCTCCTCTCTTCTACCTCTTAAAATCTCTTTTAAGGGTCAAGTCAGGTACCATCTTCTACATGAAGTTTGTCTTGATGCCACTAGCCGCTGTTGCTCCACCCTCTCCCCCATTATTTTGAATCTGTTCTGTATACATCTACATATGTAACATATTTTCTTCTTTGGCTAAAGTGTAAGCTCCTTGAGGCAGGAGCTGTTTCATTAATCTCTGTGTCCCCCCATCAATCCATAAACATCTATTAAGTGCTTATTATATGCCTGGCACTGCGTTATACAGTAAGTCTGGGGACACAAAGAAAAAGTGAAAATAGTTACTGTCCTCAAAGAGTTCACCTTCTAATAAGGTGAGGTGGGGGGAAGGGGGACAGAGAACAACTTGTACACATAGAGGTATATACAAGGTATTGAGAAAGGCTTCCTGCAGAAGGGGGCATCTGAGATGAGTCTTGAAAGAAGCCAGGCACTCTAAGAGGTAGAAATGTCACAGAGTGTCACATGTGAGGGACAGCAAGAATGTCAGTCTGGATGAATCATAAAGAATACAGAGGGGAGAAATGTGTAAGAAGACTGTAAAGATAGGAAGGAACCAGGTTGTGAAGTGCTTTAAAAGCTAACAGAAGAGTTCATATTTGATCCTGGAGGTGACAGGAAGCTAATGGAGTCTTAGGAAGGGGATAACACAGTCAGACTTATACTTTAAAAAAAGATGTACCACAGCACTGGTAGCTGCAAGGAGGATGGGCTAGAGTGGAGATGAAATCTGAGGCACAGACACCAATTAAGAGCTTTTGTAATAGTTTAGGCTTGAACTAGGATGTATGAAGAGAAGGGGATGAGGAGAGAGATGTTTATAGAAAAAGAAATTACAAGATTTGGCAACTGACTGGATCTGTGAGTTGAGGACAACATCAAGGTTTTGCACCTGAGTACCTGGGATGATGGTGGTGTCCTCAAAGATAATAGAGATGCACTTTTTGTAACTTTGCAAAGAGTTTTCCTGGGAAATAAAATAAATTGTTTTGAATACCTGACACATTACAGGTGCTTAATAAATGCTTGTTGACTCAAAGTATGTGTTCATAAATGTCCATGATTTATCTATTGTTTTAAAAGCAATAAAAAAAAGATATGTTTTCTGACTTCATGGAGTTGTCACCAAATCTCCTGCTTGCTTACATGACCTTTTCAGAACTTTTTTTTTCAGAGAGATGGGTAGGAGACATGGTAGAGACTTTAACTTTTCATGTAAAACAGTAATACCTAGTATTCCCACTTCAGAGAAGGTACACTTGAATAATGAAGAATTCCCTCTCATCCCTCTTCAATCTGCAAGAAATAGAATATTCGAGTTATAGAAGTAATTTCTAATGTGACTGGTTCATTAGCACTAGAGGGCACTATGTAAGCAACTAAGTTCTCTTCAGGAGCCTGAAAAGTAAAGACAAATTGATTATCCACTATTTATACCAGTGTTCTGACAAAGCTTAGGACATATGGCATCAGACTGAATACAGAGTATTCAGAAAAATAGAGAAAAAGAATAAAAAGTAAAATGTGTGCTAGATACAGATGGACATTGGGGGCAAACATCAAATTTTTTCATTTGTAAAAGGATGGGTTGGACTAGTGATTTCTAAGGTCCCCTTTCTATTCTATTCTAAAATCCTACAAATCTATGACCAATATAGGGTTCTCAAATCCCAAGCACAGCAATGTTTAATGAGTGTCTGAGTAGCAGCATGTATTTCTTAGGAGAGTCCTTCAGACGCCAATAAGCTTCGAAGGCTGCTCAGAGCTACTGGTACCTCAAGACAATGAAGGTTTTTCTACTCATAAGTTCTCCTAGAGAAAGAGGAGAGGCTACTGGAAGGCTACTGCTAGGTAGCTTTATTATGTCTTGCCAAGATTTCTTTAGACTGGTTTTTCTCCACTGATTTTCTCTGCTTTGTAAGACAATATTGCCCATTATCATAAACCATCCTTTTTTTCAAGATTTTATAGAGCCATTTATATTCTAGTCAGTGTTGGCCTTTGGCAAGCATCTCTGTCTCTCTCACAAGTCAAATGCTTACTAAAGTTCTTTCTGGGTTATTTTAGTATCCTTGTTGTAGTAATTTGTGTTGTTTTAACTTCTGTACAAAAAATTATAGTCAGTGTCGATATAATTTCTGTTGTCCAATTCCCATTTTTAATTTTCAGTACCTTGTTTAAATAATTCAGCGCTAAATCTCAATTGTATGCTCTATCTTCTCATTGTTATTTTTCGTTCTTGTTTATTATAAATTCTGATCTTAGCTGACAAGGTGATGGTCTGACTATGCACACAGAACTGACTCACTGATAACTTATGTTCATAATATGTCTTTCCTGTCAAAATGTAGTCAGTTTCGTTCTTTGTGATGTTGTTTAGTGCTCAAGGTGTTTAGCACCTACTCACTCTTCTTCTTCTTCTTTTAGAAGTATTCATTATTTAAAGATATGGGGCTTCTGCATAATCTACAGGTCTTTGGCTTCTCTGATTTCTCTCTCCTAAGCCATAATTTCCCATGCCTTTCTTCCCATCCTTACCTTTTCCCACCTCAGCATCTAAGTCACCAAGTATTAGACTATGGTTATTTGATTTGAAAGGTCTTCAGTTCTTCACAAAATTTTTCTACTACTCTATTCTCAACAATTGATGCTGGTATATAAACTGCAATTATTTTCTTAGTAGTCTTTTTGCAAACACTTATCATTAGCATTGCAATATGTGATGACCATGTTGTATGACATAATATTTCTTGTAGCTTTTTGGTGTATGTTAAAACTCACTTTGCCGACTCCTCTCTCTGCCTCTCCAAGAAGCACCTATAATCTCTCATTGCACTTAGCTACAACTTCCTTCCGATATTGTTAACAAGAATGTCAAGTTTGCTATGATTTAGCTTCTCCTGCAACATGTCTACTCATCAGTCACTGGATAAGGACTTCACCTTGTTCTTTTGACCTAACATCAGTCAAATTGAATTTTGTTGACTTCGTAAAAACAATGTGATTTTTAGCATCTTCTGCCCCCTTTTCCTCCCCCTCTACCATTATTACTGCAGGGGCAAAAGGGACACACAAGACTGCAGCTTATTTCCATGTTTTTCCTCTTGGTTTGCCACAGCCAAAAGTTTCATCAGCAAGTGGTCAGCCTACTGGTGATGTGTGTTAGCTAAACTGCTTGGTCCTCAGAAAACAGACTATTATATTTAATGTATTTAAAAGTATAATACAAAATAACAGAACAAAGTTTTTAAAAAGTAACTACCAAGTACAAGGAACTGTGCTAAGGCTCTAAAGATGAAGATTAGAGTTCTTTTTCCATTAAGGAGCTTAGTTTTACATTACAATATTTATTTACGGATAAGCCTTATTCCCTAATAACTTAAAAGCTCTACAATGGCAAGGCCTAACTTTCCAATTTTATAACAGATGGTAGTAGAAGGAGCACTGAAGGGGGGCGGAGCCAAGATGGCGGCTAGAAAGCAGGGACTAGCGTGAGCTCCCCATTAAGTCCTTCCAAAAACCTATAAAAAATGGCTCTGAACCAATTCTAGAACTGCAGAACCCACAAAACAGCAGAGGGAAGCAGGGCTCCAGCCCAGGACAGCCTGGATGGTCTCTGGGTAAGGTCTATCCCGCATGGAGCTGGGAGCAGAGTGGAGCACAGCAAAGCCCAGCATGGGCGGCACGGACCAACCAGACCAGGAGCCGGGCAGAGCATGCCCTAGCGCCCTGAATCAGTGAGCTGTGGCAGTTACCAGACTTCTCAACCCACAAACACCAAGGACAAGAGAGAAGGTTAGTGGGAAAAGCTGCTGGGGACAAGGAGTTTGCAGTTCAGCCACCACCCCTGGGGTAGTGGAGGTGGGCAGCTACAGAACTACAGCTGCAGTTGCTTCTGGCCCCAGGCCCACCTGGTGGGAGGAATTAAGTGGCAGATCAGAGCAGGAGTGCAGAGCCTGCTGAAGATCTAAGTCCAGTCCAAGTTGGGGGTTCTCGGGGAAGGAGGAGTGCTGGTGTGGCAGAGCTGGCGCATTCCCCCAAGCTTGGAACATAGAACTCCATATTCTACAAATAGTCATACCCCGCTGAAAAACTTAAGGGTCAAGTAAGTTGGCTGGGAACATGGCCAGGAAGCGAAAATGCACCCAGATCGAGTCTCAGACTCTGGAATCTTTCTTTGGTGACAAAGAAGACCAAAACATACAGCCAGAAGGAATCAACAAAGTCAAAGAGCCTACAACAAAAACCTCCAAGAAAAACATGAACTGGTCTCAGGCCATGGAAGAGCTCAAAAAGGATTTGGAAAAGCAAGTTAGAGAAGTAGAGGAAAAATTGGGAAGAGAAATGAGAAGGATGAGAGAAAACCATGAAAAACAAGTCAATGACTTGCTAAAGGAGACCCCAAAAAATACTGAAAAATATGCTGAAGAAAATAACACCTTAAAAAATAGACTAACTCAAACGGCAAAAGAGCTCCAAAAAGCCAATGAGGAGAAGAATGCCTTGAAAGGCAGAATTAGCCAAATGGAAAAGGAGGTTCAAAAGACCACTGAAGAAAATACTACCTTAAAAATTAGATTGGAGCTAAGTGGAAGCTAGTGACTTTATAAGAAATCAAGATATTATAAAAGAGAACCAAAAGAATAAAAAAATGGAAGACAATGTAAAATATCTCATTGGAAAAACCACTGAACTGGAAAATAGATCCAGGAAAGATAATTTAAAAATTATTGGACTACCTGAAAGCCGTGATCAAAAAAATCATCATCTTTCAAGAAATTATCAAGGAGAACTGCCCTGATATTCTAGAGCCACAGGGCAAAATAGAAATTGAAAGTATCCACAAATCACCTCCTCAAATAGATCCCAAAAAGAAATCTCCTAGGAATATTGTCACCAAATTCCAGAGCTCCCAGATCAAGGAGAAAATACTGCAAGCAGCCAGAAAGAAACAATTTC
>CM053626.1:178956677-178984996 GCA_028646595.1 Phalanger gymnotis
CTCTTCATCATCACACACTGCAAATGCTTGTTCATGATGGAAAGTATCTCCCAGGTGTTAACTGGAAATGATGGATTAATGGGGCCTGGACCCTCTAAAAGGAAAAGACCAAAACTCTTTTGACAAGTATCTATTATCAAGCAAAACAAATTCCCACATTGGCCATGGCCAGAAACTTACACCTTATTCCGCATCTTGAGAACATCACCTTTACGCCAGGAGGTTGGTAGCATATTCCATCACTGGTGCTCTAGAATCATGGTTCATTCATTGCATTGACTAGTGTTCTGAAGTCTTTAAGTTTTCAAAGCTTTCATTATATTTTTGTTATTGTATAAATTGTTTTCCTGGTTCTGCTCACTTCACTTTATATCAGTTATATATCAGTCGGGACTATATTGTTAGGAGTAGCCACTCATACCTAAAGAACCCAAGAGTAGTCACCACCCTGACCCAACCTGAGATTATGAGTGCAAGTTTGGGGAGCAGCACCAGGGACTGTTATACCCCTACTTAGCTGTAAGCCTCATTGACTCACCCGGCATCATATCTGTCCCCTAATTTTGTATCTCCCTCTTCCAGCTAACTTTATGCCACCCTCATTTGATTTTTCAAAATCTTCTCAAAGGTATAAAAGTTCAGTCTTGCTCTAATTCTGAGGCAGGATTTCCCTTCTTCAGAAGTCTGTGTTTTAAATGCTTCCTCCCTTATAGCTGTAAGTAATAAAGACTGTCTTGATGAAGTTGCTAAAGCAAAGTATTGAGTTAAGGCTTCAACAGCTATAAATTATTCAGATGGTACATGTCTGATGGGAAAAGGGTGGCCTCTTGGGCAACCCCAAGTCCATTTATCTTCCAGGGGATTTTCGATCACTGAGTAATGCTAGATTCCCCGGCAGAAAGAGATGTTTTACATGTTTATTGGGCTCCTGTCAGTCCTTTGTAGATTTTTCTTTTTGGCTTTCTTAATGAGAGGGTGAAATAAAGGCTGTCCCATATGTGATACATATAGTTAACTCAAGAGCTCTCCTGGAACTAAACTTTAATATCAGTCAACAAGGATTTGATATTTTCAGGGGAAAACCTGGGGGAACAACATGATATGAATCCTGAGGCTTCCAGAATTTGGGGTAGAGGCATAAGCCAAGGATATGATTTGTAAAAAAAAAGCAAAGAAGAAAAACCCCAAAACAAAAACAAGTTCAACCCAGTCAGCCTAGAACTCTGTGCATGAATTACATATGTAGTTGAATGCTAAATTTAAAAAATACTTTCATAAAATCTAAAAATGTTATATAAATGGGAGCCGTTATTACTGCTCCCCCAATCATTTCCCTCAAAGTCTCCCCTTCCCCCAACTCCACACAAGCAGGAGTGCAGAGGAGAACATTCCAAGGTGATAAGGAGGCACTGTAGATGCACTGTTATTTCTCAGGGCAGCCGGAAAGGGAATCAGGTCCTCAGAGCAGATGTTAAATTTAGTTGCAGCATTTCTGTTTGGCATCGTGAATGCCTTAATAGAGACAGTGAAATCCACTGATGCATACAGTCCCAAAGGCCTCGTATTACAGCACATGCAATAGCATCCTAGAATGCTAGAGTTAGAAAGGAGATAATTTGGTGGTCGAATAAGGTAGTCATTTTGCAGAAAAGGAAAATGAAGGAAAGACTGGTTAAGTGATTTGCTGAAGGTGTCATAGCTTGTAAGACACAAAGCCAGGACTAATAGCCATATCTTCTTCCCTTTGGTCTAGTACTCTGATCTCTTTAAATCCCTACCTCTCCCTTCCCTTATTCTATATCTCCACTGCTTTGTGTGTCTCCCTCTTCTCCCTCTGTGATTATTTCTCCATTTATCCATCCTTCTTTTCCCCCTTTTACCTTTGCCTGCCTCATACTGCTTTCTTTCTTCTCTTCTATCTCTCTCCATTTCCCCCCCTTTTTTTACAACTTTTTCTTTCTTCCCCTAATCTAGTAAAAATATGGTATTGAAATATAATTTAACACATTTGTTAAAAACATTCTTTGTTCTTAATGCTTAAATTGTGTGACTATATTCTCTCTCTCTCTTTTTCTCTCCCTTTTTGATTTTTCTCTCAAAGAAAATACAAACTCCTTTAAGTACTTTGTTTTTAAGGGGGGAATGCAAGACAATTAGGGTTACATGACTTGCCCAAGGTCACACAGCTAGTTAGTGTGTCATGTGTCAAGTGTCTGAGGCCTGATTTGAACTCAGGTCCTCCTGACTCCAGGGCTGGTGCTCTACTCACTGTGCCACCTAGCTGCTCCTACTTTAAGTACTTTCAATTAGCTGATTGATATTTTCTATAGGTAAGCATTATACAGAGTAAAGTCCTCTTATAGAGAAAAAGTCCACTCAAAGACAGGCAGTTTTTTGTTAGTCTTAAAATGTTAGAACTCAGAAAGCACATACTTCAACTTCCTTATTTTGCTGCCAAGGAAATGGAGGCCATGGGAATGAAAGCAACTTACTCAAGCTTTTAAATCTGGTTTTTGGCAGAGACCAGAATTTGAACTCAAGTCTCCTGATTCCCAGCCTGGAGCTTTTTCTACTGCATCATACTTGCCTTATGTTCTAGGTTTTATAATTTTATGTTTGCTGTGGCTTCCTGGTTTGAATTTCTAATAGTCTGAGAACAGGAATAGTAAGTCCAATATTTGCTTTGTAAAATTATTGTAACTGGTGACTTTTGGGTTTTGGGGTCACAAGGACCAGGTCTAATCTTGAGGACAACCAGATATCTCTTTAGCTTGTCAGCTTCTGGGAAATCTCTGGCTATCAAGTGAATATAGTGCCCATCAAGGTCTTCCACAAATGTGGATAAAAGGATTCCCAGAACCTGTACAAGCACTCAGGATAACAGGGTACAGGATGTAACTGCATATAGAAGAGCCTTTATTTGCCTCTACAGAAAACGCAGAATATACATTAAAGATTCACAGCAACCTGTAAACAATCAGTACAATTCTCCCTCTCTATTAAATTCCACCTTTTATTCATAGCACTACTCTACAGTTTGTACTGCCCTTGGAAGGGAAGTCAATTGATCATTCCTAGAGAAGCAACACTTCTTGCCTCCAACATCACCCTAAGGATGCAAATAGGCCTCCAGCCTTATGCAGGGCTGGGACTTTCCTGAAAGGAAAACAATCCTGGGGTGGTTAGAGCAGCCCCACCACCAACACTACCATTCCCTTCCCGTTGTGTCTACACTGTCTGAGCAAACTCACAGAAAGAGTTGAAGGCCAAGTCTCTTGCTTCTCTGTATTATTGTTTAGTTCCTTGAAGCTCCTCTAGCTGCAGGCTCAAATATGCGACCCTCTTCTTTTAAAGGGTTAATACTACTAAGAAACTTCCCGCCTCCCCCTTTAGAAGGATGGATCCATAAACTCTTAAACTTGGGGTTGCTAGAGAGGGGTTAGTAGAGTTGGTGCTGCTCAGAATTCCCTCTCCTTGTTCTAAACTATTGGATTTCAGAATTTGGAGTTCAGAAACTTGTCATGGGCCATGAGCATGCATAACAACCCATGAGGCAACCTTAGCAGCTCCTCCTAATTGGTGTAGGGGAGACTATAGACATGCATCCTATCCCATCTTCTGAGGGGGATAGTTCTAGTTCTGTTCTGAGTTCTGCAGCTCTGGGGTCTGTCCTCAGAAATGAGAAAAGGCTGACTTTGCCATTGAACCCCTTTTTCGATATGTAAGAGTGGGGTTTATTATCCAGATTGTTTTACATGTAGGCCAGCCCAAAGGAATTGCTCTGATCTGCAGTAATTTGATCCAGTCCTAACCAATGAGACACAAAGACTCAGCACCCTCTAGGTTTATAGCGAAACACAGTTCCTACATTATTGTTCAGTTGTTTCAGTCATGTCAGATGAGGAAACCGAGGCAAACAGGGCTAAGTGACTTGCCCAGCATCACACAATTAGTAAGTGTCTGAGGCCACATTTGAACTCAGGAACATGAGTCTTCCTGATGCTAGGCCTGGCTCTGTATCCGCTGCAGCGTCACCTAGCTGCCCCCACCTCCTGCATTAGACAGTCCATTTTTACTTTGGTGAGTTTCGACTTCTCTTAATTCACTCTAGACTTTCCTGTCTTTCTCACACCATAAGACATTTTGCTTACCCGGAAGGTTTCAGGTTTGTTGATTTCTATTATGGTTCTGGGGTTCAGGCATGAGAATAGAACAAAATGAGACATGTGTACACTATTAACTGTTAACAAAAGGAGGTTTAATTGACAATAGCATGGGAAGGATGTTTGCAACAATACACCTTTGATTTGGTCAAGTGTAACTTTGCTGTCTCTGAATTGGCCTTGGTCAGAGGCAAGAAACAGGTCTTTCTCTAATGTGGCTGCCAGGAAGCTATGCCAACCAGCGGCTTGAGCCTTAGCCCTTTGTAATGAAGTCTCAAGGATGGTTTTAGTACTTACAGGCAGTTAGTTGGTGTTGGAGTGCACTGGTCTTAGAGTCAGTAAGACTTGAGTTCCAATCCAGCCTCAGACACTTACTGGTTGTGTGACCCTGGGAGAGAAACTTAATCTCAATTTGCCTCAGTTTCAGGGATAAGAATAGCACCTGCCTCCCAGAGAGGGTGCGGAAGAGCAAATAAGATAAGAATTATAGTACTTGGCACACAGAAAGCGTGATACATGCATTAGCTATTATTATTATTAGGCAGTTAAGTGACACAGTGGATAGAACACTGGGCTTGGAATCAGGAATCAGTCTCATCTTCATGAGTTCAAATCCAGCTTCAGACCCTTGCTAGCTGTATGACCCTGGGCAAGTCACTTGACCATTTGCCTCAGTTTCCTCATCTGTAAAATGAACTGGAGAAGGAAATGGCAAACCGCTCCAGTATCTCTGCCAAGAAACCTGCCCCGCCAAAAGGGGTCACGAAGAGTCTGACATGACTCTTTATTATTATTATTATTATTATTAATCATAGAAGCATACATCTATAGCTGGAAAGAGTTGTCAAAGCCATCCAGCCTAGCTTTCTCATTTTTTCAGATGAAAATACTGAAGTCGAGAGGTTAGATGATTTGCTCAGTTCGCCTAGCTAGTAGTATCTGAGGAGAGACAAGCTCAGATCTTCTTGAGTCCAAGTCCAGAGCTCTAACCACTGCATCATGCAGCTGTCAATACATTTAAGGAAAATGAGTCTCAGAGATGTTAAGTTACTTGCCCAGGGTCACACAGGTAGTAAGGATTCAAACGAGGTCTTCCGGGTACTAGGTCCTACACTTTAGGCCATGATGTTGCCAAAGGGTAAAAAACCCCGAAACTAGCCTCACCTTGCATGGGGTAGATCCTGCTGCTGTGGCAGTTCTCTTTGCAGAAATAAATTTACCACAACTAGCTACAAGGTGACATTTTAAATGTACCCTGTATAAAGCCTATTTCCAATGTTCACATTTTTAAAAATGACCCTGTTGCTAGCTGATCTGTAAGCTCAGCATGAATTATGGAAATACAATCTCCATTGTTTGATGAACTAGAGAGCAGAGAACAGAGGCAATTCAGAAATTAAGTTAATCATTGCACAAGTAGGGAAGGCTCAGACAAAGGGAAGATGTATTAGGGAATTGCCATCCCTATATTCAAGCCAAGGTCAGTCTTGGCAACATGGAGAGAAGAGGTCGGACAATGATTCAGGAATTATACTTCCACTCAACGCTACCCAGGACTGGACTCAAGAAAAATGTGGTCTTTTCCCCTCTGATTTCATTCCCTGAACAGGCCATGCAGCAAGCTGGGTTTGCATGATCTTTATTTCTAAAAATAACATTAACTCGGATGTTCAGATCTATTCTCCCTACAGGATACCAGAAACCATGCTGGGGAGAGGAGCAAAAACTGGGCAAACAGAACTAAAAACCCTAGGAGTGACCCTAACCCCAACACAGCAAGGAGACTGGTAGAGGAATGCTGCCGGCACATCTAAAAGAGCTTGACCCCCTAACAATTGCTATAAAATTCACAATGAACTCTTTAGATGGCAAGGAGTTTGAATTAACTCATTTGGTTGTCGGTAGTCTCTAGGCTGGGTGACTCTGCTTGGCGTTTCAGGGTACCAGAGATGGCTCTGCTTTTTTCAAAGCAGATTTGGCCTCAGCTATTCTTGACAATCTGTAGCCAGCCAGGATCTCAGCCTGTTCAATGCCCTGTGCCAGCTTGGTTTCAGCTATTTAATGGTGTATCCCGGAAGTTTACTAAATAAAAAGCAAAATACTCCTTCCCACTTACTGATAGGGCCCAATAAAATAAAATAATATAATGTAACGTAACATAACATATAACATAACATAACATAACATAACATGATACAACATAACACCATATAACATAACATAATAATATAATAGGAGCTCTTGACCATCATCTTCAAATAGGGTCAGGCACTTTACCAGCAGTGAGATCCCCAGTAGTCAAATTGGGAAGCGACTACCATCATTTTTTGTCATTAAAAAAGAGCCCTGCCCCCCAGGAATTTACACTCTAGCCAGGAAAGACTGCACATAAAAGATATATGCAAAACGTATGTAAAATAAATACAGTGTAGTTTGGAGGAAGAGCATCTAAGGAGATTAATAAAGACATCATGTAAAAGGTAAGGTTTCAACTGAATTTTGAAGGTATCAAGGGAGAGTGTATTCCAGGCAAGTGCAAAGGCACAGAGATGAGAGATGATGTGATATCTGAAAAACAGCAAGAAGGCCGGTACAGGAAGAAAATTAATGTATAACGAAGTTGGAAAATTAGGATGGGGCCAAGTTGAAGAGAATTTTAAAAGTCAAACAGAGGAGTTTATAGTTTTTTTTTAATATTTTGTTTGTTTTAATCAGCCAAAATCTACCCTCCTCCCATAGAAACCCAATTTAGAACACACGCACACACACCCTTGATAAACATGCATAGTCAATCAAAACAACTTTCCACCATGGCCGTGAGCTAAAAACATGTCTCATTCTGCATTCTGAGCCCTTCACCTTCATATCAGAAGAGGGATAGCATCTTTCATCATTAGTTCTCTGGAATTCTGGTTGGTTATTATATTGATAAGTTATATCATAACTTGTTCATCTATTCCCTAATTTATGGGCATCCCCTCAGATTCCCATTCTTTGATGCCTCAAAATGAGCTATAAATATATATTTTTTTACATCCTTAATGTTTGTTTTGTTTAGGACTAATCTCTCCCTTAATCTACCCTCCCTCTAATTCCCCCTCCTCCTTCTCCTCTTTCTCTATTCCCTGTAGATTGAAATGTACACACAGAGTTCCCAACTCTGTGAGAGTGTGTATTCTTCCTTCTTTTGACCAGTTCAAAGAGTGAAGTTCAAGTGTCCACCACTTCCCCCACCCTCACCTCCTTGTTTGTATAGATGTCTACTTATATGTACCTTGATTCTGTGAAATAATTTTCCCTAACCTTCCTTCATCACCCCCCCACCTTTGCTGAGTATTCCTCTTTTCCTCTCTTTCTATTCTTTTAAGGTCATAAAGACATAACAGAACTATTCTCAGTCTAATTGGATTCCTAATAGGAATGAACCCCAATAATGATAGGATTCAGAAGGGGTATATTTATCATCTCTCCATATTTTTTTGTTTTTGTTTTTTTATTTGGCAGGGCAATTGGGGTTAAGTGACTTGCCCAAGGTCACACAGCTAGTCCATGTGTCAAGTGTCTGAGGTCGGATTTGAACTCAGGTCCTCCTGACTCCAGGACTGGTGCTCTATTCACTGCACCACCTAGCTGCCCCTATCTCTCCATATTTTAATGTAACCAGTTTATCTTCGTTTAATCCTTTATCATTCTTTGTGATTAATTTTTTATTTTTCTCTTCATTCTTTTGTTTGAACTTCAAAATTTTTCAACAATTCTGATCTTTTCATTAGGAATGCTTAGAAGTCTTCCATTTCTTTAAAAATCCTCCCCCCCCCATAGCATTATACACAATTTTGCTGGTTAAATTATTCTTGGCATATTCTTTGCCTTCTAGGATATTGTATTTTAAGTTTTCTGTTCCTTTATGGTGGTAGCTGCTAAATCAAGTGTGTTCCCAGCTGTGGCTCCTTAGTACTTGAGTTCCTTCTTTCTGGCTGTTTGCTATATTTTTTGCTTTGATTAATCTGAATTTTCAGGGAGTTTGTTGCTTGGGCAAGATTCTGTACCCCTTGCACCAAGCTGTTAATTCCCCTTCCAATTCTTTCTTCTATAACTCTCATTTTTCCCCAATTTTTTTCATTAAGTACTCTTGTTTCATTTATAAAAACATATTTAAGTTCTTAAAAAAAACCCAACTTTTGCTTCCTCTCTTCTAAGAATTCTAGCTGAATTAGCACCTAAGCCGTGTTTTTCTCTGAGGTATTGCTTATAGATATTTTGGAATCATTCTTTTCTTCTGGGTTTGTGTCTTGCGTTTTCCCTGCTACCATAATAGATCTTTGTGGTAGGATTCTTTTTTGTTTACTCATGCTTTCAGTCTACTTCCTGACTTTGGATATGATGTTAATGCTGGGCTCTGAGGCACTTCTGGAGGGAAGACTAACCTATTCCTATTGCTGTTTTCTTGGGGGTATTGAGTGTTGTGATATTCCAGGATTTCAGGGACAGACCGGGGAGCTGCAAGCTTTTAGTACTGCCAAAATAGTCTAGTCCAGAACAAAGTCTGATGTCTGAGCCCTGCAAATTTCAACCTGGATTTGGGTCTGAGCAACAATAGACTGCTACTGGACTCATCCCCTTTCAGCTAGCTGGAAAGTTCTTGTGGTTCAGAGTTGCAAAATTGTGGGCTCTCCTTTGGTCTGAGATCCTGTCCTGGTTATTCCTCTGCAGGCTGGGCTAGGTGCTAGAAAGGAGACCCTGTTTTGTGCCTGGGGTATGAACCACACCATTGCTGCTGCTGGCTTCTGAACTTTCTCTTTTTTTGGTCGATCTCCTAAGACTTCCCTGTTTGGCAACACCAACTCCATACACAGGCATATCTTCTCAATCTACCTTGGATCTATAACCTGCAACTGGGCAGCAGGCAATAAAGCTGTCCCTGTCACAGTGCCCCAGTATGGGTCTGGTGCTGCCCTAACATGGATCTGGGACCTCCTCAGTCTCTGATGCTATTTCTCTCTCTGGGCTGGAGCATTTGCATGGAATATGTTCCTAGCCTGACCACATCCTTAGATGGCCTAGTGGATGTTGGCTAGACAAATGACTCACTGTGACTTTTTCCCCCCTGGATTTCCCCAACAGGATTTGAGCTGGAACGTTTTCTTTCTTTTTTAAAAAGCATTTGATTGATATTTACTGAATCAAATTGGTGGGAAAACTGTTTTTCAACATTCACTTTTATAAGATTTTGAATTCCAAGCTTTTTTCTCCCTCCCTCCCTTCCCCTCCCCTCCCCAAGCAATCTGATATAGGTTATACATGTACAATCATATTAAACATATTGACCAGGAACATTTTCTAGATCTGTTTGGAGGAGGTTTCTGAGGAGTTTTCTGCCTACGAATTTGCCAACATCTCTAAAGCCCTTTTTAGGAGTTTATATTTAGTGTTAAAGGCAATACAGAATCATTGGAGTTTGCCAAGTAAGGGAATACATATGTATGCATTCTCGTCTTCCTCTTGTAGCCATTAGCCAACATCCTCAGCAGTATAGCTAGGGCAGCTAGGTGGCACCATAGTGCACAGAGCAGTGGGCCTGGATTCAGAGAGTCCAGCCTCAGACATTTCCAGTCACTCAACTTGTTTGCCTCATTTTCTTCACCTGTAAAGTGAGGATAATAATAGCACCGAGCTCCCAAGGTTGTTATGAGGATCAAATGAATCACTTAGCACCACGCCTCACGCATAATAAGCGCTATATAAATGTTAGCCAAGAGTGAGAGAGAGAGACAGAGACAGAGAAAGAGAGAAAAGAGAGACAAAGAGAGAAGAGGGAGAAAAGGGAGACAGAGAGAGAAGAGAGAGACAGAGAGAGAGAGAAGAGAGAGACAGAGAGAGAGAAAAGAGAGAGAGAGACAGAGAGAGAAGAGAGAGACAGAGAAACAGAGAGAATTAGCCTTGTGGGTTTCCCTATGTTGTATTTTCAAAGAATTTTCAAACCATTTACCCACAATCATGTGTCAGACTTGTAAGGTAAAGGAATAAATCCCTTTCTTTAAGGTTGAACTTGCTGCAGATATTTTAATTTCATTTCCATCTGCTTTTAGGCACTGAATACGCAGAAACAATGGCATTGAAAGTCATTTAGAAGTATCCACAAAGTTTTCTGAAATTTATCCTAACCTTTATAGAATCATAGACATGTCCTAGGAAGTAAGCTAATAGTGATTTTCAGAATCACAGAATATTAGAAACTATCTAGTCCTATCCCTTTATCTTATAGATTAGGACACTGAGGTTTAGTGAGTGTTTTGTCCAAGGTCCAAATTCAGCGCTGTTTTCATGGTACCACATATCCTCCTACAAGAGGTAAGAGTACATCAAAGATTATCTAGAAAAGTCTTCATGACTGATAAACTGGAGGTGGTTATAGAAGATTTGGATATTGAAATTATTTTTATTTTATTTATTATAATTAAAAGTTTGTTTTAAACCACAAATACTGTGTGTGTGTGTGTGTGTGTGTACTGTTACTGTATAACAAAAAGATTTTTTAAGTCCAGACTTACACCATAAAAACAGATTTTACACCATAAAATATTCAAATGAGCCTGAGATCATCTTGTGACTCAGGGACTTCCCTCTTATAAATGGCTTTGGCTCTGGACTCACACAGACCCAAATTCATTCTAGTGGGCAGAGGGTGATGGCAATTCCTGCCCCCCAAGAGATACAGGTAGAGGTAACAGCAGGCATATCTCAATCTCTGTCTGACCCATTGTCTCTGTCCAAGATTGACTCTTGGGAAATCTCTGAAAGAAAATTCAGGTAGGGTTCATGCCTAGGTAATAGGTACCAGAATGTAGGGAATAGAATGTATGGAATCTATAGTAAAATGTAGGTAATAGAAAAGTACTCAATGTACATGGAGATGAAATACAAAACTGCAATTTATTTCCTCTGCCACTAAAAATGCTTACAACACAAAAAAATGATAAGCATGTATATGATACTAGCCTGCATCTAACTTGTATTCGCAGGTTGCTTCCTCTAAGAAACAACTATCTCAGGTTCAAGGTACTTGGTAGGTCAGCACTACTAACACCATAGCAAATGAACTCCAATTAGTGTGTTTACTTTGTCTCCAGTGAAGCCACAATTAACTCAATTAAAATCATCTACTGAAATGCCATAGTGAGTACAGTAGCAACAAAAAAATTCCCTTGACTTAACTCTTAACTGTGCCCTCTCATAAATTTACCACAGGGAGACCATTCTATATGCTAGTAAGGGTACTAGGGTAGAACTCTGGCTGTCTACCTGTCATCCTTCACTCCCACTACCCTCTTCTCCTACCGTATGTGTTAGATGACATCTTTTACTCTTGTTTTTCTTCAGAGTTCCTCACTGGTTGTATGGTATTGTCCGTGTGATATTTGTTTTGAATTTTTTGGAGAAGGTTGGATTGTATGTTTATCATTTAGCACCACTAACTTGACAGAATGTCAAGAATTAAAAAGATGAGGCTTTGTTTTCACAGGAAGCTTAAAGAACTTTGCAGTTTCCTGAAGATAACAGCCCACTCTCCTTGTTCCGATTTGGGCCCAGCCAAATGTCCATCTACAATCCCATCTATTCTGGATACATATACTGATGAACAAGTTGTATAGGTTGTCCATCCAAATATGTGTTGAAATATGGGCTACAGACATTATTCATCTACTTAGTCTTTCCTACATGAATGGTCAAGGAAAATTCCTTTATAATTACAGATTTCTTCTGGGAGGCCCTGCAGTAGTTTGGGGCTTGATATACATTACAGTCAGTACAATGTCATCCCCAAACAGAAACATCTGGAAAACTTTAGCATCCATGGAGAATCTCTCTTCAAACTGGACTCTGTGGTAGATCATGGTGTAGCATAACTTTGGTAAGCCTACATCTTCCTATGTTCTGTCTCACCCAATGTTTATGGTCAGAGGGTCATGGAACAGTTATATAACAGTTATATAACAGTTGTTATATCTTTCAAGGAAGGTTGAAAGCTTTTGATGGGAGAGGTATGGATTGGAAATATCTTCTCGTAAAAGAAACATTTATGAAGGTAGGGTTTTGTCATCAAAATATTTTGATTATCAAGAGCTTTTTTGTAATCAATGAACAATAAATACAACCATATCTTATATTCTCTATATCTACCAGTTAAATGTGAGCTGTTGAACATCACTTACAGAAGTTTACTTGTTTCCTACTAACACCCTCATTGAGGATATCCATGTTGAATGCATAACTGATTCCTACAAAAATTTTGAGTAGATGGGAGAATCAGCATATGGATCAGTAACTACTACTGCCATTTCCATTGCCTTTGTTCATCATTAAGGTCCATGCTTTTTTCCCCATAGCTTTAGTATTTTCCTCTCTTTTAGATACCTTATATATAAGTCCCTCAATGCCCTCACAATTGTGTTACCACCAGCATGCATCTTCTCTCTGTATATTTGGTCTAATATGTTGCTTTTTTTTCAGACAGCTAGGTGACATAGTGGATAGAGTGCTGGGCCTTGAAGCGGGAACTCATCTTCCTCAGCCTCAGACATTTATTAGCAGCGTGACCTTGGGCAAATCAATTAATCCTGTTTACTCCAGTTTCCTCATCTATAAAATGAGGTAGAGAAGGAAATGGCAAACCACTCCAGTATCTCTACCAAGAAAACCCCAAATAAGATTATGAAGAGTTGAACACGACTAAAAAACAACTAAAGAATAATCATTGCTTTGTCTTCTTTTGTACCATTTCTACCTCCTTCATAAGCGCGTCTACAAGGACTTCAATGTTAGGGTCCAAGAACTCCATAGTCCTTGTTAGAAAAAGTTTGTGATATTAACGTTTGCAAATCTTTTCTCTTTTTGTGCTATTTCTTGTCCTTTTTCCATTTTCATCCTTAACTAACCTTGACTGATTTTGGATAGTTGGATACCTTGTAAAGCTTTGCTTTAAAAAAAATACTTTTATTTTTGTTTGAACTTACAAACATCAAATAAAGAGAACATTTCCCTATAAAGAGAAATAGAAAGATTATATGAGTACTAGAAATATGTGTGCTGTGAAAACAGATAAAGATGGCTGTCTCCCACATGACACAGATAAAGATCTGATCTGAAATCTGGCCCAAGCCTCTCCAAGGATGATTGTGATTTCTTTCTTTTAGGGGAGCAAGAGGATAGTAGTAGGTGCTTGCTCTTTCTCCTGACTATCTCCAAGGTGAGGCTAGAATTGTGTTAGAGCGCTATCTACCCACTACACCTCAATCTCTGTAAATCTAGAGGTACAATACTTGGGGCGGGGGAGGCCCAGTATGTATACCACTTTCCACGATCACTCAAAAGAAAGATGCTAGTTAGCTTAATATTGCAACCTTAGCTCCTTCTCACCAAAGCTGGCTAAACAAAAGACAATCATGAATAGCAAATAATGAGTAAATCCATTTATCCAAGCAAAATTACAAACAGAAGTCAGAGAAGTCAGATTAGAATAGATCAAAGAATACACAATGGTAAAGAAACCCTTAAGATAAAACACTTTAGGTCAATTAAGGAAGAGAGAGAACAAACCCATCTAGGGAGTCTGCTCCCAGCAGTATCTAGGGTTACAAGCACTGGAAGTCAAGAGACAGAATAGGGGCTGCCTTCCCCATACATGTGCGGCACTGGAGCTTCCTGTTAGCCGTGCAAAAATCCATGCCTTGCCTCTCTCTCTACCTGTCTCTTCTTCAAGTTCCCTCAAGGGTCCTCCAATAATATCCCACAACATAGGTACTCCAGGTTGTGCTCAGCATTCTCTCAGCCAATCAAGTCTCTTATTTCCCTTAGTGCAGGGCTGTCCCAGTGTCCCAGCATCTGCTTCACCTGGATGGGAGTCAGTGTTACATATGTGAATGTATAAATCACTATTACATACAGTTTGCTTTTTAAAAAAGTATATAAGAAATTGAACATGTCATTTTCAAAGACGTCCTGCTTGTCTCTTTCCTTCTGAAGGTCCCTCTGTTTCTTTCGGGCATTTAAAGAAAAATGTTTGAATGTCCCTCTTTTCTTTTCTTTTTAGTTTTGGTAATACTATCATTAGCTCTCTTCCCTCCAAGTCCCCCCCCCCCCACTGCCCACACTGAAAAATTTAAAAACAAAACCCTTGTAAAAAGTAAGCACAGCCACACAAAACAAATCCACACATTAGCCACATCTGAAAATGTCGTGTCTCATTTTGCGCTTTGAATCCATCGCTATTGTGTTGGGGGACAGATTACAAGCTTTCTTTAAATTGATTTTACACTTTCCTCATTTTTCTTGTTTTGTGAGATGATATCGTTCCCAATCATTTATCATTCCTCTTTGTAAGATTTTATAAACAAGTTTCTCTTCTAACCATAGTGCAAGTTAAGTCGGATGCTTGCTGAGTAAGGCACTTTCTGAGCTCTTTGGTTTCCTTGTTGTGGCAATTAATTTCCAATGATTAAACTTCAGGAAAAAATTATTTTAGTTGGCATTAATGTAATTTTTGTTGTCCATTTCCCATTTTGATGGTAAATTACTTGTTTAAATAGTTATATAGTTTAAATTGTGTACCATATCTTTTTCTCAATATTATTTTTCCTTCTTTCACTTTTTAAAAAATGAATTCTGTTCTATCTTTGGTGAGTCAATGAGTTGACTATACAATCAGCTGGCTCAACAATAACTCCCATACCAATAACAAGTCTGTTAAAATATGATCTGTTTCATTTTTATGTCATCGCCTTGCACTCCCAATATTTCTCAAGGAAAGTGTTTGTGATATAAAGGCATGAAGCTTCTGTGCCATACTTACCCTGTATTTCTCCTCATTCTCACCTTTTCCCATCCGATGGTAATTAATTACATTTTCACTTAAAATTAAAAAATTAATTTTAAAAAGCAACAGCTCAACATTATAATTCAAGAATCTAATCTAAACATGCACTTGACAGATAAAGCACATCTGAAAATGGGGCAGAAAGGATTTCCCTGAAAATCTTCAATTCTCTTGTATCCCAAGTAATATAATAGCCATGTTTTCTCCAGTTTCCTAAATAATAAATCGCTTTTGCAGGCATTTTGTTGACTGGAATCATAAAAAAATAAAATAACCAGTTGACAATTTCCATGACGATGAACCTTCAGTTACAGTGGTATGAGTCTTGGTTATCAAGCATAACTAGGTAACTTGAGAAGTTGAAAATTCCTCAAGTAATGCTTGGCCTGTGAAAAGTCCACAAACCAGGTGAACCAAGAGTAACTAAGATACCTAAACGAAACAAATTAGATATGATACTCGGCCTCCATTTCTTAGAAGGCAATAAAAATGTTACAATTCGAATAGCCTACAAATCAAAGGCAAATTTAAAAGTGTGGAGAAATTAAATGATATTCAAAGAGCCAACATTCTTTCGGCTCAGTTACCCAGAGTGGGGCGAAAAGCACCTTTGAGAATCACCTATATGAAAATAAAGTCACTGAAATCAGTTCTTTTTCTCAAATGAGATATAGAACCTCCATTTGATATTATATGTCATGAAACTTTTCTAGCGTTCTAGAACCTACCAATGCTTTCATAGCTCCTGGACTTCAAGAAACCAGGGTCATCTCCATGCTGTCATATGTTGGAGTAGGACTGTGTGGAGAGAAACTCAGCTTCACTTCCGCGCCACTTTATATTTCAAGCAGTATTTGCAGGGGGCAGGGGGAGTATCAGCAGGACAGGGGGATCTCTGGTCCCACCCACTCACCCTGCTCCTCCCCCAAGCCCAGTTGACATAATCACAGAAAATAAGGGACACATAGTAACAAGGTACTGAAGTGTTATTGATTTATGTGCCTGTGCCCTGTTGTCCTTTACACAGTCGGAAAAAGATTCTCTGATTGAATTGAAATGGGAGCTTGGTTAGCTAAAAAATGGTCATGCCCCTGGAGTTTTTTAAAAAAGCTAAACCTGCCAAGTGCTGGCGACAGTTGGACAGTCCAGGTTTGAGGTAGGATTCACCTTGGTGGACTGTGGTTCCTGAATCTCTATCAGATGGTGGGTTTGGGAGGGGATTTTTTTTCTTTTTCCCTCCTTCCTATCACCAGTAATGCCCTATAGCAGAGCTTCCTGCCCAAAACAAGACATCACATCCAGTAGGGAATCTCACAACCTGAAGGGAGACACAGTCACGGAGAATTGAGGGCAGGAAGCAGCTTTAAGGAGCATGGCCTCTGGCAGCAGAGAAGAGTACCAAGGATGGAGTCAAGGGATAATTAGCCCTGGCAGTTGAGAACTGACCTCCAGGGAAAAGCAGACCCAAGGAACTGAGAATGACCTGCCTAACGGAGATGCTAACAGCATAAGTGTTCCAGGAGAAAAGACAGGACGTCAGGGGCCCTGTAGTGTCAAAAATGTGATTTGCTTTGGATACATATGTTCCCTATATGTGTGCTTCAAAATCACGATATAAGTTTGTGGAATAGTATGATCGAACTTTTTGGGGAAGAGGCTTTATAGGTACCATACTTACTATTTTATCTTAACAGATATCTTTGCTTTGAGTTCACCGTTAGCTGACTATTACTGGCTGACTATTAAAGGTACACTCCCCAGCCCAGGAGGCCTTCAAAGTTATAGTTTTAGAAGTGCAGATCTACAGAGTATCCTTTGAACCCTAAACTGAGGAATAGCCAACCCTTTGGGGACCCAAACTGCAATTTTTTTGAGTGCCAAGTTGGGGGATTTGTAGAATCCCCCATAGGGAGTTCTACACAAAAAGAGAATTCAAGTGTTTCATTAATAACAATAATAACACGACAGTAATAAGTCGGAACAGCTGGATAGAGTACTGGCCTTGGAGTCAGGAGGACCTGAGCTCATATCTGACTTCAGGAACTTACTAGCTATGTGACCCTGGGCAAGTCACTTAACCCCATTGCCTCTCCCTGTCCCCCCCAAAAAAACACAAAAAATAAGTCTCCTTTCCTCTCCTACCCTTTCCCTCTATTTGTCCTCCTCTTTGACAATGCTATTTTCATTCCAAGAATACTTGACATAAGCTGGATTCTCACAAATTTCAAACCAGGATTATAATACAATTTTTTAAAGGCTTGATCAATCCTTTGGAATTTCATTTGGCCTGTATGAAAAAGCATAGAATCATAGGACATTAGAATTGGCAGGCACTTTAGAGCTCATCAAATCCATCTTTTTCATTTTAATAGTGGAGAAAATGAGACCCTAAGAAACTGAGTGGTTTTTCCAAGATCACACAGAGAAACAGAAAACATATCCAAAATGTTAGCTTCCCTTGCTGAACAACCATCAATAAGTCATCTCTGAAATTGTTAGGAGTTGTGATTTAATTTACAGAAGCTGACATTATGCTTTTCAAGAATCAGACTATGCCTTAAAATCAGGTCTGCCCCCTGCTTTTTGAGGTGGAGGCCAGGTGGTGGGGTTTATGGGAGCTATAGCAGTTGCCTGAATTGTCTTCAGTGGAAAAGATCCAACAAAGGTTTCAGCCAGTGTGTCACGAGTTCTATCATTCCCTCAAGTCTTAAAGAGAATGTGGTGGTGAGGGACTGAATGTCAATAGTATCTGTCATTGCTTGCTAAGTCGGTCTGGTTCACTCCAAAAAGCCTTTGGGACAATTGCACTGCAGTTATATGAATATTTGATGCTATTTAAAGAAAAGAGCCTTTTATAGCCGAAAGGCTTTCCTCGATTTTGTAGCCTTCCTAGAAAACAGGAATCAGAGCCTCCTCTGGTGCTAAGCAATAGGTCCTAGAATCAGACTGGACCTTTTAAAGACACATTTGATATATGCCCTTGCTGCCTGTTACCTCATCCAAGCTAGAGTTCTGGTCTTGCCAAGGAGATACCCGTAGGCCAGCCCCCAAAATGTCCTTTGCTCTTTGCATTTCTGACTCCCAACCATTTTATAAACTCCAAGGGTAAATTTTTAATGCCTCCAAATGTAGCACCAATTATCTAGACAAGCAAGAAACTTTCCCCCTACCCTGTCATCCCCCCTCAGGTAATTCTTCAAAATCACTTGTATCCGAGTATCTAGCATTTCCAGGACAGTGTGAATTTCTTGAAAGCAGGGAATATTTTTGGTTCTGTCTTTGCATATCTATCCCCTACCCTAATGCCTTATATACTACAGGTCCTTCATCAATGCTTCCTGGGTGGGATAGCATAGTAATTTTGCATCTAAAGCAAATAGCATGAAATATAGCTTGGGCGAGGGACATAAAGCTCCCAGGTGTTTTGCCTGAGGGGCGGCTATAGCTGCCATTCCATACTTTTTCTATTTTAACCAATCATCCTTACTAAGTATGGTGCTAAGTTCTTCCCAGGCTGCTGGATGCTATTTGTCAGTATCCTTTAAATTTCTGCACCCTAGATCAAAGTCTCAATCACCCAGTCTTAGTTAATGGCAGCAGAGAAGAGTACCAAAGATGGATTCTATATCGCACCTAGCTCTGGTTCTGGCTCCTTAAGAGGATATCCTTGAAGGATAGTGTCTCTGAATGTGTTTCACAGGGCCTTGACTCCTAGCATTTGACTCAATATTAATTTGAGAGACTTGATTATGTGACAGTCTGATATGGAAGCTGAGATCACTGTCCTTTCTTAGACAAATCAGAATTTCAACTGTTCCTCCAGGGTTAGAAATTATGGTCACACCAAGGTGGTCTGAAACTTTTATTGCTGAATTTCTTCTTTGACACATCGGATTTCTTTTAATTCCTATAGATGCTTTCCCCTAGGGCCAAGTTGCCTTGCTTTGTGCTTCTTCTCCTTTTAATTATGTTTTTTCTTATTTTGATAACAATTAATAAAGTAATTTGTTACTATTTAATTTTATTGTACCATTATTATTTTATTAACCAACAAAGTGCTAGTTTCTGGACAAGATGTAGAACTGGACGCTCTTGCTGCCCTTGAGACTTCTCACCATATTAATATGCTGCAGAATAGGACATGCACACAGGAGAAGATGTATGCATGCTGGTTTGCTATTGCTACAATTATTCACGTATGAGACCCTGGAAGCCCCTGCTCAGCTTCCCCAGAATTAGCCTGGCTTCTGCGTTGATAATGGCTGCAAATAGGAGTTACTTACGGAGCTGTGAAGATTTAATGTTGAGATCATCTTTGCACCAACACTTGTGCCTTCCAAAAGACAAGAAGGAGCCCAGAGAACACTTTGCTGGACACATTTTGCATTTGTTGAGGGATTTTTCTTCCTAAAAGCTTAAGCCAGCGAGTGAGCTACTGCACAGCTAAGATGTGTGACTTCACGGAGGATCAGACCTCAGAGTTCAAGGAGGCCTTCCAGCTGTTTGACGGAACAAGGGATGGAAAGATCTTATACAGCCAGTGTGGCGGTGCAATGAGAGCCCTGGGCCAGAATCCTCCCAATGCTGAGGTGCTCAAGGTCTTAGGGAATCCCAAGAGTGATGTGAATGTGATGAATGAAGAGTGATGAATGTGAAGGTGTTGTACTTTGAACACTTTCTGCCAATGCTGCAGACTGTAGCAAAGAAAAAGGACCAGGGCACATAGGAAGACTATGAAGAAGGGCTTCGGGTGTTTGATAAGGAAGGGAACGGCACAGTCATGGGGGCTGAAATACAACACGTCCTCATTGCCCTGGATGACAGAGGAAGAAGTGGAAGTGTTGGTGGCAGGGCATAAAGACAGCAACGGTTGTATCAACTATGAAGAGCTAGTCCGGATGGTGCTGAATGGCTGAGACCAGCTCGCCTTTCCACAAAGGACTCCCTACCTTTTTCAGTGTGAAAATCATCCTCTTGCCCCTAAAGCAGCTAACTACATTTTCAGGGTTACCAACATCTTTACTTCCAGTCCCCACCATAATATGTCCTCTTTGGCCTATTTGCACTCTGCTTTTACCAAATAAAACTTGCTAACTGCTCCTAAAAAAAAAAAAAAGCTTAAAGTTCTGTCTCTGAAAATTGAATATAATTCAGGGAGTTGTGGATGTTGGCATATGGTAGAGCAGTAACTATAATTTTTTTTTTTACCTGGGGCAAAAACAATTGACGAGGGATAGCAGCAGGGCAAAGGGCAGAGTAACCATGGAAATAGCGCAGTTGGGAGAGGAGAGCCTGACCCTCATGCCCTTAGGGGCTGGGGGTGGGGAAAGATAGACATACAGAAAGGTACAAGGTATGGGGATGGGGAACAACTTAAAGAAGAAACTCACCTTCCCTGGGAATAACTGCGGGTATTTGGAATCAACTTATTCTTTTAAATGCATAAGAAAAGCAGGCATCTATCTTTTTTTCTCAACCTTGTAGCCTGCAAAAGTGAAGCCAGAAATCTCTGAAAAGAATGCTGTCCCAATTTTACACTCCCTGGCACAGATGTGACTGTCGTCAAGACAGATTATGAAGGAGAAGCCAAGATGCTGCTAGAATTAATGGAGTGTGCTTCCTCAGATATCATGCCCTGAGGTTCAAAGTCCTGACTCCTCACCCCCACACACACACACTGTCATCTGGTAACCCTCAATTAATAAAAAGTGTTAGAATCTGCTTAGCTTCTCAAACATGTAATTCTAACAATAGCATTTTTTTCTAAGTTGTACTGAAAACCACAAATATAATCATAATAATTAATAGCCGACATTTTTATATAGCATTTTAAGGTGCGCAAAGTGCTTTATATACCTCTCATTTGAGCCTTACAAAAATCCCTTGGAAGTATTATTTCCATTTTTTTCACATGAGGAAACTGAGGTTCAGAGAGATTAATTGATTTTTGTCCATATAACTAGTAAGTGTCTAGGGTAAGACTTAAAATCAGGTCTCTTCTGACTCTAAGTCTACCACTGTCTCAACCATAGTATAAGGCCTCTCCATTAGTTATATTCTTATAGTACTTTAAGATTGGCAAAGAGCTTTTGTCCAAACAACCCTATAAGGTAGGTAGTTCTAGTATTATTCTCATTTTACAGAAGAAACTGAGTTAAGTACCTTGCCCTTAATCACAGTGCTTTTAATTGGCAGAAACAAAACTTGAACCTAGAAAAAGTTGCCTCCATTTTCTCCCTGTGATGTCAAAAAAAAAAAAAAAAAGGATTAGTGCTTCCATTTTGCTCTTAGCTGCCATTTTGTAAAGTTAAGTTTTAGCTTCTTGTAAGTCACCTGATTTTAGAGAAGTCACAAGATTGATCACACAACTTAACTTCAGAAAAGTCATAAAAGTATCCCCTCTCCCTCTCACCTCAGTGTCTCCTGATTCTCTCCAGCAATGAGAAACCAGATGTTTCAATCCCTATTGTCTTCTATTTTTTACTCTCTCCAAATTTCATATTAATTGTGTAGAATCCAAGCTTTGGGGTCCTTGGCTACCAAGAGCCTTGGAACCGGTTTGTTTTGCAACCACATGCATTGCTAAATAAATTGTTGTGTGGAGCAAGCTACTTGGTTTCTTTTTCTACCATATGCCTCTACTTCCTCTCCTCACTCTATAATCTGGCTTTCAACCACATCACTTGGATGAAATTTCTCTTTCCAAAGTTATCAATGAAGTCTTTTTGGAGAGGTTTGAGAGATCATGGAGATTGGAGAAAATGTCTAGTGTGCTATCTTGTTGCTCATGTGATCTAGAAGTCCTCATTTAACTCTTAACTGCCAAATTCAATGGTCTTTTCTCAATTCTCACCCTTCTTGACTTCTTTGCCACCTTTGACACTGTTGACCATCATCTCTTTCTAGATCCTTCTTTCCACTCTTAGTTTTTATGACACTGCTCTCTTTTGGTTCTTCCTTTACCTGTCTGACCACTCCTTGGTCTCTTTTTTACCCTCTTGGCTTTATTTCTGGGTCTCTGAATTTCACTACAAATCTCACCAAAGCTTCTCACCTTGGAACTTTCCTCAGAGCCTGGGACCTTCTCACTTGGGAATATATTTCCACTGTGTTGTCCTCTCTTCCCATTGGTGAGTAACTCTATTTTGGGGGTGGGTGCAGAGTGGCCATACTTCATTCCCCTCCTATTTGTGCTTCTGACTCGTCTGGACTGTAGCACCATACTCCCTGCAGTATCTTCTCCCTCCCTTCCTCCTTTTTCAGTGCCCTTTTATACGTTATCTTTTGCCCATTAGAATGTAAGTTCCTCGAGGACAGGAACTGTTCTTTTTGCTTGTATTTTTATCCTCAGTGCTTGGCACATAGTAAGAACTAGACAAATACTTGTTGCATGGATCCTCTCAAGATTCTGCATCTTAACTGTGGGTATATGCCAAGGATCTCTTCTTAGTTCTTTTCTTTCTTTCTCTCTTCTATTTCTGTCTGTCTTTCTGTGACTTCACCAGCTCTTATTTATTCAATTGCCATCTTGAAGTAGATGATTCTCAGATCCATGTATCTAGTCCTGGCCTCTCTCTTAAGCTTCAGTTTTTTTTTTTTAAATTAAAATTTTTTTTCCAAAGCTCCAGGTCTTCATTACCAACTGCCCTTCGGACATTTCAAACTGAATATCCAGCTGGCATCTCAAACTCCGTATATCCATACAGGACTGTTTATCTTTTCTTGCCAAACCTCCTCAATTACTGTCAAGGGTATCACTCATCCTTCTAGCCACCCAGGTTCGTCATCTTGCAGTCCTTGATTCCCTCATCCCACACATCAGTCTTTCCAATTCTGTCACCACCGCCTCTCTCACATATGTCTCTTTCTCTCCGCTCCCGTGCCACCCACCTCATTCAGGACATCGTCTTCACTTGCCTATCCTACAGCAATAGACTCCTAATAAGGTTCCCTACCTCAAAATCTCTCTCTTCTCCAATCCATGCTCTCTCAAACATGCCTGTGCAACACTCCTGAGTAAGTAACCTATCCCCAGGTTAAAACCAGATTAAAATGGAATTGGGAAATATTTAACAAGTATAAACAATATATTTTAAAACTAAGTCAACATGTAGCTGACATCTATGGATTAATGGCTCCTGTTTCTATTTGAGTTTGATACCACCGCTCTATGAAGCTATCAAAGTGTGTCCTAAAGTGTCCCAAAGCACAGGTTTAATCTTGTCATTTTCCTACTCAATAAATTCCAGTGGCTCCCATTTGCTTCTAGGATCAAAAATAAACTCCTCCTTGTTACACAAAACCTTCATGGCCTGGCCCTAGCTGACCTTCCCAACCTTGCTACACATTACTCCTTTTCATATAAGCTACAATCCATCCAAAGTGTCCTTGTTCTGTCACATCTGACTCTTTATGACCCCATTTGGAGTTTTCTTGGCAAAGATGCCAGAGTGGTTTGCCATTTCTTTCTCCAGTTCATATCACAGATGAAGAAACTGAGGCAAACAGGGTTAAGTGACTTGTTCAAGGTCACATAGCTGGCAAGAATCTAAGGTGGGATTTGAACTCAAGTCTTCCTGACTCCAGGCCTGGCACTCTATCTACTGCAACACCTAGTCACCTTTTCATCATTTTCTACCCTATCTTCTGTCTCTGTGTCTTTGCACTGTGCTCTCTTTGCCCAGACTGAACTTGTTCCCAATTTTTGCCTCTTAGATTCCCTAGTTTTCTTCAAGATTCAACTCCAGTATCACCTTCAACAGTAAGTCTTTTCTGATGTGAGCTGCTGGCATCTCCTCTCCTCCCCTATTATCTTGTGTCTATTTGCATCTATTTTGTATATGCCTGAATATGTACGTGTTGTCTCCCCCCTGCTAACTCCTTGAGGGAAGGGACTATTTCACTTCTGTCTTTATCTGCCAAGTCAGTAAGTCAGTCAACAAGTAATTTATTAAGCACTTACAGTGTGCCAGGCACTATTCTAAGTCTTGGGCCTACAAAGAAAGGCAAACAATAGTAGTAGTAGCAGCAAAAACCAGTCTCTACCCTCAAGGAGCATATACTCTAATGGAGGAGATTGCATTAAATAAGGAGATCACAGTAAATAACTACGTGCATAGAAGATACATACAGAGTAGACATTGTGGTTTGTTTTTCATTTTCTTTTTTTTAAGTTACATTTCTTTATTTTTTTTTTGGAGGGGGGAGGGCAAGACAATTGGGGTTAAGTGCTCAAGGTCACACAGCTAGTAAGTCTGTCAAGTATCTGAGGCTGGATTTGAACTCAGGTCCTCCTGACTCCAGGGCCAGTGCTCTGTCTTTCGTTTTCAAGAGGACCAATGACATCATGGGGTGATATCTTGACTTCCAAGTGAATTAGAGTTAAGTTAGGCAATTGCACGAAGTTGACAGCATCACTTCCTTCCAGAGTCATCAAAGTCCAATGCTAAGACAAAAGTCACGATGACTGTCTATGGCCAGAGATGCAGTGGATGACCTTGGCATCTTCAATGACTGACCAAGCTCTAAGCCTTCCATGGTGACTTCGTGGCCATTGGAACAAATTGTACTCATCTGCCCAGTCCAGCAGGGGAAGTCTGCCCATGTTTGATGTGTGGGGTGTTCAGTAAAGACTAGGCCCTCCAATGAGGGCTTGCCAAGGCCTTTTCAGGGCTGCTCATCCACCTTTGGTGTCTGCCTGGCACTCAACTTTCACCTGTGACTCCAAAAAGCTGTAGCATGTGCAGCGGATACACTCTGGTAAAACCAGGTTGAGGGTAACGGACAGACCGCAAACCCCTCTGTGAGTTGGGGAGTGTCTACAGAGTAGATAAAGGTAATCTGAAAGGGGAAGACGTTGGCAGATGGGGAGGCCAGAAAAGATCTCCTGAAGAAGACAGGATTTGAGCTGATGCTTGAAGAAATCCAGGGAAACTAATTAGAAGTGAGGTCACAGATCATTCCAGGTGTGGGGGACAGCCAGTACCAACACAAGGAGGGAGCTGGAAGATGGAATGGTATGTTCAAGGGACATATAGCTGGATCCCAGAGTACATAGAAAAGAGAAAGGTATAACGAGACTGGAAAGAAGATAGGAAGGGTGCAGGTTATGAAAAACTTTAAATGGCAAACAGATGATTTAGATAGTTGATCCTGGGGATAATAGGGAGCCACTGAAGCTTATTGAGCTAGGGTTTGGGGAGCAGGGAGGTGACAGAGTCAGATCTACCCTTTTGAAAAATCAGTTTTTCAGCTAAGTGATAGATGAATTGGAACAGGGAAGGAGGGAGAAATGGTGACCAATCAGAAGCCTATTGCAATTGTACAGATGAAATTTAATGAGGGCATGCTGTGGCTGTATAAGTAGAGAGAAGGGTATCTATAGAGACACCCTAATATAGGGCTTGACATATAATAAGCTCTTAAATGCTTGTCAATGGCTGCATCTTGTTTTCAATAGTCCTTACTCTCACTCTCTTCCCAGGACCCTGAACAGTGGAAACCCACCCCACTTTCCATGGACCCTTTGTTTAATGGCCTTCTGATGCCTCTTAGCCATATCACATCAAATCTATTGAAGTCAGAACCCTGAGCGTTGGACAGGCAGATCCCAGACAATTGCTGTAAGAGAGCAGCAAGGCACCTTTGACAGGCATTTCCAGAAACTGCTTGGAGGAGTTTCTGAGGTCTGTGATGAAAACGGACTTAATTTCATTCTAGAAAGCAAGCTGAAATCCAGTGTCAGGTGGGTGTAGCATATCCATAGACCATTATATAATTCTCCAATTGCTAGCGGATGGGAGCTGCTGCCGCATTTCTGGACTTCTGGTTATTTCCATTCCAGCTGTTTGTTTTGGGCAGAGCCCAAGGACACATTTTAGCTTCTGAGTGATGTGAAAGTGGAAAACATTGCAAAAAAAAAAAAGGCCAAACCCTTAGGAAAATTGTGTACACACCCAACCCTATAGCCTATTTATTTTGGCTATTTAAAGGATAAAAGCAGTCCAGTTTTTTTTGCCCCTCAACTCCAGAGGTACCAAATTCCCTTTCCTGATTCCCAGAAGGAAGCCTTCTGGGAACTTCATCAGGCTGTTTGGCACATGGCTATGCATCCTCTCTTTCTTTTTTCCCCTCTGGCTAAGAACACCCATGAATTAAGGAGGCATTTCAGAAACAGCTCAGAATCAGACATGATTTCCAAGGCAAATGGAACTCCTGATAAGGGAACTCCCACTACCAAGGCAGATTGGCAACTCTTTTGCAAATTATAGTCTTAGAGGACTGCCTGGGCCACCTAGAGTCTGAGGCTTACCTAAGGTCACACAGCTAATATGAGTCTTGTACCCAGGCTTCCTCCCTTAGGATACTCCTACAACTTATAATCACATTTGAGGGTTAGGTCCCCGGAGGGTGGCTGTTGCTTTGGTTCCTAGGAGAAACTTTGTAAGTCTGCATGACTAGCATTGGTTCCCACCAATGTGTTTCATATTAATAGTCAGCAAGTAGGCACAATCAGCTTGTAGCAAAGGCATTTAATAAAATGGCATAGTAAATACAATAGTTACAAAATATTCTTCTCATAAAACTAGGACATACTCTTTTACAAATACGTACGTCATCCATGAAAAGACTGAGCTCAAACTGTGAGTATGGTTATAGTCAGGCACACACGTAGGTTTCATAGGTAGCAAAGGCAGCTCCCAACTCATATTACAGGCCCTGGAAGTCCTTTTATTTCTTTGTAGAGTCCACATGCAGCTTCCTTTGGGTACAGTGTCTCTGCTGTCAGAGATATTATATCAATTTACTCAAAATTGCTTCCTTACTAGAATTGCTGCCTTTGTATCCACGTCTGTCTAGACAATGTGTCTTTGCTCCCTGGTGGACAAAGCTACAAGTTGAATAGTTTTGTTTTAAAGCAACGTGGTGAGGAGGAGTCAGTTTTTCTCTTATTCGTTAAAAGTGATTCCTTCTTGAGGCCTGTTTCATTCTCCACTTCTGGCTCAGCTTAGAACTGGCTGCAGAGCTAGCAACTCAGCCTCTTAATGGCTCTCAGAGTTCTTTCGTTCTTATTTTCAACCAGTCACTTTGCCCTTTCTGAGTCAGTTAAGGGAATTGTTCTTACCTCATAAAGGCATGGCTTCAATTTTATAGTTAGTTGAACATCTTATTGTCACATTAAAACCTCATCATAAATGACTAAATTCTTCAACTACATCCACTGAATAGAAGGGTAGGAGAGAATGTCCAACCTCCCTTATACTCTCCTCCTAGTTAAACATTGCTGTCCCTAGAAAATCAGCTAGAGTGCTTTCGTTAGAAGTCCACAGTTTCAAAATCTGGACATCTCTCCAGTGATGTGGGGAGGCTCAGACACTGTCTTTGTGAATATTTTCCCTGCTGTCATATACCAAAGAATTTCAGAGAAATTCATGTTCACAAAAAAAAGAAAAAAAATCCAGAAAATAATATTCTTCCACAAGAATACAGGCCTACATATAGTTCATAGCTTTGGAGACTACCCTTATTTCCAAATTCATGGCTATGCAATTTTAATAAGGAGACATTATATTACAAATTCTCATTGGTACTACCTGTCTTGGTGCTTGCCAAGTTCTTCTCCAAACCAAAAACAATAAAGAAAGGAAAAAGAAAAGGGGAATCAAGCTTGCCCTCTTGTCTCTACAGAGCTCCTAGAATACATGGGCTCCCTCGCATAGGTATTAGGGACCTCGGGTCAACTGGAATTCGCACTATCACCCTTTCGTAGTGACAAAAACAATTTTGTCTTGATACTTGCATGACAACACAGACCTGCTGGGTCCAGAGAGGGGAGGAGTGTTTTCCTTTCCCCTCTCCCACTAAAAGGCCTTTATACTTTGGGTTCCAAGTAGGAAGATGAGTTAATCCTGAGCAAAGTGGAATTTCTTTTGGATCTCTTCAGTCCATAAGGCTCCTAATATGTTTCTTCAGGATTCTAACAAGGAGAGTTTCAGATGGAGAATCTCTCCAGTAGGTCCCTGTATATGTATAGTGCATGCTAATATATCTTGGATAAAACTCCGTCTGTGTAAATGGGCTGTCGCATATTAACAATTGTGCCAGTAAGGCAAAATGGGCTTAGTTTAACGGGTGTGCTTGAGGAGTTTGGCTTTTGTTTATAGTGAAAGTACTTTCACCTGTTAAACGCTAAGCCCCAGGCCCAAAGCCCTATCAGGTGTGAAACCCCTGTGGGCGTAGATTAAAGACTTAAAAGGGGCCAATTCGGGAAGCTATGGGTCTCT
>CM053626.1:178985496-179172743 GCA_028646595.1 Phalanger gymnotis
CTTCTCTAGCATTTCTTTTCATTAATACCCTAGATATTCTAGACCTCTTGTTCTTCCAGATGAATTTTGTTATTATTTTATCCAGCTCTGTAAAATAATTTTTTGGTAGTTCAATTGGTATGGCACTGAATAGATAGATTAATTTAGGTAAAATTGTCATTTTTATTATATTAGCTCGGCCTAACCATGAGCAACTGATGTCATTCCATTTATTTAGATCCGACTTTATTCGTGTGGAGAGTGTTTCATAATTAAGCTCATATAGGCCCTGGGAGTGTCTTGGCAGATACACAAGGAGTGGTCAGTTCTTAAAGGAACATGCCCCTTTTGTATTTACTATGCAGATGTTTTACCCAAAGTTCACTGGGAAAAGCCCAAGAGGGGAGGTGTGATTTTGAGGTCTGCTACATCACTAAGTTACCTAGTGGTCAGGGATGACTGAGGATTGCCCAGTCTGCCACTCATCAATGTCTTATTTGACAAGATAGATGTAGGGAGTATACAGATGTCTAAAATTGATACACATAATGAGGAGTCCAGGATACATATAATGAGGTAGGGAGTTGGTATAGATAATCCAGTGGGTATAGAATATCTTTATGAGCTAGTACAAAGCCAGGTCAAACTAATAATTCTTACTGGTGCAGTTTATTACTGTGCCAGGGAGAGAGATGAGCATTTTGCTTGGGCCTACTCGTGAGTAATTGCTAAGCATAGTGTTTTCAGGCTAGGGAGAAACTGTCAGGGATAGTGTTTTGAAGCTAGGGAGAAATGTAATTTTGGAATTGGGGTCTAAGCACAGGCACTCAAGTACCCCATCAGTAAGGACTGGTGGAAAACTGCGTGTGTGTGTGAATTGTTAGGCCAAAGTTAGCACAAGCAGCAGAGATTAAATTCATACTTTGTTGTATCTCAGCTTCAGAGGCTGCATTGGGTGCATAATCATCTATGAACAAAAAAAAAAATCACATGCTAATTTTCCCTCCACTTTAGTCTTGGCTTGTAGCATTGAAAAGTTACATAATTTACCATCAGTGGTAGCTGACCTTGATGTTGTTTTTATACTCAATGAAGGTATCCAATAACATTATGCTTAAAAAAGCATGGGAACAAGGACAGAGTCTCGCTTCACTCCACTGGTGACTGGTAAAAACACTAGGGTATGTATCATCCATTATCCAGAGCCCATGTGAACATGCTGTCATGAAAGTGAAATACAATACTGATGAACTTCTCTAGCAACCAAATTAATAAATGCTTCTTGACGAACTTAACTAGGCTAACCCTCAGTACCTTAGGCAATTCTAAGACTAAATTTCAGATCACGCAGAGACCTGTACGCTAGAGAAGGGAGTTTCTTTATTTGGGTGTTCAGGTGTCTGGGGTGTTCTGGAGGATTATCACCTCTGGTGTGAAGGCTTTTGAACCCTTTTTAGGGCTGCTCATTGCTTCGGTGTCCACCTGATTCCCCCAACTCTTATTGTGGCTCCAAGAAGCTGGAGTAGTGGCCACACAGGCTAAAACTAGGTTAAAAAGTAACTGACAGGCCTCAAACCTGTTAGTGAGTTAGAGGGCTATCTACCTGCCATGAAGGCGGTTTAAGCAGGTGCTGTGGAACACTTGGAGCTTGGTCAGTCATCAAAGACACCAACGTCATACACTGCATTCCAGGCCATCTCCAGGTATCTTGACTTTTCTCCTGCCACAGGGCTCTCATGACTCAGGAAAAGAAAGTGTGCAACTGTATCACTTAAACCTAATTCATGCACTAGCCAAGACATCACCCATGGTATCTGCTCCTCTTCAAAAGCCAAGGACAAAATAATAACAATATCGATAAAACCACAGGTCCAATCCCTTTCTGTATTCCTACTTCTTAACTTCACGGGATCAGATTTATGGAGAATGGAAGAATTTATGACCAAACAAGAGATAGAGAACATTATGAAATGCAAAATGGATAATTCTGATTATATTAAATTGAAAAATTTTTGCACAAACTAAGCCAATGCAACCAAGATTAGGAGTGAAGCAGAAAGATGGGAAAGAATTTTTACAACTAGTGTTTCTGATAAAGGCCTCATTTCTAAAATATACAGAGAATTGAGTCAAATTTATAAGAAAACAAGTCATTCCCCAATTGAGAAATGGTCAAAGGATATGAATAGGCAGTTTTCAGAGGAAGAAATTAAAGCTCTCTATCATATGAAAAAATGCTCTCGATCTCTACGATTAGAGAAATGCAAATCAAAACAACTCTTAGGTATCACATCACACCTATCAGACTGGCTAACATGACAACTAGAAAATTATAAATGCTGGAGATGTGGGAGAACTGGAACACTAATACATTGTTGGTGGAGTTGTGAACTGATCCAACCATTCTGGAGGGCAATTTGGAACTATGGCAAAAGGGCTATAAAGATATGTATAACCTTTGACCCAGCAATACCACTTCTAGTGCTGTATCCCAAAGAGATCATAAAAATGGGGAAAGGACTCATATGCACAAAAATATTTATAGCAGCTTTTTTGGTGGTAGCTAAGAACTAGAAATTGAAGGGATACCCATCAACTGGGAAATGGCTGAACAAGCTGTGGCATATGAATGTAATGGAATACTATTTTGCTATAAGAAATGATGAGCAGGTAGATTTCAGAAAAATCTGGAAAGACATATGAACTGATGCTGAGTGAGGGGAGCAGAACCAGGAGAACATTGTACACAGTAACAGTCACACTGTACAATGATTAACTTTGACAGACTTGGCTCTTCTCAGCAATGCAAGGACCTAAGACAACTCCAAAGGACTCATGATGGAAAATGCCATCCACATCCACAGAAGGAAATGTGGAGTCTGAATGCAGATGGAAGCAGACTATTGGCTCTCTTTCTTTTTTGTTTTGTTTTTTCTTTCTTGTGGCTTCTCCCACTCATTCTAATTCTTCTTTACAACATGACTATTATGAAAATGTTTAATAAGAACATATATGTAAAGCCTTTATCAGATTGCATGCTGTCTTGGAGGGGGGAGGGAGGTAGAGAAAATTCAAAACTCAAAAGCTTATGGAAGTGAATGTTGAAAACCCAAATTTAATAAATTTAAGGAAAAAAACTTCACAGGATTAAGAGGAAAGCACTTTGTAAACCTTAAAATCATGATATGAGCTGGTACCACCCTAAAGCGAGAAGTTTGGGCTAGATGAGCTCTAAGATTCCTCTGAGCCCTATAGTTTCAAAATTATGGCTGAGGAGGAGTGGCAGCGGTGGTGGTGGTGATGGTGAAGGTTGAAGTTATTACAGCCTCCTAGTCAGAAGAGAGCACTGGGGCAGGTGTTGGGCTCCTCCTCTGGTTTAGCCTCTACACAGCTGCCAAACAGATTTTCCTTAAATAATCTGACCTAGTCACTCCCTTATTAAACAAGTTTCAGTAGCTTTCTATTACCTTTTGTATCAAATAGAAAATCTTCTGTTTAGCTTTTAAAGTCCTTCACAACCTGCCCTCAAAGTATCTTTTCTGTCTCATTGCACATCACTCCCCATCTTGCATGCCACAATCCAGCCAACCTGATCATCTCTCTATTCCTCACACACATAGCACTCAATCTCTTTCATCTCTTTGCACTGGCCATTTTCCATACACCCCTTCTTCATACTATATTTAATACGCTATATTTAACTTTTGTACTTATTTGTATTTTTCTAATATTTATTCTGTATATACTTATACATGTATTTGCTTCTTCAATTATATTAAACTGTAAGCTCCGTGGGAGGAAAAAGCATTTCTTTCTTCATATTTGCATTCCCAGTACCCAGTACAGTGCCTATAACAGCAACAATGAGAGCTTAATAAATGCTTATTGACTGACTGATGATTCCGTGCCTTTAAGCATACAACTAGGAACAAAAACATACTACCTTAAATACAGGAAATGGGGAGAGACAGGCTAGGCATAAACATAATAAAAATGTCTGGGTTTTGTAGTTGATCGCAAGTAGAATACGAACCAGGAACAATACTTTTTAAAGGAAAAAAGCCAATTTGATCCTGAGATGTGTGAAAAAGTAACATACAAAAGCTGTAAAGTAATTTACTAAAAACCATGTAAATGGAAAGATGCAAAAAAATAGAAACTGCACGTGGAGAAATTATAATGACCAAGCTTAGGCCCAAAGATGAGATGTGAGAAGGGACCTCTCTCAGATCTGCACAGATGGGGAACCAACCTTAGCTTTGTTGAGCTATTTTTCCCCTTTTATTTTTTATTATAAAGCAAAATATATCAATATTTTTTTAAAGAGGATATGGCTCATATAACAACTGTGCTAAATCCACACTAACTCCAGGATTAATATGGTGCACCCCTGGAGAAAGGGTGAGGGGCGAGTGTGTGTGTGTGTGTGTGCAAAAAGTGGTATTCTCCTCCTGTGGAATGTAAGTTCCTTGAACATAAGTACTCCAACACATTTGTCTTTGTATCCACATCACTCAGCATGCTGTAGGTACTTCATAAGTAATTGCTGAATTGAAGTCAAGAGACTAACCTCTTTTGTTCACTAGACTTTAAAAAGAATATAAGGAAACCGGGAGGGATTCAGAGAAATACTATAAAAATGTTAAAGGGACAGAAAATAGTTCCTATGACAAGAAAAGGCTCAATTTTGATTCTGTTTCTGTGTTTAAGTTGAGGATTTTATGAGAGCACTACTAAACAACACCTTAATATTTGTGGATTTAAATTAAAACAAGAGATACTGTCTAATGATGCCTTTTATTAAATTTGGGGTAGAAAGTATATAAGGCAATAATGTTAGGTTGAATTATCATGTTTTCGCTGATGAGAACACTTGCTTACCTTTAAGCTTTGACAAACTGTGTACCTTCCAAGAGGGTTATTCCATCCTTCCTTGCATCCTCCCTCCCCTTTACTTGAGTGTAATAAGAAAGCAGATCACACATGTATAACCTATGTTAAACTGGTTGACTTCTCAATGGGGGGAGAATTTGGAACTCAAAATCTGAAAAAAAATGTTACAATTGTTCTTATATATAATTGGGGGAAAAATAAAATATTAAACAAAAAAATAAGTAGGTTCCCCATAGGTGATTCAATGAGTATAAAACAAGCAAATTTAGTAAGCTCAGGAACCACTCTGGTAGATTTAGCTAGATTTTCTTTTGCATAATTTGCTCTTGGTACGCACCCTTTGGCAAGCTTCTGAATTTACTCAGAACCATAGAATGTTAGAATTGGAAGGGACCTTAGCAGGCCTGTAGTTCAACCTACACCTGAAATAAATCTCCACTGGGGCAACTAGGTGGTGCAATGGATACAACACTGGCTTTCCAGTCAGGAGGACCTGAGTTCAAATGTTACCTCACATTTGACACTAGCTGTGTGACTCTGGGCAAGTCACTTAACCCTGATTGAAGGAAGGAAGGAAAGAAGGAAGGAAGGAAGGAAGGAAGGAAGGAAGGAAGGAAGGAAGGAAGGAAGGAAGGAAGGAAGGAAGGAAGGAAGAAGGAAATCTCTCCTATAACATGCCTGGCAAGTGTTTCTCTAGCCACTGCTTGAAATTTCCAATAAGGGGGTACTTAATGCTCAAAGCAGCCCATTCTACTTTTGGACAGCTTTAATTATTAGAAAGTTGTTCCAGGCATGAAGCCTAAATTTTTATGACTTCTACCCATTCACTGTTCCTGGTTTCTCCCCTCTGGGGCAAAAGAGAACCAGTTTATCCTTCTTCTAAGTGACAGCTATTCACATACTTGAAAACAGCTCTCAGGTTATAATCCACAACTCCACCTCCACCACCCCTCCCCACTTTGCCCTTCTGTTCTCCAAGTATCCCTACTTCCTTCAGGTACAGTTGCTGTTTGTCCTTTGTTCTCGAAGAGGATCATAACATCAGGAAGATTATACTGCGACATTCAAGTGAGTTGGATTTAAGTGAGGGAGAGCTGTGCACAGTCAACAGCCTCACCTTCTCCTCGGGAGGCATCTGGGTCCAGACAAGGACTTGAAGTTTTTTAAAATCTTCGTTGGCAGTTCCTGATATTCTCTCCAGTTTATAAATGTCCTCCTTAAATTGTGGTGCCCAGCACTGAATATAATAATAGTCCAGATGTCTGACAAGGGCAGAGTACAAATCACCTCCTTATTCTTGGAAGCTATGCCTCTCTCTTTTTTTAAAAGGCATCACTAAAAATGATTCCCCCCACCAACGAGGGCAATTGGGGTTAAGTGACTCACCCAGGGTCACACAGCTAGTATGTGTCTGAGTCTGGATTTGAACTCAGGTCTGCCTGAGCCAGTGCTCTACCCACTGCACCACCTGACTGCCCCCCCCCAAATGTATTTTTTTCAAAATCATCACCACGAATATATTCTGAAATTTTCCCATGAGTCAGTCAACATTAGTGGCACATTATTTTCAAGTTCCACTTTCTTTCTCCTCCACCTCCCCCTTTTGAAGGTCAGGACGTATGTTTTTCTCCATTCCTGTGATCCATCTCCTGCCACTATGATCTTTCAAATATCATTAGCATCGAAATAATCTCATTTTCCAGTTCATTCAGCACCCCAATATGGCATTCACCTGGGCAAGGCATCTCAAGCAGGGCAGGAAAGCAGCCAGGTATTCTCTTATTATAGCCTTACTTATATTGGTTATAGACTTCCTATTGGCTACCTTTATGTTGTCATTTCCAGTTCAGAGATTATTCTACATGGTAGATAAGCCAGAAAGGAATTGAAAATTGAGAAATTCTGCCTTCTCTTTCTTCAGTTACCATCCCATTCACCCTGAGCAGCAGCCATATGTCTTCTTTGATCTTTCTTTTTTCCTGAAATATGGCTGATTAAAATTTTAAACAATTTTTTCTTTATTTGTCCTTGCTAACTGGAGCTCCCTGAGTATTACTAATCCTAACGTTATTTGCACAGTAATGTACTACTTGTTCATTTTCTGTTACCTGCCTTTGTTTTCCTCTTCTTGGATAATGCTTTAAAATCTAAGTTAGTTGATGAATTATCTGCACATCTACATAATTTTCTTTTACAAAAAAAAGACCCAAACCAAACATTTATTTTTAACATTCATTTAAAAAAAAATTTGAGTTCTGAATTCTCTCACTCTCTTCTACCCTGTGAGGGCAAGAAATGTGATATCAATCATACATGTGAAATGATGCAAAACATATTTTCGTATTAGCTGTATTGCAAAAAAAAAGAAAAAGAAAGCTAAAAAATTGTATTTCAATATGCCTTCATATTTCATCAGTTCTTTCTCTGGAGGTGGATAGGATTTTTCATCATGGGTCATTTGGATTTGTCTCAGATCATTATACTGATCAGAATACCTAAGTTATTCACAGTTGATCACTATAATATTGCTGTTGCTGTGTACAATGTTTTCCTGGTTCTGCTCACTTCGCTTTGTATCAGTTCATATATGTCTTTCCAGGTTTTTCTGAAACCATCCTGCTCATCCTTTCTTTAGGCACAACAGTATTCTATCACAATTTGTTCAGTCATTCCCCAATTGATGGGTAGTCCCCTGATTTCCAATTCTTTGGCACCTCAAAAAGAGCTGCTACAAATATTTGTGTACATATAGGTCCTTTCCCTTTTTCTTTGATCTTTTTGGAATACAAACCCAATAGTAGTATTGCTGGGTCAAAGGGTATGCACTGTTTTATAGCCTTTTGGGCATAGTTCCAAATTGCTCTTCAGAATAGTCTGATCAGTTCACAACTCCACCAACAATGCATTCGTTAGTGTCCCAATTTTTCCACATCCCTTCCAACCTTTTGTCATTTTTCTTTTCTGTCATATTAGCCAATCTGACAGACATGAGATGGCATTTCAGAGTTATTTTAATTTGCATTTCTCTAATCAATAGTGATTTGGAGCATTTTTTTCATATGACTATAGACAGCTTTGATTACTTTGTCTGAAAACTGCCTGTTCCTATCTTCTGACCATTTATCAATTGGGAAATGGCCATATTCTTAGAAATTTGACTCAATCATCTACATATTTGAGAAATAAGGCCTTTATCAGAGAAACTTGCTGTAATTTTTCCCCCAGTTTCATGCTTTCTGTCTAATCCAGTCTATTGGTTTTGCATTGTTTTTTGTTTATGCAACCCCTTTTTAACTTAATGTAATCAAAATTATCCATTTTACATTCCATGATCCTCTCTATCTCAGCTATGCCTCTCTTAATGAAGTCTAGGTTCCAATTTTTTTTTGACTACATCACATTACTACCTCATATTGAGCTTTTTCCAGTGCACTATAATCCCCAGAACTTTGTCAAGTTTCATCACGTTTTACCCATCCTGTAGTAATGAAGTTAATTTTTTTTAACCCAAGCATAAGACTGTATCTTTATCCTCAGTGAATTTCATATTAGATTCAGCCCAGTGCTCTAGCTTGTCTAGATTTTTTTTGGAACCAGCCATGTCATCAAGTGTTGGCTATCCCTTCCAGCTTTGTATCATCTACAAATTTAATGAGTATACCAACTACATCCTTAGCCAAGTCACGGTTAAAATATTAAATAGCACAGATCCATTATTTCATTAAATTTTTAATTCCCCTAACTCTAAAAGATTTTAAGGACCCTAGAGAGAAGGGCTTTAAGGTAGAACTTTCAAAAGCAAAATTATATTGTAAAAACCTAGGGTGTTAGGGTTATTTTTATACAAGGAGTCTGAGACAGCTTGCATCTGGGTAGCGGAACCAGAGTATGGAGGTTTGCACACAGGTACTCTATAAAGGTTTGTATGACATAAATGTATTCTGGTATTGAAACAATATTTACAAGGTCATCTCATAGATTGCAGATATAAAAATGTCTTATATAGGGTTGCTTTGTATGTACAACAAATGGTAGAACATGCTCATAGAAGCTTGACGCTTTTTGTGTTTAACTTCACAAGTCTCTCATTCCCAGTGTTGCAATCTGCTGAGGGGCACATGTGCTGCTATTTATATTTCCTGAATATTTCTTGTAGGTTGTTTCTAATTTGGCATGTTAAAGTTCAATTCATTTTTGATGGTGTAAAAAGTGTTGATTACCTATCCCTAACTACAAGATTACAGTGATTCTCTTCCACCCAATTCCAAAACTGACACAACCAAGTTTAACTAATGAATTAACTGATTTAATTTTGAATGATTGGTTGGTAACAATCCACAGATGCCTTGACTCTTCAGCATATCCTTATAAGAATCCATAATTCCAAAGCAGAAAGAGAACCAATGAAGTATGGGGGTGAGGTGTGCCCCCAAAGAAAGAGAGAATCACTAACAGTGAGAAGTCATTTCTCTTCCCCTTTCTATTATTCCAAGTCTCAGAAAAACAGTGATCAACTGTTTTCTCACCCTGCATGTCTATAGCAGATTTGAAGCTGATAACTGACTGACTTTAGTTAGAAATCACTGGTATAACCTTCTAGAATAAGTTAGTGTGATCTCTTGTTCTTTTACAAAGTTTTATTGATGTCTTTTTTTGGGGGGAGGGGGAGCATGAGTCTTTCCTCAATATATCTGCCACTCCTCCCATTGAACCTTCCCTTGTAACAAAGAAAAAGTTTATAAAACCAACTGAAAAGCAAAATTCTGCCTAGTTCTCTCAGACCAAGACTGCTCACTGAAATTAACATGAGATTGGCTATTCTGTAGCGTTATTTTCACTTGTGATACTGTAGTTTTATGTGTTTTTCTCCTTGCTTGTTGCCTACATCACTCTCCATCAGTTCAAGTCCATCAAATGTTTTTTTCTGAATTCCTCATGGTCATAATTACATTCATATTTTATTAAGCAACACTTTATTAAGTGCTTAATATCTGGCAGTCACTATGTATTAACCACAGTCCACTCAACTATTCCCCAAAGGGATGGGCACCCATTTTGTTTCTAGTTTTTTGTTAAATAAAAAGTGTTGCTGTGAATACTTTGGCATATGTGGTGCCTTTCTTTCTAATTTTTTGTTTGTTTTCTGTTTTGTTTGTGTTTTGACCTTCTTCCATTAGGTACATGTCCAATAATGGAACTATTACTAGGTTGGTTAAAAGGTATGCACTGACTTGTGATTTGTCTAGAATAGTTTCAAAATATTTTCAAGAGTGGTGGGAGCAATCTAGAACTCTAACAACAATGTATTTCTCATTATTCATATCAGTTTTTCACAGCCCCTTAACCCAATCTGTCTTTTAGCATATTTGAAAAACTGATAGGTGTGGGATAAAAATGTCAGCATTGTTTTCATTTGCATTTCTCTTTATTAATGATTTAGCCTTTTTTTCATACTGTGGTACCCCCTCAGAAGAATATAGGCTCTTTGAGGCCTGATTCTTTTTATTCCGGATGTGAATTTATTAGGAACTTAACAAATATCTGATGAACTGAATACAAAGAAAGTTGAAGTAACTTTCATATACAAAACTCTCTGCCAGCTGTTGAGGATACTAAGAAAATAAAACTACTAGACAGGAGATGGAAAACAAATGCAAAAGTGAGCCAGTCTCAAATCCTGAAAAGCTTGCATCCTACTGCGAGACAACATGTGCGCAGAAAAATAAATACATAATACAAAACCCATAAATACACATGACTGGCAGGGAAGGAGGGGCAAACAAATGGGCAAATCAGTAAAGTCCTCTTGAAAGAGGTGGCACTTGGGCTGAGCCTTGAAAGGAGCTAGTGGTTCCAAAAGGTGGAGAATAAAGAGGGAGAACATTCTAGATATAGGGGACAAAGGCTATGCAAATATTGATAGGTGGGAGATGTAATGTCATTTATAGGGAAAAGCAAGCAGGCCTAGAACAAGTAGACCAATGAACCTACAAAGTAAACTGTTGATCAGTATGACAGACAGAGATCAAGTAGGATGAGGGCTGAGAAAAAGTGACTGATTATGGAATCTGATGACCTTGCAAAGAAGTTTCATTTAAGTGATGAGGTCAGAAATAGACTGAAAGAGGGTGTAAATGCAAGGGGGAAAAAAATTAAAGCAAATGAGTATAGACAGCTTCCTCTCCTCCCCCTAGGAGTTCAGCTATTAAAGAGAGGAGAGATACAAAAAGAGCTCACACACAAAATATTCAAAATAGCACTTCCTGTGGTAACAAAAAAAAATTGGAAACAAAGCAAATGACTATAGATGGGGAAACAGCTGAACATACTGCGGTATATAAATGTAACAGAATATTACTGCACCATAAAAATAAGAGAATATGAAGAATTCAGAGAAACACGGGATGACTTATAGGAATTATCGTGGAGTCAAATAAGCATACCCACAGGAATATAAACATAACTACTTTAACAAAACTGAAAATTAAATTAAAAACAAAGCCAATTGCAAAGTAACTAATTGTAATGCTCAATCTTAGGCCTCTGGAAGAGATGAGGAATCATTTCCCTCCTTTGTGTAAAGGATGAGTAATACTGAATACTTTTTCAGATACATTTGTTATGTTGATTAGTTTTCCATAAGTAAGTCCATCAGTTAATAAGCATTTATTAAGCACTTATGATGTGTTAGGCATGGTCAGCTAGATGGCAAAGTAGATAGAGCCCCAGGCCTGGAGTCAGGAAAACTCATCTTCTTGAGTTCAAACCCGACCTCAGATACTTAGCTGTGTTAAGTTTGCCTCAGTTTCCTCCTCTGTAAAATGATCTGGAGAAGGAAATGGCAAACCACTCCAGTATCTTTGCCAAGAAAACCCCAAACAGGATCATGGAGAGTTGGACACGGCTGAAACGACTGAAAAACAACATGTGTTAGGCACTGTGTTAAGTGCTAAAGATAAAAAAGAATGCAAAAAAAAAAATCTCTGCCTTAAAGGAGCTAAAATTCCCACGGTGGAAAAACATGTAAATAACTAGGTACATAACAAGATATATATAAAGAGTATATGAAAGGTAATCTTAGAGAAGAAGATGCAAGGCTCTGGGAGATCTGGAAAGGCCTTCTGCAGAAGTCTTGAGTCTAACAGCTTTTCTTTGTTACAAGGAAAGAATGTAAAAACAAAATAACAAAACTTTTTTTTCCCCTATAGAAAGATAATGAGGGTGAGGTGAAGGAAAGGAGCTAGATGAGACCAACTAGAGAAAGATTTCAGAAATTTCACAAGATATGAAGACTGGTTTGAATATGATAGTCCAGGAAGAAAGACGTCTAAGATGAATGTATACCCTGATCAATCAATTAATTAAAATCAACAAGCTTTTATCAAGTGCATCCTATATATATGGCAGAGATCCCAGAATCATATGCTAGAAGGACCATCAGGAATCATCTGGCACAGTAGCTTTCAAGGTATGGTCTGGGGTGACTGGGAGTTGCCAAGACCCTTTCAGGAGGTCCACGAGGCTAAAACCATTTTCATAACAATACTGAGAAACTTTAACTTCTAATAAGGTAAATATAGATATATATCACATTAACAAAAGCTCTCTGGAAAAGTCCTCAACAATTTTTAAGAGTATAAAGGTGTACTGACATGAAAAAGTTTGAGAACCACTGATTTAGTAAAACCCTCTTATTTTACAGATGAGGAAACTTTTGCCCAGGGAGTTTAAGTGACCTCTGAAGGCGCCAGAGGTAGCAAACATCAGATATGAGATAGAAACCCAAGTCCTCTGATTCTAAGCATCACGGCTACACTCTCCTTCCCTTCCAATCTGGAGCCTTTGATTAACAGGTTCAACTCTATGCTATCCTCTATTCTTGAACCCCTTATTTCTTTGTCCTACTGTCCACGCCATCACACTACCAAAGCCCAACCCAGGATAACTCATAACATCTGTCTCCTTTGCCCCTATATGCATGCTGTCGAAGGGACAAGAGGAAATGACCAAACCATATTAACTAAGTCACAACAAATTTATGTTGTCTCAAGTGGGCCCTCACTGTAGCAAGGCAAACCTTTCCTCACCTTTCTAGATTTGCTATTCCACCACCACATGGCTATTTCTCTTCTCTAAAGTCTTCCCATAACACCTTCTCAGCTGAGAACCTAAACTCATACTGTACCCCAGCCCCAAACTAAAGCCATTCACTGATAGTTTACTTTTTTCATCTCCTCTTCTTCTCATATCTCTGACATGCCCCACTGCATCCTCCTTCACTCCAGGCTCTGATGATCTGAAAGGCCATCTTCTTGCCAAGACCAACTCCTCTTTACACATCCTTAATCCCATTGCTCCCACATTATTCTGTCTCTCTAATTTTCTACCTCTATTTAATGATTCTTTTCCTACTGCCTTATAAACATACTCAGGGTCTTCCATTTCTTAAAAACAAAACAAAAGAAAAATCATTCACTAGATTTTACCATGCCCACCAGTTGTAAACACTCAGTTCCTCAACTTCTTCTCCTCTCACTCTCTTCTAAACCATCTGTAAACTTGCTTTTGACCTCTTCATTCAACTCAAACTATCCTCTTCAAAGGGACCAACGATCTTTTAATAACCAGATATGACTGGTTGGTTGTGGTCCTTCATTCTCCAATAGGACCAAAATGACATCATCGTGTAAAAATCAAGTTACAGTGTGTCTGACTGTGGCTGATCAGACCAATATGAGCTATGAATGTTCCACCACAGGTGGGGCACAAATAGTTTATGTGAACATTTGCAGTGGATTCTCTAAATCTGCCCATTCTGCATTTGCTCTGAGCTGCTTCAATTCTGTGTTGCTCATGCAGCATATCACCTGCTCTGATGTGGGCATGCCATGTTGAGCGGTCTTGTGCCAGTGTCTCCCATGTCACACAATCAATTCCAAAGTTCTTACAAGAGACCTTGAAAGTGTCCTTGTATTGCTTCTTCTGACCACCATGTGAGCACCGGCCCTGTGTAAGTTCTTCATAAAACAGTCTTTTCGGCAAGTGCATGTTTTGCATCTGAACAACATGGCCAGCCCACAGGAGTTGAGCTCTCGGCAGCAGAATCTGAATACTTAGCAGTTTAGTTCAAGAAAAAACCTCACCATCTTGTATATTATCCTGACACGTGATTGTCAGAATTTTTCTAAGACAATTCAAATGGAAGTGATTCAGTTTCCTGGCATGGTGCTGGTAAACTGTCCAGATTTTACAGGCATACAACAATGAGGTCAGCATGACAGCTCTGTAGACCGTAAGTTTGGTAGTCAGTCTAATACCTCTTCTCTCCCAGACTTTCCTTCAGAGCCTCCCAAACATTGAGCTAGCTCTGGCAATGCATGCGCCAACCTCATTATCAATGTGTACATCCCTGGAAAGTATATTACCAAGGTAAGTGAACTTATCCACAGCATTCAAAACTTCTCCATTTGCTGTAATTGATGGTTACCATGTATGGTGGTGGCTGATGGAGCACCTGTGTTTTCTTGGTGTTGTTAGGCCAAAATTAGCACAAGCAGCAGAGAATTGATCCATACGTTGCTGCATCTCAGCTTCAGGGACTGCACTGAGTGTACAATCATCTGCAATCAGAAAATCATGCACCAACACTCCTTCCACTTTGGTCTTGGCTCACAGCCTTTTCAAGTTGAAGAATTTATCATCAGTGCGGTAGCTGATCTTAATGCCATGTTGGTCATCATTGAAGGAGTTTGACAACATGGCTGAAAACATCATGCTAAAAAGTGTGGGAGCAAGCACACAGCCTTGTTTTATTCCACTGGTGACTGGGAAAGTACAAGCTCATTGTTCATTATCCAGAACCCAGGCAAGCACACCGTTACCTGGTTACGACAATCATTCACCTGGAAGATGGTCATCTACCTGAGAGCCAGTGTGGTTTCAGAAAGGGCTGAGGGATGGTCAATATGGTGTCTGCTGCCCAACAACTCCAAGAGAAATGCCAAGAGCAGAACAGAAGTCTGTATACAAGATTTGTAGATCTGACCAAGGCCTTTGATACAGTCAGTTGTGGGAGCTTATGGTAAATTATGTTAAAATTTGGTTGCCTGGAGAAGTTCGTCAGCATTGTACATCAATTTCATGACGGCATGCTTGCCTGGGTTCTAGATAATGGACAATGCTCTTGAGCTTTACTGGTCAACCAGATTTAATGGGCTTCTCTCAGTCCTTATCTTCTTTGCCTTTCTGCAGCCTTTGACACTTATTAGCCACCTTCTCCTGGATACTCTGTCCTCTACAGGTTTTTGACTGTTTCCTTTAGTTATTTTGCTGTTTTTTCATCTGTATCACACCCACCAACTGCGGGTGTTTTCTAAGGTTCTGTCCTAGCTTTTCTTCTCTTTTCTTTCTATGCTCTCTCTTGGTGATCTTAACTTGAACCCATTGGTTCAACTATCATTTCTATGCAGATGATTTGCACATATTTCGGAGCTCTAGTACTGCATGACCAAATGCCTATTGGACATTTTGAACTGAATGTCCCATCAAGTATAAAACGGAACTCATCTCCCCTATTCCTTCCAACCTTCCCTATTACTATTGTGGGCAACATCATTCTTCCAGTCACTTGGGTTTACAAACTTTGTGTCATCCTCTACTCTTCTTTCTCACTCATCTCACCTATCTAATCAGTTGCCAAATCTTGTAATTTCTCTACAACATCCCTGGTTCCCATCCTCACAACCATTACCCTAGTTAAGACTATTATCACCCCTTGACTGGTCTATTGTAATAGTAATTGTAGTCCTGGATTCAAGTTTCTCCCTATTCCAACATATCCTCCACAGTTGCCAAAGTATGTCCCTAAAGGGAAGGTAGTTGGACATTTCTCTGGCATAAAGGAGTCTCTCCTGGGAGGATGTAAGATTCCCCTATTGTCCCTTGCTTTTTGGAATTGAGTTCACGGTGTCACACTCCCCCAGTGTAGGTGTGGCTGTCAATAGGTTACATCCTTGTCTGGGTTCCCAGTTTATGTGCAAGGAAAAGCCTGTGGGTCAGCAAGAGATGCTGAGGAAACACCTTAATGAGTTTGGATGCTGAGAATAACATGCAAAATGACTGGAGTCAGTTCAATGCAAAGCTTTATTGGAAGCACTGGGGAAGAGGGGGAAGGAAAAGAGGAAAAGGGAACCCAACATAAAACTCAGGAGTACATACTAATATAAGAGTATAAGTCACATAAGGGCAGTGCTGCATTGGGGAGCACAGAAACACAGGTCCATTCAGCAGAAATGGGGTACTACTGCTGGAGGGGAGGGCGTGCTCCAAAGTGCTCTTCTGAGGATGAGGTTCTTATACTATGAAATTCTAAATAGTCTCCCAGGAGCTGGCAGAATAGGGCTATGAGGAGTCAGGACAAATTATCACTTTGGGGATTAGTTATTAGGGAGGGGAAAAAAAGCTGGTGGCAGACAAAATATTATTTAGGGGAGATGGCCATACTAACGTTCAAAACATTTTGTCAGCATTTTTCCATGAGTATGTTCTATAAGCTTACAGTCTCCCTTAAAGGGAGACTGTCATTATGGCATCAAAACCTTCAAGCCTAATCTTATAATGATGCATAGATTCTATATGCTACAGAATTCCTTAAGGGGAAACTGCCAAGACCACCAGACCTAATTTTATAAAAGCAGATCTGACCATGTTATCCCCTAATCAATAAATTCCAGTGCTTCCCTATTACCGATAGGATCAAATATAAATTTTTTCTGGTCATTTAAAACTTCACAACATGATCTCTTCTTACCTTTCCAGTTTCTTAACCCATTATTCTCCTTCATGAAATCTGCAGCTCACTATACTGCCCTACTATTTCCCCCCTATATGATACCCTATCCATCTCCTTTCTTCATGCCTTTGCAATGGCTGTCCCCCAAACCTGGAATGCTTTGTCTCCTAATCTCTGCCTCTTAGAATATTTGGTTTATTTTAAGACTCCACTCAAACACCACCTCTTCCAGAATTCCTCTCTTGATCCTCTCTGCCTGCTAGTGACTTTCTCTAATAAAGCTAACTTCTACCTATTTTGCGTGTGTGTGTGTGTGTCTGTGTGTGTGGTGTGTGTATGTTATTTCCTCCACTGGAATATAACCTTCTTGAGGAAAGGCACTGTCTTTTGCTTTTCTGTGTATTCTCTACAGCTTAAGCACAGTGCCTAGCACAGCGAAAGCATTTAATAATCATTTATTGATTGACTTGTCTTCTGAGAACTGTTATTTACTTAGAATTTCTACTCTACCCTGTTACAGTAACTCCTTACCTGTGGGAATTGGTTTTAGAGGAAAATGGATAACCATTTTCTTAGATTTCCAAAGCTTTGGGATTTTGAGCTCAGCTCTGGTTACATTTTTAATATTCTTTTGTCATCAGCAATCACCTTAGGAAACCCAGCTTTTTGCCATTTTGCATGTAAACACTTAGGCCTTTTCCAATCAGAATGTGGTTATTTATAAGTAAAGCTAGGAGCCTTTAAAGAGATCATGTTTTTAGGATCAAAGTGGTTTGGGACCATTAGTAGTATCTTTCTGAATTTTAAGATATTATGTTCATTCAGTAAGTCTGGGAGAGCCAACAGATTTACCTTTACCTTCTGTTTTAAGATCAAGTATATATTACATGTTATAAAGTGGATTCTCTTTCAGGTACAAGTTGGACTAGATGGACCAATGTTCTTTCCAAAGCAAATACTGTAATTCTGCTGAACAAATACAAGACAGGGAAGGCAGGCACTAGCAGTTGGGAGCACCCAGGAAAATCTTCAAAGTGGTGCTTGAACTGCATCTTGAATCAGGAAGAGGATTCTACAGGGTAGAAGTGAGGTGGAAGTGTATTCTAGGCATGGGGGATCGCCCATGCAAAGACACAAAGATGGGAAATGGAATGCCATATGTCAGAAAAAAAGAGAAGGTTAGGGAAGGAAGACTAATAGTGTAAAATGAATCCAGAAAGATAGGTTGGGACAGGTTATAAAGAGCTTTAAAAGCAAAACAAAAGGGTTACCCTAGAGCTGCGGTTCTTCTTAGCCTGGAGTCCATGAACTTATACTGTGAACTTGTCTTTAAAATATCTTGGTAACTATTTCAATATATTAATTTTCTTTATAATTCTATATATTTCATTTTATTTGATGCTTTCAGTAACATTCTGAGGAGGGGTCCATAAGCTTCACCAAACTGCCAAACGGGTCCACAACAAAAACAGTTAGATGAGAGGAAGACATTAGAGTTCACTGAGTAAGAGAGCGAAATGGTCAAATCTATGCTTAAGGAAAATTACTTTGGCTACAGTAGAAAGGATGGCTTGGACTGGTAAGAGAATTGAGACAGGTATACCAACTAGGAGGCTATTGTAATAATGAATGAATGGCAATGCATTTATTAAGCATTCACCATAAAGAATAGTGTGACAGTTCCTAATCTCAAGGAGCTCACTTTCAAATAGGAGAAAATAACACAAGTAGGAAATGTCAGTGCAAGTCAGATGGAAAGGACTTAGGTACAGTGACACAACAGAAGGTGATGCAGAATGAATAATCAAGGCAAGAGGTAATGAGGTGGCTTCTTTTCCGACCTGGTCCCTGGCAGGATGGCTCCCGCAAAGAAAGGTGGAGAGAAAAAGAAGGGACGTTCTGCCATCAACGAGGTGGTGACCAGGGAGCATACCATCAACATTCACAAGAGGATTCATGGAGTAGGCTTCAAAAAGCGAGCCCCCCCGGGCTCTGAAGGAAATTTGCAAATTTGCCATGAAAGAAATGGGAACTCCAGATGTATGCATTGACACCAGACTCAACAAAGCTGTTTGGGCCAAAGGAATAAGGAATGTCGCATACCATATCCGAGTGCGTTTGTCCAGGAAACGCAATGAGGATGAAGATTCACCAAACAAGCTGTATACCTTGGTTACTTATGTACCTGTCACCACTTTCAAAAGCTTACAGTCAATGTGGATGAAAACTAAATTGAACTTCGTTTAAATAAAGTTATAAAATGTCAAAAAAAAAAAGAGGTAATGAGGTTTAAGGTGGTGGCTGTATAAGTGGAGACAAAGGGTTGGATTCAAAAGATACTATAGTAGTAGAAATGATAAGATTTGGCAACTAACTCATTTAACAGGTGGAATGTGGGAGAATGAGTTCAGAATAATGCCAAAGTTACAAACTTGAGAAAAAAGATGGTATTACACCTCTGACAAAAAAAAGGGAAATTTGGAAGAAGCATGGACTTGGGGCAGAGGAGGAAACAGAATGTATCAATTTTAAAAATTATCAATAATAACCACCACCCATGTCTTTATTTTAGCCATTACTGCTCAAATTCTAGGCTTAGGGAATGACTACTATTAGAAGCAATTGTATGGAGTGGAGGGTTTCCTTGTCTTCCCTAAAAGGCAATCTGTTAATTATAAGCCCAGAAGACATGGAAAACGGATATATTTAATTCCTAAAGGAACTATATGCACTATAAGATGTTAGGTTAAGTCTTTTCAAACTTTCATTGGTTCATATTTGAGAAAAGGAAAAAGCCCATTCACACAATTCTGGGAATAACTGACAAAAAACAGAGACAGAGAAAGCTGCTCTATCTTCCTGTCCTATCAAAGTCTAACCAAAATCTCAACTCTAAAAGACTGCCCTTGGCAAGTTTGGTATTTCGATTGATCAGAGACCGAACAAATAAATCACCAGTGGATGTGTGGATCTCATCACAATTCAAGCGGATGTCAAAGTTTCTCCCTTTCTGGACACCATTAAATGACAAACCTACCAGACAGGAAAGAAGTCAGGGCATTCAGGAAAATTCCAGTTGATTAAGTCTCCACAACACAGCCAAGAATCACAGTGCCCCAATGACTTCCTGAAACTGATTTATATATGGCAACAGTGTGCTATGTAGTATTTTTCAAACCTAAAGACAAAATGAAACTCAATACTATGTTCATATGAAGAAGGGAAAATCCTGAACTTACTAAGTCTGAGATGGTTAGTATCTAGCAACTGTTAGGTAGAACTATTCTGCAAATCTTTCTTATTTCCTACTTTATTCTTACCTAAACTAAAACAACCATAAAAAACAAATGAAGAATCCAACCCTTCCTCTCCAGCCCCAGCCCACACCCCTTGAAAGAGGGAAGGAACCAAGGTTAAATAGAAAGATAGCATCTAACATTAGAAATTTTGGCTTGTGGCAGAGCTCTTGTCAAGATGTTCAGGGATCAAAGGTGACCAAAAAAGAATGCAACCCAACTCTTCCCTAACATTTCCCACACACTAGTTTCTGTTGCCTAGGTATCATGTTAAACTTAAATCACTGTTTTAGGCTGCAATGGAAATTTTCTGAAGTGTATTAACTCCTGATGTTCCTCAAAGAGGCTTCCAATTTTTGGGTCAACTTCACTTACCTGCCTCTTGATCAGGGTGCTGACAGGCTATGACTTGTATGTCTGGTAACTACCAGATTAACTAAACTGGGCTTCATGATCCAGGTGGTGTATTTTCTTCTACTTGTAAAAATGGTAATCAGGAAGAAAAAATTATAATCAGGAGCCGTCTTTACTAATCTCCTTGGTTAGAACACAACCCATGGAACATGTAGAGATGGATTTGGGGATCAGACATCCCATGGAGCGTTATGTGGTTAAGCTGAGCTCCCAGAATGCTTCCAGTGACAATGTATATCAGTGCTGAAGGACTTATACTTTGGGATGACAAAGTAATTTATTATTCATCCCCTGGTCCCTTGTCATAGAAACCAAAGGAAAAATAGGGGAGGTGCTGCACCCTCTAGGGGTGATATAATAACACAGGCAGTTGCTTCAGGTAGCTGTCAGAGATCCACCTCAAATGAAGACTTGAAGATTCCCTTGGAGATAGGAAAGAAATCTTCTTTCTCTACAAAGACCCAACAGTGTTCTCATCCTGAAAGATCATTCTCACCCTATAGCCCCTTCCTCTGATTCATCACTTTGTGAAGATAATTTTGATACCCCTACTTAATTTAATCAGTACTCAGTTCATTGATTTAATGGGTATCAGTGACTGATCAGTGAGTTAAGCAGGATAGAATTAAGTCTGATTTAGTCATGTTAGTTAATGCTGTAAGAGTCATAATCAATCAACGTATTGATGATATTATTTGTACTGATTTATAAGGTTGTTTCATGCTGGGCTTGGTGTAAGTACTTTTATTACCTGGTGATAGGGATTTACTGTATAAGTATTACTCCCACCTACTCCTAAGTGACCTTTGCTTAACTTCCAAAGGGTCCCTGTCACAGTGCTCTTGAAAACCAGAATACTGCTGACCAAACCCTTGTTGAGATGACCAAATGGCCTGGAAAAGGCCCAAGACCTTGCTGACAGGGTCTGATGCCCTGTGGAAAGCCTGGTAATGAAGTAGTAGTGGCTGATGGCAATTGATGACATAGCCTTTGGCCAGTCATAAGAGTTCCCTCACTTCTGAAGGGACCTCCTCAGGAATTCTCAAGATCTATAAAACCTTTAAGCCCACGAAGAGAGGAATCTCTGACCAAGAGGAAGGTCCTAGATCCAACTGCTTAGGGACCACCAGTCTCCCTGGCAAAGTGATCACGCTCAGAGCTCTGCCTCAGTTGCCTCTTGTAGTAGATCGGAATTGTCTGGCCCAAAACTTCCTTCTGGAAACTCTATGTTAAGGAAAGTACCCCGGGCCAAACAGGTTTGACTCAATTCTTCTCTGTGCTCCCATCTTCTAGTCCCCCACCCCCATGCCCCTTTCCAGGTCCTTGAAGTCAGAAACTGTCTTTTGGCTTGTATTTGTAGTCCTAAAACTTAGCCCCATGCCTGGCACAGACACTAATAAATACTGGTTGACTTGACTTGGCATAACTAGAACTCCATGAGATAGATACACATAATGAGCTTTAGAACCCCACTAACACCACAGAAGCACTCACATAATTATGCAAAGCTTCTGAGGACAAAGCAATGTCCATATCCAGGTCTGGATGGATATGAGAGATATTGCAAAGGAAAAATACATACACGGGAAACTGGAATAACATTAGCAAAATGTGATGACTCCAAGGTTTTGAGTATGGTTGACTTGGAAAAACTGATAGTAGAAAGAAGGAAATGATAACAAGAAACTATTTAGGGGTATATGGAGATAATGAGCTGGCTCTATTTATGTTAAGTTTGAGGTGCTAACGGCATATTCAGGCAAAGATATCTAGCATTTGATTGGAAATGCAAGTCTGAACTGGAGCGAGAGAGGCAGAAGTGACAGATTTGGGGATGATTCCTATGAGGAGAACTGAAAACGTGAGTTAAGGTGAGATTTTCAAGGGAGAAGACAGCTAAAAGCAGAACTTTGGGAAATGTCCATATTTGCAGAGCAAGAGGAAGAAAAAAGTCAGAAAAAGAAACAAAGAAGAAATGGTCAGACTGGAAGAAAAAGAAACATCATAGTGTTGCCATTATTCGGTCATTTTTTCAGTAGTGTCCAACTCTCTGTGACCCCATTTGTGGTTTTCTTGGCAAAGATATTGGAGTGGTTTGTCATTTCCTTCTCCAACTCATTCTACAGATGAAGAAACTGAGGCAAACAGGGTTAAGTGATTGTCCAGGGTCACACAGGCAGTAAGTGTCTGAGGCTGGATTTGAACTCAAGAAGATGAATCTTCCTGACTCTAGGCCCGGCACTTTATTCGACTATTCCACCTAGCTGAAGGAAACCTTGAAAACTGGTCAACAGTGTCAAATGCTACAGAGAAATCACAAAGATGAATACAAAGACAAAGAAAACACGCTTTTTAAAACAAAAACAAACTGAGTTCCAAATAAAAAAAAGCAACAAATGTTTTTTACATGTAATATGCGGAAAAAATAAATTATTTTAAAAAAGAAAAGATACATACTACACACTCATTTTAGGAAGGCAAAAAGTGTACAGGAAGATTTTATTGAAAAGTAATGTAAACAGAACAAAAACTGTCATGTTAAAAGAGCCTTTCAACTCGATGACTAGAAGACAACTGGTGATAGTTCAGAGTTAAAAGTTCAATAGAATGACAGAAGTAGAAGACATCCTGGAAGAGGTTAAGGTATGAATTAATAATGAAGAAGTCATTGAGAACAGATTACCTTTGTAATTTGTAATTTTGAAATTTGTAACTTTGTGTTGGAATGTTCAAAGCAAAAAAATTTAGGTGTGGAGAGGAAGGTAAAGGAAATGATCTCTTCTTCCCACACAAAAAGAAAATGTTGACCTCAAGAAACCTCAAAAATCCCTCAAATAATTAGAGTCAGTGCTTTTATCTATTTATTTTTTTGTTACAAAGAGGGTTCACTGTGTAGGGGGGATGAAAGGAAATTTTCAAAAATGAAGGTGATATAAAAACAAAAGATATCCGTAAAATTAAAATTTTAAATAAAAAAGTAAACACACATGCATTGAAAATCTAGAATTATAGAAATAGTTATAGAATTTCTAGTAACAACACAAAAGCATCATTGTGTATGTGTATCTAGATACACATATAAACATATATGTGGTATTCTCTTTATATTAAGAATGGGCAAACAAGATCTGGGCAAGCCTATCAAAGCAGCCCTGCTACTCTGTTCTTCCACAGGGAACAAAATTAAATGAGGAGGAAGGAAGCAGTCTCAGAACTGCCTGAAAAGACTAGGCTTGTGGAATGCAAATGAAGAAAGTACTTTAAAGAGAGATTTTGGAATTATCTCCTTCCTAGTAGGCAACTATTTCAGTGGTAGGCCTACATACTCATTCTTTCGACTAATAAAAGGTATTTTTGCGTAAGTATCTTATTTTGATACTTTATATTTCAAATTGCTACATACCAAATTTTTAACAGATAGAGCCATATGGTCATTTTCATGACAATGTTGTTCTTGATTTATCTACAAGATACCTAATGTTACCAACTCAAAACACAACTCAATCACAAGCATTTATATACCTTCTATTCACCAGGCACTGTGCTAGGGATACAGGCCCAAAAGGGAAAAAGTTTATATTCTATTAAAACCACAAGATACAAGCAAAAAAAAAAAAAAAGCATTCTGAAATCTATCTCCAAGATGAAATCTTTATTAACTGTTTGCAATATGTAAATATTCTGACATTTGCTTTTTGTAGACCATTTTATATCAATGTTTAATTGGTATTCTGAGCAATTTGAACACCTCAATTGGTGCTTAATGTAGTCTACCTGTGTTAGAGGAAGCCAAAACATCAAATGCAAAGTGTAATAAAAAGACAGAACAAAGACATATAACCTTGCAGTAGATATTAGGTCATACTATGTCATCCATTACCATCATGATTCAATTTTACAATGAAACGCAAAACTGCAAAAAATTCCAGTAAGTATTTTGTCCTTCCTTTGTCTGTAATGCATCTGGAAGAATGATTTAAATGTCAGAAAAGCAGCAGAGGTTCAGATACTGTAATTCTGATCAATAAAAGCTGATGTTAATGGTTCAGAGTAGCAAATATGCATGAAGCGTCCAAATTAACCTTATGGAGGACATGACCACCAATGGCCAATGATAGTTCCAGGAAGGAATAACATTTACCAAGATTATTAATTTTTAACTTGTTAGACATTAACTATTCATTTGGAAGTAGCGGGTAGTCCAGTTTTTTCTTCTAGGGATGGGAGTAGTAGTAAGGAAAGGATGAAGAGCTCAGAAGGTTTAACGTATACTGAAACAAGTGGGTATACCAAAATTAGACTGGATGTCATAAACTCTAAGGTTCCTTTCCACCCTGACAAATACAAGAATATGAGCTATAAAAGAGATGTGGACAGCTTATATGTTCCTTAGGATAATGGCAAGATCTGGGGTCCAGTTTCCCTATGCTCTGCCCTCCTGGTACTTCCCCTAAGAACTCTACTTAGGGCACAAATTCAGGATAGGAGATTGGACTGATTTGGCCCCACCCGCTGGCAACCTTCCATCTCTTAAATTCAACAGTTAACAGATCACATAAATGTCATTTTGTAGCAGACACAATGTTGTTTAAATTAAAGTATTATTACAGGTAAAGTCATATCAAAGTAGTATAAAAAACACAACTTCAAATTTCAGCTGGCACCATCACGCTCAAAGGTGAAAATGTTCTATCCTTCCAGGGTAAAGTCTAATCTTCCTGCACATTCCCCTGATGCTCCTATGCTGGAGGAAGAAAATAATTCAGGTTTGCTGTCTTCATAAACCTTCTGTCTCCCAACATAATGACAGGAAGAAAATAACTTATTCATGGCAAGGTAGAAACACAGGGCTTGGGCATACTGCTGAAGTTTTGCTGATTTTTTTAGGTGCAACTACCAAGTGAACATGATGTCCATCTTTGGATCTTTCACTATGGTCCTGGCAACTCCAGCCAGCTATTCTTGGCATACTGCCATCTTAAGCCTTCCTGGCATAAAAAGCTAAGTCTCACATCTGGGTCTGTCCTACAAAAGGAGGTTCATTTCAGAGATTGTGGCAACCTGCTTCTTCTGTCACATCTGTCCAACTGATCACAGCTACACTGGCACTAAAGCCATACCAGAAATTATTGGTTGAAGAATATCATCCAGACCTTTTCCATTCTTGCTGAATGCAGTTAAGACAGAACACACACTCCCTCTAAAAAGGTTATATGGCTTTAATATGGGATTCACTGATGCCAGACTGCTAGTTACATGTTCAACTCTTGTCCCCTTCTACCCATAAATTCAACACAGAAGGCCTGGTCTACCCATTGTTTGTTTGGGGTTTTTTTGGGTGGGGAGAGGGGTTCCTTAATTTCTTGTCTTACTGAGGATACTAACAGAACATTCAATGAAGTTGTCAATCAGTAATACCTCACTTTTATCACCTGACTAGTCCAACTTTTCTTTCACTCATACATTTAACTGATGCTATCCTTTTACTCCATTTACCCTTCTTAATTTCTTTTATGTAACATGTTGCAGACTGCTTGTTCCCAACAATGAGTCTCTCTCCATGGACCTGTGTGAGGTGATTCTCCATTTCAATTCTTCAGGGACATGCAAATACATACCACACTGCAGGAATAATGTTGCTATTAAAAATGAGGTATACCCAAAGATCCCAGCTTCTGGGATAAAAACTCACTATTTGTCAAAAACTGCTGGGAAAACTGAAAAATAGTATGGCAGAAACTGGGCATAGACCAACATCTTATACCATATACCATATGATTTAGATATAAAGGCTGATACTATAAGCACTCTGGGAGAGCAAGGAATAGTTTACCTGTCAGATTTATGGAGAATGGAGGAATTTGCAACTAGAGTTAGAGAATAATATGAAATGCAAAATAGATAATTTTGATTAGATTAAAATGAAAAGTTTTTGCACAAACAAAGCCAATGCAACCAAGATTAGGAGGAAAGCAGAAAACTGGGAAGGAATTTTTACAATCAGTGTCTCTGATAAAGGCCTCATTTCTAAAATATATAGAGAACTGAGTCAAATTTATAACAACACAAGTCATTCCCCAATTGAGAAATGATCAAAGGATATGAACAAGCAGTTTTCAGAGGAAGAAAGGGCTATAAAAATGTGCATACCTGTTTGACCCAGCAATACCACTTTTAGGGCTATATCTCAAAGAGATCATAAAAATGGGGAAAGGACCCACATGTACAAAAATATTTATAGGAGCTCTTTTTGTGGTGGCCAAGAACTGGAAATTGAGGGGATACCCATCAATTGAGGAATGGCTGAACAAGTCGTGGCATATGAATACTATTGTGCTATAAGAAATGATGAGCAGACAGACTTCAGAAAAACATAGAAAGACTTATATATGAACTGATTCTGAATGAAGTGAGCAGAACGAGGAGAACATTGTACACAGTTATAGTCACATTGTACAATAACTGACTTTGACAGACTTAGCTCTCCTCAGCAATGCAAGGACCTAAAACTTTTCCAACAGACTCATGATGGAAAATGCCATCCACATCCAGACAAAGATACATGGAGTCTGAATGCAGATTGAAGCATGCTATTTGCTCTCGTTTTATTTTGTTTTTTCTTCCTCATGGTTCCTCTCATACGTTTTAATTCTTCTATACATGACTAATGTGAAAATATGTTTAATAAGAATGTATATGTAGAGCCTATATCAGAGGGAGGAAGGTGGAGAAAATTTAAAATTTATGGAATTGAATGTTGAAAACTAAAAATAAATTTTTTTAAAAAAATTAGTATATACTCTATAAAGGTAAAAACCATATGACAGAATGCAGAGAAATAATATTCATGACAGAAAATCTTTTAGATAGATGCCTAACCTCAAAGTTGGCAGATTTTTTAAAAAAAGTTTCATTAATTTATTAAAGGATCTGGTTGTATTTTCTCTTCTAGTTCAGCGTCCATGATAAACTAATCAAGATAAAGGCACAATTATAATCCTAATTGTTACAGTATGATTTTTTAAAAAATTATTTTATTTACTTCATCAAATATTTTACAATTACATGTAAATTTTTTTAACATTTTTAAAAAATTCTGAGTTCCAAATTTTCTTCCTCCTTCTTGCCCCTCTCCCCTCCTTGAGAAGGCAAGCATTTTGATATTGATTATACAGGTGAAATCAAACAACATTTACATAAAATATATACAAAATAAATACAAAATAATTTGAAAAGGAGCCCACTAGAAGCTGGAGAATCAAGAAAGAGTTCATATAGGAAAAGGCACTTGAGCTGACACTTTAGAAGAAGCTAGGGAGTCTAAGAAACAGAGAGGAGAAAGTGCATTCCAGATCTGAGAAAGACAGTCTGTACAAAGGCACAGAGATGAGAAATGAATCATCTTATATCAGGAACAGAAAGTAGGTCAGTTTGGCTTAGACATAGGGTACATAAAGGGTGAGTAATGTAAGCCTAGAAAGATAAGTGGACGCCAAACCGTGACGGGCTTTAAATGCCAGAGAAATTTGTGTTTTATCCTAGAGCAAGTGAGGGCTTTTTTAATAGGGGTGTTATATGGAAAGATCTGTACTATAGGACAGGGCCGTCCAAAATGCAGCCCGCAGTGTGATTTATGTGGTCCGCCTGTGGGTTTTAATTTTCACGGAAAAAAAATAAAATAATAATTTGCATGGAATGCATATTAGATTTTTTAATTCCATCACTAATAAATAATCTTATTGACGTTAATTTTCTTTGGTGTTTTTAAGCACGGACAGAACAAATCGCATGGAATTTTCAATTGATCTGTGGGATGCATTCTGTTTGTATGATACAGATTAGTCAGTATGCACCTACCTTTATACAGTTGTGCTGTCTCTTTGTTGTTTTGTGTTTGCTTTTGTGCTTTGTGCCTTCACCTATCATACTGATGATGCGTATTCCCCCACTTTCTATTAGTGTACTGTATTTTTTATTCTGGGTGAGGCCCTTGAATAATTATTTTATTTTAATGTGGCCCTAAGATAACCTAATGTTGAACAGCCCTACTCTAGGGCTTTGGCAGCTACATGGAAGATGAAATGGAGAGGTGAGAGACTGGAGGCAGGAAGACCCATCAGGAGGCTATCACAACACAAAAAAATAAAGGGAAAAATGGCGATATGACATAAACAATGGAGATTACAGCAGGAAAAAAAAATTAGAGGAAACAAGACTGGGTAAACAGGTAACATTCACAACTCCAGGGTAAGGGTTGAATTCTTAACCAAATGTGATAGGGGAGATCACAAAAGACAAAACAGATTATTTAAAGAACAAAATAAATGCAGCTAGGATAAGCATTGGTAATGGTAAACCATTAATTATGAAAAAAAATTTGCAACAAATATCTCTGATAAGAGTCTGTTATCTGTGATAAATAAAGAATCGATATAACAACTAGAAGTAAGAGCCATTCCTTAATGGACAAGTGGTCAAAAATATGAAGAAACAGTTCTCAAAAGAAGAACTGTGAGGTACTTTAAAATTTTTCCTTCTTAAAAATATGAACTTGACAAATACCAATCAATGATTATTTCCCTATAGAAAGAACAGAAAAAGACTATATAAAGCCATACCTCCACTATACTTTTTTGGAAGGCACATTTTAAATTTAACAAATTCGTCCTGCTTGTCTTGTGTTTCCTTCTAAACTTCCTCAGCACTTTTCTGTTTATTTTAATGATCTCCCTACCTCAGTCTCTTTTTGTTTTTATTAGTATTATTCCTCCAAATCTCTTCCACCTCCAAACAAAAGACCCTTCTTTTAATAAATAAATATATTCACACAAAACAAATATATATATTGGCTGTGTCTAAAAATATGTATCTCATTCTGTATACCTAGAGTATATTACCTCTCTATCAAGCAGTGGGAAGCATTTATCAGTCTTTTGGAATCATGACTGGTCATTGCTTCCATCAGAGACCTCAAGTTTTTTACAGACTAGTGTTCCATTGCAATGTTCTTGTCATTGTAAAACAATGTTCTGATTCATCTTACTTCCCTCTGCATCAATTCATACATGTCCTCTCAGCTTTCTCTGAATCCATCACTTTCATTATTTCTTATCGTGAATTATATAATTTGTTCGGCTATTCCCCAACTAAAAAAGTACTATGTTAAAAAAAAAGTACTATATGTAATTTTTGTATATATGTCCTTCCCCTCTTTCTGAGATCTTTCTGGGATATATATCTAGTGGTAGTACCACTGGATCAAAGGTATGCACAAGGTAATGAATTTATGGGTTCATTTCCATACTACTTTTTCAGAGTAGACAATTCACAGTTCCACTAACAGTGCTTAGAGCGTGCTTGTCCTACCACAGCTACACTAACCATGATCACTTTCATTTTTTGTTGTCTTTGCAATCTAAGATTTATGTGATGGAGCCTCAGCCTTATTTTAATTTCCATTTCTCTTTTTACTAGTAATGTGGAACACTTTTCCCCTCTGGTTGTTGGTAGCCTACCTTTCTTATTTTTAGAAACGTCAGGAAGTAGGGGCAAGAAGAACAGTTCAGGGAGACTTGAAGACAGCTCTGCAGACCTCTACGTAAAGTGATTTTTATGTAATGCAGATGTGGGAAAGGAAGGGAGAGAGGCAGGAGGGGGTAGTAAACTGGGAACAGACTGATGGAAAGCAAACATGTAGGTGGGTAGATAGAGCAGGGCAAAGTTCTAAAACAGGGATGGGGAACTTGCAGCCTTGAGTCCTCGTGTAGCTCTCTGAGTCCTCAAGTGCAGCAGATTTGTTCTGTGAAGTATGGATTCAGTCAAAGGTCTGCACTTGAGGACTTAAAGGGCCACATGTGGCCTCAAGGCCACAGGTTCCCCACCCCAGGTCTAAGAGCTAGAGGTCTCAAGCCAAACCCTCAATCTGCAGCAGTTGGGGTGGCCTAACCTTTGCTCTGTTTTCACTTGGAGGGTTGTCTGGTTTGGTTTTTGGGGGAGGGGGAGTGGAGAGAAGGCATACGGAACTGTACAGTAAAGTTAACATAGGCCGTTTTTCTTTCTTTTGGAATGAGCATTTCTTTCAGAATTCTCTACATAAAGTAGAATTTGCATAGCATTAGGCAAAGCATGAATTGCCTGTATAGACTGTTACTCAAGAAGTTCCAATGAGAAAGGGAGGAGATAACTTTTCAAGGTAGTAAGGTCTAGTGAAGATTGTTTAAGACTGGGGAGACCTAGGGATGTTTGAAGAAAGAAAAAAATGATCTGATAGAAAGGGAGAAACTGAAGATTCCAGAGGTGATTTGATAGTGCAATCTGTTGAAGAAGAGAAGAAGGTATGGGATTAAGGGTCCATGTAAAGGGGTTGGCCTTGGCAAAAAGAAAAATCATTTCTTTGTTAGAGAGGGAAAAAGAAAGCAGAGTACGACAGCTAGGCATTTTGAGAGGAAGAGAAAGGGAGAAGAGTGCTTCAGTCTCAACAGCAAGGTGCTGAGCAGAGATGTGGAAGGGGGATTTGTGGATGATCTGAAGAGAGAAGACAAGGTTTTAAAGAGATTGGGGAGCCAAAAAGATAAAGTGGTCAAGGGAGAGGAATAAACGGTTCTCAAAGAAGAACTACAAAGTATTCATAAGCACATGAAAGAACACTCCAACATCATTAATAATAAGAGAATTGCAAATCAAAACAACACTGAACCTTGCAAATTGGCAAAAATGACAACACAATGTTGGAGAGCTGTGGACAGACGAGGCGCACTAATACACTGTTGGTGACACTGTAAAATGATACTAACATTTAGAAAGCTACTTGGAATCATACAATGATTTAAAATGTCCTTTCAGCCAGGCTCCATCAGTAAGAAAAAAGTCCCCATATAGTCCAAAATATTCATTACAGTACTTTTTGTGATAGCTCAGAACTGGAGACAAAGTAGACACCCATCAACTGGGGGAATGGATAAAGAAACTGTGGTACATGTAGTAAGAAATGATGTCTGTAATGAACATAGAGAAGCATAGAAAGATCTATATAAATTGATACAGAGTAAAGTAAGCAGAGCCAAGAAAACAATATACACGGTAACTACAACAATGTAATTAGAATGAACCACACACCAAAAAATAAATGCAACAAAATTATTAATATCCAGCAGGACTCAAATAAAGAGTTTTGAAAATATACCTCCAACCTAACCCTACTTGGAGTGGGAGACTCACAGGTATTATACCTTGCATTTTTTTTGGACTTTTTCAATGTATCGATCAGTTGACTGATTTATTTTTTCCTCTCTAAAAAATATTATTTGTCAAATGGATTGGATCTCTGGGAGAGGGAAAGATATTTGGGATAACTATGATGATCTAAGAAACAAAATATTAGAGGAGAAGAGATTATGTGATTATTCAAGAACTCTTCCCTTATTTATTGTTCTGAAAAGGTTTCATATTTCTTGCTCCTCTTATATTTATAATATAATCTTTTATGTCTAGGTCATGCCTCAAATTGGAGCTTATGGCATAAAATGCTGGTCTAAGCCTACTAGTTTTCTCAGTTTTTACTGAAGCGTACTTACCTCAGTAGTAGAAACCTCCGGTTTTAACATTCTCCTACTATGCTAACTTACTTCTAGGGCTTGTATAGTAAATCTGTTTCATAGACCAACTTTTTAAGCATTATCAAATAGCTTTGCTGATTATTACTTAGCTATATACTTTGAGGTGTTGTACTCTAATTACTACTACTAGCATTCCTAGAACTATATCAAATAATAATAATGGTGACAATGGCCATCATTTCTTTACTCTCAATCTTCCTGGAAATGCCTCTAGTATTTCCATTACATATAATGTTAGCTCTTGCTTTTACCTATACTATTTACCACATTAACAGATAGTCTATTTATACCTACATATTTTCAAACTCTTTTCACATAAAAGGTGGCTATATTTTGACAAAGGCATTTTCTGCATCTATTGTTATAATCAAGTGACTTTTATTGTTTTCTGTTATTATTAGTCTAAAAAATTTTTCCTAATACTTAACTAAATCTGCATTCCTACTATAAATCTAATATGGTCATAGTACATACTTTATACATATATTCTTTAAAATAGTTTTGTTAATATGTCATTCACTATTTTGTATCAGTAGTCATTAAAGATATTGGTCTATGGGTTTCCCTCCAGTTTGTCTCCTTGTGGCTTAGGTATCATGACCATATTTGTCTCATAGAAGTACAGTAGGACCCGTTCTTTCCCAATGTTTGCAAACATTCTATTTAATACTGGAACTGAATTTCTTTGAATGTCTAATAGAATTCAGTGGTAAATCCATCTGGTACTGGGTATTTTGACTTCAGGAGTTTCTTCGTAGCTTCTTCAATTTTTTTTCCTAAAACTCTGTAATTTAAATGTTCTATTTCTGTTTTTGGCAATCTGACTATTTTACATTTAGATAAATATTCATACATTTCAGTTATCAATTTTGCTGGCATATAATTAGGCAAAATACTTTCTAATAATATCCTTTATTTCCTCTAACTTACAAATTTTCCTTTATCATCCTTGATATTAGCAATTTGGTTTTCCTTTCATTTTTGGAAACCAGATTATCAAACATGCTTGTCTATTAATGGTTTTTTGGGGGAAGTGGGAAACTCCTAGCTTTATATATGATTTTAATGGTTTTCCTTTTTAAAGTTTTATCTCCTTTGATTTTCAAAATTTCTACATAGGCTTTTTCATGTTGCTTTTCATTTTTTTCCTTTTTTAAATCCAGCACATTTATTGATATTTTTGTTTTTACGTCCCCTATGCTTCTGTATTCTTCACCCCACCCATCCCCAGAGAACCATTCCTAAAAATAAAGTACAAAGAATGAAAGAACAAAAATTTTACTAAATGCCAAGAAGTGTAACTGAGCATTCCAGGTCCCACCATAGGTTCCTCATTTCACAAAAGAGCAAGAAGAGATGTCTTCTCATAGTTCTTCTGTATTTACTACTTGTATGCTACCCTCCTCTTTCTGGTTCAGGTAACTGAAGGAAAGAATGCTTGCTTCTTCTACCCATTCCTCTATGTTTGTATACTCTTTCCCACACAAACACCATGTTAAGTTCTTCCCTTTTCCCTAATTTCTTTCCTAGTGTTTTCCTTTTCCCTCCCTTTTTCCTAAAACACAACCAACCCACACCCAGGTTCTGTGTGTCTCCTGACATTGAAGAGATAAGGCTTCTGAAGGAACATATCTTGCTCCCTCTTTCAGAAAGTAAGCACTTCATCATAGTTTTAGACCCTTCCATCTGCTTAAACACACTTTCTTTTCTAGCTTTCTGTGTGTTAGCACTTCAAAGTTTCTACTGAGCTCTGGTCTTTCCACAATGAATTTTTAAAAGTCCTCTATTCCATTCCTATAAAATTATACTCAGTTTTGCATGGTAAAAGAGTATGTTTTTGTTTGTAAACCTCTATCTTTTAGCGTTTTGGAATACTATATTCCAAAATTTCCTCTCCTTTATTACGGCTGCTGTTAAGTCTTGGGCAAGGATCTTATATTTGGTACCTTGCCCTTGAACTCTTTCTTCCCTAGATGCATGCATATTTTTTTCTTTGACTTGGAAGCTTTGGATTTGGCTAAAATATTCCTGTGTGTGTACAATATGGGGTTTCTTTTAAGAAGTGATTATTGAATTATTTTTATATTCACTTTGCCTCTGTTTAAAATACAGATGACCAATTTTATTTTGTAATTTCTTGAAATATGGCATTCAAGAGTTTTGGGTTTGTTTTTTTTTTGAGGGGAGGGGGGGTATCCATTGTTTTCAAAGAGTCTGACAATCTAGTTGTTTTTGGTAGTAAATTGCTTACATTTTTTTTTATTTTTTTTCTATCTTTTCATTTTCTTCTAATATTTCTTGTCGTCTCACAGTCATCAAGTTCTGTTTATTCCATTCTCTTTTTGAGGGAGTCCATTACTTCAGTAAGGTTTCCCTCCTTGTGGTCTAAGCTATCCCTCCAGAACTCTCATTTCATTTTTTAAATTTCTTGCTTCATTTCTTTCAACCATTTATAGTTCTGTGGCCAGATAACTATTTTTTTCTCTGACGTTCTGCTTGCAGTTGTTGTGCAGCAACTCTATTCTTCTTGATTTTTATCTTCCTCTTCTTTTAGCCGATAGCATTTCTTCATGATTTTTGGTGTTTTCTTATGTTTACTCATACTTTCAGTCTCAGTTCTTAGGACGGGATTTTTGCTCAGATCAGTCCCCTCTGGTACCTTTGGATAGACTGCATAGACCTTGCTTGGGTCTGTCTCCTCTGAAGTCTGGATGCTGCTGCTGCTGTGGATGGAGTAGCTTAAATTAGGTCCCACCCTCTGCTTTAATCCCTGGCTTCTATTTCAGTCTCCTGGTGGTCCACTGTGGGTTGTGGTAGTCTCTGCCTGTCTCTGACTCCTCCTTATATGATCTCCAATTGGTAGTTCATTCTTTCTCCTGCTATAGTCCTGAAAGGCCCCATGGAATGTTAGAGATCACACTGTTCTTAACCATTCAGCACAAAACTCCCTACTCTTTCCTATCTTGTGCTGGGACTCAAGTACTGTATTGGCCCTGTCTCCTGCTGTGGCTCCCAATGCTCTGAGGATTACCTGGCTGAGTCTTATGTCCTACAGTGACCTCTAGGTGCTAGTTCTGCCTTCCAATTCTGTTCTGACAAGCTAGGAACAGCATCTGGCTACAAGACCCCAATTACTAAAGCTCACACTGGCCAGTTCTGAGTCTGAATGAAAGAGCTTGTCAGAACTTCTTTTTAGTTGGCTTCCTCCTTTACCTGAGCTTGTACTAGCTTCCTTAATGCAGCTCCTCTCTCTGCCTATATGCCTCTTTTTGTGCACTTCTGTACTAGATGTCAGAGCTTACTAGTTTGTGTGTGTGTGTGTGTGTGTGTGTGTGTGTGGGTGGGTGGGTGTGGGTATGTGTGTTTTCTGTTTTTTTCATCACTGGTCTTTCTGAGCCTTTTTCAGATATTTACTGGGATTTATCTAGGAAGTCTATGCTTCTCTACAAGCATTCATTTTGCCACCCTCAGTGGAAAATGATTCCAAACTATTTATGACCATATGAAAGATTACTCCAAATAACTACAAGAGAAATGCAAATTAAAAAAACCTAGAATTTTCACTTTATACCCCTTTTGCCTGACTGGTAAAAACAGCAAAAGGTAAAAATAGTTAAGGCTAGAAGGACAGTGGAAAGACAGGCACAGTGATAAATTGTTGGTAGCAATGTGCATCTGTTCAACCATTCCAAAAAGCAATTTGTAATTATGCCTCCCCCACCCCCAAAGTAACTAAAATGCCCATACTCTTTGATCTCATTGCTATGTATAGCACTAAGGAAGGTAAAAACGAAATAGCCTCATAAACACCAAAATATTCATAACAAAATGTTTCATGACTGCAAGAACTTTTAAGAGACATTTTTTTTAAATGAAAGAGGCAAAAAAAAAGGAAGAAGGAAAGAATTAAAGACAAGGTAAAAAGACAATGACGCAAGGCAAAAATCTTTCATTTGTAACACACATTAGAAATAATAAATAAAAACTGAAATGAATGGAAATCACAAATTAAGTGGTATTCTGATCTCTCCAATGAATGCTTTCTTAACATATTTCATGATTCAATATTCTTAAGCAAGAAAATGATTGCAGCAGACAAAAGTAGGTTTGTATAAGCTGAAAGTAAAGTTGGATCACTTAAGGGGCCAAAAACCCCCAAACTTCAAACCACTAAGCTAAATTTGTGGTAGTCGCTGACATGTCCTATAAGGCATCACTAGATTAAGTAAATGTTTTGGTCATTACAATTAAGGCAGTCTAAGATCACACTGGTATCCGCCCTTCCTATCTGCAGGTAACTTGTCCTTTCTCAAATTATCTTATCCTTATCTGTCTATGTTGTATATCTCCTCCATGTAGGATATAAATTCCTTGAGAACAGAAGCTGTTTTATTTTTTGTCTTTATATTTCCAGAGCCTAATACAGTACCTGGCACTTAGCAGACGCTTAATATGTTTTGGTTAAACTGGGAAAAGCAAGGGGAACAGGTGCTCAGGGAAGGGGTCTAGGAAAGGAACTGTAACAGAATGAAAGAATGAACTGGAATGTTTTAAGTTCTGTGATGAGATAAAAGCACTTTGCAAACCTTAAAGCATGATAAAATATAGGCTATTATGGCTGTTGTTACTGATTCTGGGTGACCCCAGGAAAAGTCATTACTTCATTGCCTTCTTTCTCCCCACAACAGTGCACGGAAAGCATGTTCATTCTTGTTAATTAAAAAACTAAATATAGTTTAGATGTCTAGAACCGTATCAAATTAGTTTCCTTGTTATTCTTTAAAATAAAACAAACTACACTTACTCTAAGCACATAGATGGTGTTGTAGGTAGAGCATCGGGCCTGGAGTCAAAGAAGACCTGAGTTCAACTCTCACCTCCAACACCTATTAGCTAAGTGACACTGGGCAAGTCATATAACTTTTGCCTGCCTCAGTTCCCTCAACTGTAAAATAGGTATCATAATAGCATCTACCTCCCAGAACTGTCATGAGGATCAAATGAGATATTTATAAAGCACTTAGCACAGTGCCTAACATATATAGTAGACACTTAATAAATACCATTTTCTTCCTTTCCTTCCAATATACCTTCCTTGCCACTGAATTATTTTCTGTAATAACAACAAAAAGAAGTTAGACAAACAATATTCACCACCACATACCTGTTCTAGTCCCCCAGTGCTACTGAGAAGAGGGAAATATTTTACAGGACTAAAGCTGGTCAATGCAATTAATCCGAGTTTGGCTGCCTGTTAATAGTGTTTTCATTCTACTTATTGTAGTCGTTGTTGTATACTGTTCTCTTGGTAATGCTCTTCATTCTACATCAATTCATGAAAGCTTTCTTATGTTTCTCTGAATTCCTCATATTTATAATTTTTTATATTTATGAGAATGTATCTTTACAACTAGTTTGAAAATAGCTAAGGAACCTGAGAACAAATTAATACAGATCCGTTTTTCTATACCAGAGAACTCTCTTCTAAATCTCCCAGGTCTCCTTCATCCCATCTGATCTGCAGCTAAAGCGTCTCAATGCTATTTCAGTTCAAGAACCAAAAAATATAGATGACAGGGCTTATCAGTCAACTAGCATTTTTTAATACCTTCTTGGTGCCAGGCACTGTGTCAAATGTTGAAGATACAAAGAGAGGCAGAACAAATACAAAACGCTAGTCCCTGCTCTCCAGGAACTCAGTCTCATTGGCCATTCTTAGTCTTGGGGAGGCAGAGAACACTGGACTTAAAGAGGAGCCCTGAGTTCAAATCCTACTTTAGAAAGCATTTGAATTAGCTGGGTGCTCTTGATCGAGTCACTTACCTTTTCTTAGACTCAGTTTTCTCATCTGTAAAACAGAGATGGTCATTACACCAGATTTCACACTGATATCATGAGGATCAAATAGCGATACTACAGATGACAAAGCGCTTGGCAAACCTTCGAGTGCCACGGTTGTTTTCATCGCTGTTTCATCAGACCTCAAACACAGACAAGAAGGATCTGTGGTCTACTTGGGTATTTATTCTTGGATCAGAATAAGCCACACACTCACTTAAACTAATCTTAAAATACTACGGTAACACTTCATGTTCTCATTTCCTGCTGCGCACACACATGTGTATGTTCATGCTAAATTCATATTAGTGAATTTCTTAAACACAATGGAAGGCTGAAGTTCATGAATTCTTAATGAAATATCTTAATACAGAAACAAGGGATGAAAAACTCACTTGGATCAGCTAATTATTTCTGTATCCCACTGAAACAGACTCTCTTCTACACAATTTGTTTCCAGAGACAACACACTCTTGATGTAAAATTGCACCATAAACTTGGGCTCCGTTCCTGCAGTCTGGTTCTGATAAGTAAGCTTTCATCTTATTCTGGGCTTCTTGGACATTTCTGGGCCTTCTATTCACCATACCGCATCAAGTCCATCCCTCTCCTCTCTCACCTTTCCAGCACTACCCCATGTGCCACATATCTCCCCATTAGAATGTAAGTTCCTAGAGGACTATCTTGGTTCCTTATCTCTGTATTCCCAAATACTTGGCATAGTATCTAGCACAAAGTAAACAACAAATGTTCTATCTAAAATAATGGTGCGTTAAAATTTTTCTGGAAGGAAATGGGGTAAGACATGGTCTAGCATGAGAAAACATGTTACTAATATCAAAGCTGCTAGCCCATCCACTAACTTGGTGGCCCTCTGGATATCCAAACTATATTGATTTAAATAGCTTTCTGATTTCTGATGTGAATCAGGACGCTTCCCTTACTCCACTGTGCGGAGAAATGAAGTAGAACTGAAGACTCTCCCAAGGTCACCCAGAGTCAGTAACAAGAGCTGACATTTACATCATGCTTTAAGGTTTGCAAAGTACTTTACATAGATTATCCTATTTGATCCTCCAAACAGCCCTGTGAAGTAGGCATTATTATTATCTTCATTTTACAGATGAGGAAATTGAGTAACAGCCAAGAATAGGAGTCAAGAGTCTTGACTCCTAGTCAGACTCACTATGCAGCCTTTAATCTAGTGAAATGTTAGTTGTTCTTGAAATAGACACAAGCCAAAGAGAGTCATATCACAAGCACTATTCCAGAAGCAGGAAGGAGAAGCCAAAAGAAAAGGAATAAACCTGCAGAACAGACAGACTATAAAAAAAACTTGTGATCATATCTGAACATAATGCAATTAGATGCACTTAGTCCTGCATCTTGGTTAACCTTACATAACTCCTTCCTATTACATCACTCAGAAGAGTCGCTAATGGACCAGGCACCTGGGCAAAGGAAACAAAATTTCATGTGCTATTATGATGCTCCATTTAAATGGCTATGGAAACACTGGTCCAGCTAGGAGCCTAAAATAAATCTAGATGCCAATCCCTGTGGAATTTGTCACCAGGGCTGTTTCAACACTACACACAGGTGCTGATGCCCTATAGAAAGTGTGATTCTGAAAGTTACTTCTAAGACATATTTGATTTGTTGACAAATCCTACAAATAGGCTCTTGAATCTAAACCAAAAGAGAATGCTTGCGCTTTGATGAGAAAGGCACAGGTACAGATGGCAGTAATCTGTAAAATCTCTATTTAGATATTCTTAGATCAGAATAAACAATGTAAAGCTGGACCTTAAAATACTAAAAAGCGACACTTCATATACCTTTTGAAGGACAAGGCATAAGCTCATGAGGCCTCTGAATGAAAGGAAATCATTTTTTTTTCCCCCAAATTGTAAGGACATGGCCATGTGGGAAAGCATAATGTCTTACAATATGCCTTTAATGAATGATTTAAATTGAATATACAAGTTCTACCTCAAAGGCAGTATGGTGCCAGTTACAAAAATTTAAGAATAAATAAATTCTGTACTGACTACTACAGTCAGGGGGACTGTGAGAAGACTTAGAAAAGGAAGGAATAAATGGAGCATATGGGGTCAGAACAACAAATAATCTATTTCTTTAGGCCCAAGGAAACTTAAGTCTGGCTGGCTTTAGGACTGGGCCAAAGGCTCAGCAATTTCAAGTGAAAGCTTCTGACTGCTGGTAAATTTTCCACATTGGTTTTGAGCCAAAAGGGGCATTTGCCAGCAAGTCTCCTTTTTGTGAATTTATTCATTAGTAACTTTAAAGAAACCAAAATAAGAAACCTTAAGAAACCAAATATTAAGCCTGATTTTTTTTAAAAGTTAAGGAGCCACTGTTACTATTCATGATCCAGTAGCCATTTTAAATTCCCCTGATCTCTACATTCCCACTCCCCTTACAGTTGTACTATGTATAATTAAAAAAAAAAACAACTGGAAAAAACCCAAATGCCCAATAGGTTGGGAAACGGGTAAGCAAACTGCAGTGCATTAATGCAAAGGGGTATTACACTGCCAGAAAAAAATGGCAAATGTAAGAATATGCACAAATATAAAAAAGATCAATATGAAGAAATGCAAAAGAAAAAACACAGAACTTGAAATATTGGATATACGCTGCTTATATCTGTATAAAACATATTTGTACAATCATGAAGGTCAGAAGTAATCCACAGAAATACAAATAAAGTGTTTAGTCAGCATTTACTATGTGCCAGGCATAGGTAATGAAGAATTTTTAGTTACTGTTTGGATATATTTATTTTTAATAAGTTAAAGTTGATTAAATATGAAATTAATCTTTAATGGGCTTCCTATTTGGCATGTTCAAAAAGTCTTAAATTCATCAACACTATTTCTATGAGTCCATCATGCTACAATCTACAACTTTCTAAGCATTCTTCTGATATGCCCTAATCTGCAGGGTAGGAACACAGAAGCTAGAATATGCCAGCAAATTTAAAAAAGCACTGGTTTTTAACACAGTTAATCAGTTAGCCTAATCACATTTTAACTAATTCATTATTATATCTGGAATTTGTATATATTAGAATTTATGCAAGAACCATACGGTAATTTTTTCATGATGACTTCAAAACTAGTAAGATAATTCAAAGCATAAGTCACAGTCTGGACTGGAGAGAAGCAGAGAAGGTAGATAAAACCAGAATTGTAAACAAAGTTAAACCCTGAAGCCAACACAGAAACAACTTATAAACACGGCAATAGCCAGTAAAGAAACAGGCAAGAGAGTTTGAGCCTGATAATAAAGAACTAGCTCCTTTATTTTCTCAAGATCAAGAAGCTGTGGAGGCTAGCAGCAAGGAGTCAAAATTTAACTTAGAACATACAAAAAAAGAAGGTAGGGGGAAAAAATACATTTTTCAAAAGCCCATGGAAAGAGACCAGAATCCACTTGCACTTGAGACATGCAATAAACAATAAACATTGACTTCCTGAGGACATAAACAATAATGATGAGTGTCTATTAACATAGCATCCTACTGCAAAAAGCAGCATTTTCTGACCAAATTTTCAAATGAATTTTAAGAATGAAACAGCTATTACTCAATTTGGATTTGGGGGTGGTGATGGGAGATGTGTGTGTGTGTGTGTGTGTGTGTGTGTTAGGGCAATGTAATACAAAGAGGTTAAATGTGTATGTCTGTGAGCATTTAATGTAGAAGACCCAGCTGGAATCTGCAATCACTTCTGGCACTAGAAAATGGATTACAGTCTCTTCCTGTGATGGGGCCTCTCTCCCTGAGTAACATCTTCATCCAAAGACCCCCCCTTCATAATGAGCCAAGATGTTGTATTCCTCAGTCTCCTTTGTCTCCCCATGTGAGAAATCCAATCCAGCAGAGGACTAACTTCTAATGTGCCCACTTGCTAAAAAAATCAGGCCTCCTGATATCAATGACCCAGATGGCTGAAACATTTCAGGCCTTACCCAAGCAAAGAAATTGGGGAGGGGGTGGCAGGGAGGGAGGGGTAGAGGGCACAGACCATAAACAAGAGCGAACTTGTATGTCACTGACATCAATCCTTGTTTTGGGAAAGAGGGACAAACTAACCAAATATGTTTGGTCCCAGTTTATATGCTGCCAAACCCTTTGTTTTCCAAAGCTGCATCACTTATCAATCCATTTCCCCCACCCCCAATGCAGACAGCCATATGGAAGAGTGGTTTGCTTACAACCTGGGGGGAAGAAAATCCCTCTAAGTCCCACTCCAAATTGGTGGATTTGCAGCAGTCAATAGGCTGGTTCCTAGAGCGTTTTTTTCCAATAAGTCCAAATATGCTTAAGATTTACTTCTTCAACTCATACATCACCTGTTTTCATTCCCTATCTGAACCATGCACGAGCAACTTTTTTTTTCCCCCGGAAAGCTCCCATTTTAGCCTTTTCGAATGCACTTCCAAACCTTGAAATGTCATCATTCCTTCAGTTCCTATAACGAGCACCACCACCCCCTCTTCAGCTCTCAATGTTTCTCCTCCAAGCCTTGGTTAATGTGAATACTGTACTACACATACCATTACTCAGGACTGCAAACGATTTGACTTGCCTTCACAAAGTTCCCCATTAGCAACTATGTAAACGGTACTCAGGCTCAAATAAAGGCAAACCAAATTCCTTTGCAATAAAGAAAAATACACACATATTTAAAATATATATACATATATATATACATTTTCCCCCACGGAACTTCCCAGCCAAGCCTCCTTAACGCCTACACTGACAAGGCAGGGCCTTTCCTTTCTGGATGGCTTCTGGGCCGTGCACAATGCAGTCGGTGTCGCTCCCAGCGGGGTCAGCGCTAACCACTCTGGGGACAGGGCTCGACCTAGCCCCCCCCACCACAAGCTTGCGAAGTGCAATACGGACGCCTCGGTCCCCGGGCCCGGAGAGCCACCTCTCGGAGAGTCCGGGAGCCCGAGGGCCCTGGCCCGAGTTCCGCACCGGTGCTCGCCCTAAGCCCTGGTGCAATGACTTAGCACCAGGTCGAGCCGCTGGGCCCATTGCACCTGCCTCGGCCGGTCTGTGGCTGCTGCGGCCCCCGACCCGCCACCCCGGGGGCTGGGACTGCGCCCCCTTCCCGTCTCCGTCCCGGGGCTCCCTAGGAGGCTCGGTCACCACGCGGGCCCCGGGGCCCCGGCTCCCCGCTGCCTCAGTCCTCCCGCCCCCTCCCCCTACAGCCTGCTGGGGGCCCTCACTCACCTTGGTCTCCTTCACGTGCTGCTTGACGCCCTCCGGGTACCACTGGACGCGCACGTAGCCGCGGCGCAGGGGGCTGGCGCGGCTCTCCTCGTTGCCCGGGCCGCCGGACTCGGAGCCCCCGGAGCTGCCGCGGCCCTCCTCGCCCTCCGAGTCCGAGTCCTCGCCGTGGATGAGGCGCACTAGCCCGAAGCGCACCGAGCCGCGGTAACGGCCCGACACCAGGTCGTGAGAGAAGAGAAGGCGCTGCGAGCCGGCGGCCGCCGGCCCGGGGCCGCACACCGGCGGCCCACCCGCCGGGGCCGGAGCGACGGGCGCGGGGGCTGCGGGATCCGCCATGACTGCTCAGCAAGAGTCTCAGGCGGCGCTGGCAGCCCGGACTGAGGGAAGCTAGGAAGGGGGGGGGGCGGGGGGGGGGAAGCCGCGGGGAGGGGGCGGAGCTAGAGGGCGGGAGTAAGGCTGCAGGGCGGAACTGCGGCGTGATGACGTAAGACGTGCCGCCCGCCGTTGTCAGGGAACGAAGGATGCGGTTGCTAGGAGGCGAGGCCGGCTCTCGCTTGGGGTAGCCGGGATGGACTCGGAAGAAGGGAAAGAATCCGCGAGGGAGGAGGCGGGGCTCAGACTTGAGAAAAGAAGAAATGGACTTGGGGGCCCAGAAGAAAGAGGTGGGACAAAAGCGAAATTCATAAGGCGACTAGGTGGCCCAGATAATACAGTTAAATGTATGCAAGGCGCTTTGCAAACCTTAAAGCGCTATATAATTTTGGACTTGGAGTCAGGAAGACCCTAACACAAATCCAGCCTCGGGCGCTTCCTACCTGTATGAACTTGGGACCAGTAGTGTAACCTGTCTCAGCCTCAGTTTCATTATCTATAAAATGAGATAGTAATAGCACCTACCTCCCAGGGTTTGTTGTGAGAATCAAATGAGATAATGTATGTGTTCAGTCGTGTCCAACTCTGCCAGACCCCATGGATCATAGCACTCCAGACCCTTCTAAACTCCGCTATCTTCCAAAGTCTGTCTAAGCTCGTGTTCGTTGCTTCCATGACACTATCTGTCCACCTCCTCCTCTTCTTTTGCCTTCAAATCTCTCCCAACAACAGGGTCTTTTCCAATAAGTCCTGTCTTCACATTATGTGACCAAAATAGTTAAACTTCAGCTTCAGTATTTGTCCTTCCATTGAGTAGGCTGAATTAATTTCTTTAAGTATTGACTAATTTGATCTCGTACTGTATGTAGGAGGGACTCTCAAAAGCCTTCTTTAGCACCATAATTCGAAAGCATTGATTTTTTTTTCAGTGCTTAGCTTTCCTTATAGTCTCGCTCTCATGGAAAAATCATAGCCTTGACTATATGTACAAACCTTAAAGCACTATAGGAATGCTAGCTGTTATTATTATAAAACCATAAACTTAAAGCTAGAAGGGATCTTAGAGTAGAATCAATCGTTTAATCAGCAAGCATTTATTAAGTGCCTACTGTGTGCCAGACACTGAGCCAGGTATTGTGGGTACAAAGAGAAAATTGAAACATTCCCAGCTTTCAAGAAACTTATTTTTTTTTAAAGAGGAAATCAACATGTACACATATACATAAGACAAACAACCTTCCAAAACAGGCAGAGACTAATTTTAAGGCCACGTGTAAACAAATAAAAATAATAATAACCAAAATAGAGTGGCTTTAAGGTTGGCAGCGCCCTTTATGTACGTTACCTCATTTGATCTTCATAACCCTGTGTAGTAGGTGCTGTTATTACCCCACTTGTACAGCTAGGACCCCAAGCATAGGTAATAGTGAAGACTCAAGATGAGTCATATCTTAATGATGATTAATCATTTCACCAAGTATGCACAAGTGTACCCAACCAGGAATCAGAAAGCATCCACAGATGCTAAAGCATTGAGGGTAGGAGTAATGTTTTTGCCTTTGTATCCCCAGTGATTAGTATGGTGCCTGGTATGAGGTAAACACTAAATGTTTGATGACTTCACAGAACAAATTCGCTTAATAGACTCAGTCAGAAGGCCTGATCTGAGGACCTAATGGGCCACATGTGGCCTCCAGGCTGCTAGACCCATTCAGCGTATAACCAGACTAACATGATATTACAGGTGAGGAAGATATAGTATAGGTGACAATACTAGAGACTGCTCATATAAAATATACCTTGGTTCTTATTAATGCATGCCAATTACAGCAGATTTGTTTGGCTTCTATTTTATTATTTTGCTGTTGTCACCAGAGGTTCACCCATCCTTATCTCCTTGAGTCTTGGAGAACCATGAGCTGAAACTATGACTGAAAACTCAGCCTCTGCTTTCCCCAAGGAAGAGGGGAGGAGCAGAAGATGTCTCTCATGAGGCTACGATGTCAGAGACAGCGCAAGTGAGCTGAGGCATGATCAGGAGGAGCCTTGGGAAGCAAGGCTACTACAACAAGGAGAACCCCTTGCTGTTGTGGAGGCAAAGGATTTGTTACCAGCCCCTGCCCATAGCCTCCATGCTCAAGTGGCTTTAGCCATGATATCATAGCCTCCATACCTCGTGACTTCAGCTATAGGGCAATCATAGGTTAACAGTGGAAGAGAATGGGGGAGCAGCATGCTAGGCAGGCCCCCAATGTAGTTGCTGTTACTGCTGTTGGTGTGACTTGGGGGTAAGGTGCAAAGAAAACTCTAGCTGAAGGGATTTGGGACAACCGGAAGCTACAGTAGAAAGACCCCTTCTCTTTTCTCCCCACCTTGGGAAGCATGTATCAATTCCGAAGTTTATCTCTGTTTCTTTAAAAGTCTGTTCCATTTCTGTCTATCTAATCTCTAAAAGTCAAAATAAAGATAAAACTTTGGTTAACCCAATGTATTAATTTGCTCAGAAGTGGTTGAGAGGAAGGCTAGGGGACCTTACAGACACAGAGGAAATTTTCTTGTCCCTGGGATTTCTACCAGCTGAAGTTTTAGGATGAGCTAAAGAGCTTTTCTGTTATTGATGATATATATCTATATCTATATTTATCTATATCTCTATCTATCTATCTATATGTAATTATACTACCCAAATATCAGAGATCAGAATGAATCCAGACCATAAAGGATTTCTCTGGGTACAAAGGAGACAACAGTATGGTGGGAGAAGGTTTGGTAAGTAGAAGTAGAAAGAAATCCTTCTTTGAGGCAGTGGCCTTGGGCAAAAACCTTTTGTTGTTGCCTCTCCAGGCCAGACTTAAAGAGTTGGGTTCTCCTTTTCTGAAATGATGGAGTTGAGGGTGGTGACTACGGAAAAAGTCATGTCCAAGGGAAGCCAGTAAGGAGTGGGAAAAAATGGCTCCACCCACAAGAAGGTGGGCCAGGTCAGAGAAAGGTAGTAGTTAGTTTTCCTCTTTAACCAAACAACCTATACCACCACTAGTGTTAGACTATCACGTTGATTTGTTTATTTGCTCTGTGCTTGTAGTATAGCAAACATATCTGTTAGCTGCATCATTTTGCTCATTGTTTATGTGTATATAAGCTAATGATTATATCTCTGTGTAGGCTTATTGACATTATAGCAAGCTAGGTTTGTGTTTGTTTTTTTGCTCTCTGATTATTTGCTTGGGTACTCTGGATGTGCATGTGTTTTAGAATGTTCCTATTTAGACATTTGGTCACTGAAGTCCTCTGTCAAATGATACTTTGTCTTAGTCTGTGTTTTTTGCATGTGATGTTAAAATACTTTTGTTTTGAATTATACTAGGGGATGACTACCTGGGATGCTAAAGTAATTAGCCTTGTTATTTTAAACTGTTTATGTTTCTTTTAATGCTTATTCTGTATAATTGTAGATTTCAAGTACACCCCAACTAATTTTTGCAAAGGACTTCAAGTTTTCTGGCCCTAAGGAGAGATGTAATGCTGTGTGCAAGTGCTACTATGGAAATGCAAGAGTCGACTAGTTTGGTGACATCTTTGAATTTGGCTTCCTGGGACAGTTTCTTGAGGCTTCTGAGAGAGAAGCAAAAAGATAATTGTTCCTACTTCCATGTGGAAAGGAAGCATGGCAGTTAGAGTCAAACTATGCAACAGTCTTCTGGGGTTATAGAGAATGAGAAGGAGAGTAATATATAATGAAACTAGATTAAGGTTAAGTCCAGGTTGTAAAAGGATTTATAAGCTGAACAGAGGAGTTTATATTTTATCCCATAGGCAATGGGAAGCCACTGGATTTTATTGAGTAGGAGAATAATATGGTCAGAGGTATAATTAAGGAAAATCACTTTGGCAAGATGAGTGGGGGATGTATTGGAGTAGGGAGAGACACGAGGCAGGAAGACTCATTAGGAGGCCATCAAAATTATATAGACAAGAGGTGATAAGAGTCTGAACTATGATAATGGCTATGCAAAAGAGAGAAAAGCATCTGATGTAAGAGATGTTGTGAAGGCAAACATCAGATTTGACAATTGATTGGATATGTGGAGAGGAGAGCAAGAAATCATAGGATGTTGGAAGAAAGGTAGTACCTTTAATAGTAATAGGGAAACATGGAAAAAGGGACGTGTTTGAGGGAGGAGGAAGATAATGAGTTCTATTTGGGACATGTTGAGTTTCTCTCTGCAACATCTAGTTTGAAATGTCCAAAAAGTAGTTGGTGATGTAGGACTGAGTATTAGGAGACAGAATGGAAGATATACAGATATGTGACCTTTCTTCACAGAGATGATAATTAAACCTTTGAGAACTGATGAGGTCACCAAAAGAAAAAGTATAGAGAAGGGAGAAGAAGAACAGAACCTTGCGGAGTACCTACAGTTAAAGAAAATGATAGAGATGATGAACCAACAATGGAGACTTAGAAAGAGTTGTCAGGTAGGAGAATCAGAAGTTAGCATAGAGAGAGGATTTTGGGAAGATGGCAGAGTAGGTCAGAAAACTTTCAGCTCTCCAAATTTCCTCCACAAAAAAAGACAGAACATCACCAAAAGACAGAGCAGCAGAAATAAACATGGGATAAAACCGTTGTCCTCCTAAGACATTTTGAGAAGACCCCAGGAAAGACTCAACCTCCAGGGGCAAAGGTTCTGCCTGAGTAAAGTGCAAACACCTTCAGGCCAACTCTGCAGCCTTAGAAACTTTCATCTCACAGACAATGTGGAGTTCTGAAGGCTGAGTAGGAAAAGATTGAGGGACTTTCCACTGTAGAGGGATGCCAAGCACAGCTGTGCTGACCCAGTTCCTTCTGGGCTGTGGCTTCTGGGCAGAGAGAAGGAACTAGCACACACCTGGTGAGAGCAGTAGTGAGGGGCAGGGACCCTGTTGGCTGTGGGCACTTGCAGGAGAGCAGAGTCCCTAGTTTCAGTTTCAGGGCAGAGAGGGCAGCTGTGGTTTGCAGCCACCAGAGGGACCGTAGGGAGCAAGATCATTTGTGGGACAGAGTGGCTGGGGGCCCTCCCTGTGGCTTAGAGTGGAGAGGATAGCCCAAGGTTGGGCCCTAAGACAGACCTTAGAAAACAACAGTAAGAAGGACCTGAGGCTTGGGGCATCATTCCCCATACCTCAGAACTACAACTTAATTACACTGATAGCTGCCTAAAAACAAAACAAAAAATAAATAAAATGAGTAAGCAAAGGAGAAAGAACCTAACCATAGACAGTTACTGTGGGTATAGAGAAGTTCTGGGTTCATACTCAGAGGAAGATAATGGAGCTAAAAAAAAAGTCACTTCTTTTTCAATGAGAAACATCAAATGGTTCCAAGCACGAAGAGAGTTCCTGAGAGAACTTAAAAAGGACTTTAAAAATCAAATAAGAGAGATTGAGGAAAAATTAGAAAAAAAATAGGAGCAATCCAAGAAAATTAATAAAAATATGAAAAGAAAGTTAACCAACTGCAAATAGAGAATCAGAAACTTGAGGAAGAAAATAATTTCTTGAAAACTAGAATTGGGCAAGGGGAAGCCAATGATGTTCTAAGACACCAAGAAATCATAAAATAAAATCCAAAGGGTGAAAAAATGGAAGAGAACAGATTAAGGAGAAATAATTTAAGCATAGTTGGACTACCTGAAAATAATGATTAAAAAAAAAGAATCTTGATGCAATATTACGAGAAATTTTCAAAGAAAATTTCCCTGAAGTTCTAGAACAAGAAGGCAAAGTAGAAATAGGAAAAATCTACCAATAACCACCAAAAAGAGATCCCAGGAGGAAAACTTTCAGGAAAATAATATCCAAATTTCAAAGCTCCCAGGCTGAGGAAAAAACATTAGAGGCAACAAGAAAATAAAACAATTTAAATGTCATGGAGCTATAATAAGGATTACCCAAGACCTAGCAGCTAGGTCTTGGAATACTATATTCTGTAGAGTAAAGTTAAGTATCCTGAATGAAAAAAAAGATGGACATATAACAAACACAAAACTTTGAGGTTTTTATAACAAAAAACCCAGAACTTAAGGAAAATTCGAGATATGATACCCAGGAGAAATATAAAGTAAACATTAAAGACCAATTATAAGAGACTCAATAAGGTCAAATTGTTTACTTCATATATGTGAAAATATTAGCAGTACTCTTATGATTGTCATCATCATTTGGGTAGTTTGAAAGAAAGGCTTGGTCTAAGCTATGATAGGATGATTCTAAAAAAAACTTTAGAGAGAGAAAAAGGAGTAATTATCTCATACAAGTGAGGCATAAAAGGAAAAATTGATACAGAAGCTAGTAGGGGAGGGTGGGTAATGCTGGAGCCTTTCTTTGGGAATGGGTTAAAAAGGGAACATATATATATATATGAGTATAAAAGTCTTCTAAATTCAAAAAGAGATAAGATGGCAAGGGGATAGATTGGGAGAGAACAAGGGAGAGACTCTTACAGAGGTAAGTAGGTTAAGGAATAGGAGGGCAAGGTAGCAGGTAGAAGTAAAGCAGATGAGTGAGGAGGGATAAGGTAAATAAGGTGAGAAGGGTAGTGAGGAAAAATAGGAAGGAGGAAAATACAACAAGTAACTGTAGCTTAGACTGTGAATGGGACAAATTTAGCCATAAAATTGGAACAACAGATTAAAAATTTGAATTCAACAATATGTTTCAGGAAATATTATAAAAATGAGAGATACAAAGATAAAATAAAGGTCAGAAGTAGAATTTAGTACGTAAAAAAAAGCAGGGATAGTAATCATGATCTCAGACAAAGTTATAAAATTAAAATAGATTTAAACAAAAGTGAAAAATAGAGAAACTACACCACGTGTCAGCAGTATTAGTCAATCTTATTTTAGATCACTTAAAATACCAGACAGTATAAAATACTTAAGTGTATACCCTCCCGAATACTGGGTGTCCCTAAAGTCTGGACACATAAGCAAAAATGCATATTTTGAAATATTTGGAATATTAACAGACCTTAGCCCCCTTAACTTCTTTTTCTGGGGTATGCTAAAGGAGAAAGTGTATTCAATGAAAATCACAGATGCAACACACTTGATTGAATGCATGAAGAGTGAATGTACTAAAATTGACTGCAGTGTAGAGTTTTTGCATTGAGTTCACGTGAATCTTACAAAGCACATCAACCTTTGCATCACAAATGATGGAAATCATATTGAAGATGTTATTTGTTAATATTCCAATTAAATAAAATGTTGAAAATTTCATTCATTTCATTTCTTGAAAATATGCATTTTGCCTGTGTATCCAGACTTTAGGAACACCCTGTATATTACAATTGGAGGGGTTGATAAAATCTAGTGAACTTTAAAAAAAATTTTCTTTTTTTAAATTCTGAATTTAACAAACATAAAGAGAACATTTCATTATATAAAGTAGAACAGAGACTATATATCAAATGACAAATCTGTATTTTGTACAGTTTCATTTTAAAAAAAATAATAAATTTATTATATTTAAAAGCAGTTTTGCATGTTTCCTTCTGAAATTCCTTGTATTCCCTTCTGTGCATTTAAAAAAATGCTTCAATGATTCTCTTTTCTTCCTTTTTTTTAGCAGCCGTATTGCTAGCACCTTTCTCCTGCCTATTCTCCCCCAATAAAATCGTTGTAATAAAGACAGTGAAGCAAAATAAATCCACTCATTCGCCATGTCTAAAATGATGTCCCATTCTGCACCTTGAGTCCATCGCCTCTTTGTTAGGAGGCAGTAGCATGTTTCTTAATTGTCTCTGGAATCATGATTAGTAATTGCATTGATCAGAGTTCTTAAGTCTTTTGAAGTTGTTTTTCTTTGCAGTGTTGAGGCATAAATTGTTTTTCTGGTTCTGCTCACTTCACTCAGCATCAGTTCATACAACTCTTTTGAGGTTTCTCTGAAACTGTCCCTTTTCAAATTTCTTACACTGCAATAATTTTCCATTACATTAATATGCCATAATATCTTCAGCCTTTCCCCAAGTGATAGGCACTCCCTTAGCTTCCAGTTCTTTGCTACAAATATTATTGTCATCGTTTTTGTGCATATGGGTTTTTTCCTTCTTTCTTTGGTCTTTTTAGGGGCATAGGTCCAGTAGTGGTATTGCTAGGCCAAAAATATATGTACGATTTAGTAATTTGGTGGGGGTGGGGAGCAGCATAGTTCCAAATTGCTTTCCAGAATGGTTGGATCAATACGTAGCTCAACAAACAATATACCAATCTTCCCAAAGTACTTCCAGCAATTGTCATTTAAAATTTTTTTTCCTCTTTGCCGATCTGATAAATGTAAGTGTAGCCTTGGGGTTGTTTTAATGTGAATTTCTCTAATTATTCATGATTTGGGGCATTTTTTTTTTAGTATGGTTATTGATTGCTCGGATTTCTTTCTGGAGAACTGCTAATTCATATCCATTGACCATTTGTCTAGTGGGGGGTTATCATTTTTATATATTTAAACCATTTCCTTAGATATCTTAGATATGAGACTTTTAGCAGAGAAACTTGCCGCAAAGATTTTTTTCCTAGTCTGTCCCAATTGTAATCGTGTTAATTTTGTTTGCGCAAAAGTTTTTTCATTTACTTTGTTAAAAATCCTCTCTATCCTTTATTTCATCATGAAGTCTTCCCCTTTCCATAGCTATGAAAGATATTTTCTTTTTTGATCTTAAAACTGGAGTCCAAGCCCAACAGCAAGGGATAAGAGAAATTCCATTTAAAGTAGACATTTTAAAATATTTGGCAGTCTACCTGCCAAAACAAACCCAGGAACTATATGAACACAATTACAAAACTCTTTTCACACAAATAAAGTCAGAACTAAGTAACTGGAAAAACGTAAGTTGCTTATGGTTGGGCTGAGCCAATATAATAAAAATGACAATTTTACCTAAATTAATTTACTTGTTTAGTGCCACGCCAGTTAAACTACCAAAAATTATTTTATAGAGCTAGAAAAAATAATAACCAAATTCATTTGGAAGAACAAAAGATCTAGAGTATCAAGGGAATTAATGAAAAGAAATGCTAGGGAATGTGGCCTAGCCATACCAGATCTTAAACTGTATTATAAAGCAGCAGTCATTAAAACTACTTGGTACTGGCTAAGAAATAGAGTGGTGGATCAGTGGAATAGGTTAGGTACACAAGACACAGTAGTCAATGACTATAGTAATCTACTATTTGATAAACCCAAAGACTCCAGCTTCTGGGATAAAAACTCATTATTTGACAAAAACTGCTGGGATAACTGGAAAATAGTATTGTAGAAACTAGGCATAGACTAATATCTCATACCATATACCAAATTAAAGCCAAAATGGATACATGATTTAGATATAAAGGCTGATACTATAAGCATTTTGGGTGAACAAGGAATAGTTTACCTGTCAAATTTATGGAGAAGGGAAGAATTTATGACCAAACAAGGGATAGAGGGTATTACTGTTGCAACAATTCAGCTAACAGCTGCTGTGGGGGTGAAAGACCAACACAAGCCAACAACAAGAGCACTGCCAGCACAAGTTCTTTTGATCTGCTTTACTAAGGAAAGCAATGTTAAGGGGTTAACAATCTTATTTCAATCCAACATACAAATATCATTCACTTAGTTCAGAGGGAAAAGCCAGCACCCTGAACTTCAGAGCAAATACAAACAAATTACAAACATACATTATATAAACAGCAAATAAACAATAATCAGCAGATTCTAGCTTCTAGCTGTCTGTCCAAGCAATCACATACATAGTTACTAAAAAGGGAAGCACCAGAATCTGGTGCCAGGGGGCCCAGAAAATTTGAAACTCAAAAAGCCAGGGGGCTCCAGTGGCTACCCAGAGTCTCCCAACCAACAATCTTCCAGAGAGTGAGAGCCCCTTGCAAATAGTTCTGTTCTCTCTTTTTATACACTCTTTAGCTGTTATCAGATGTCATCTGAGGGACCAGAACTTAGGCTCCTACTATTGGCTCTGGTCTTAGCAACTCCCCTTAGGACCCTGAGGGCTTCACACCCACATAAGCTTAGAACCTAGTAGATAGGGATTTGGGCCTGGGGCTTTGCACCTAGTAAGGCTCAATCAAAGACAATTAATTTATCATTCTAAAACAGTAAAAAAGTCCCAACTTAATTGATACTACAGTTACAAAATACAACATGGATAATTTGATTATATTAAACTGAAAAGTTTTTGTACAAACAGCCAATGCAACCAAGATTAGGAAGGAAGCAGAAAATTGGGAAAGAATTTTTACAACCAGTGTCACTGATAAAGGCCTCGTTTCTAAAATATACAGAGAACTGAGTCAAATTTATAAGCATGTAAGTCATTCCCCAATTGATAAATGGTCAAAGGATATAAACAAGCGTTTTTCAGATATCTCTATAGTCATATGAAAAAATGTTCCAAATCACTATTGATTAGAGAAAAGCAAATCAAAACAAGTCTTAAGTACCACATCTCAACTGTCAGATTGGCTAACATGACAAAACAAGAAAATCATAAATGCTGGAGAGGATGTGGGAAAATTGGAACACTAATGCATTGTTGGTGGAGTTGTGAACTGATCGAACCTTTCTGGAGAGCAATTTGGAACTTTGCCAAAGGGCTATAAAAATATGCATACTCTTTGACCCAGCAATACCACTTCTAGGGCTGCATCCCAAAGAAATCATAAAAGTGGGAAAAGGACCCATCTGTTCAAAAATATTTATAGCAGCTCTTTTTGTGGTGGCAAAAAATTGGAGATCACAGGGATGTCCATCAATTGGGGGATGGCTAAACAAGTTGTGGTATATGAATGGAATATTATTGTGCTATAAGAAATGAAGAGCAGACAGACTTCATAATAACCTGGAAAAATTTACGTGATCTGACATTGAGCGAGAGGAGCAGAACTAGGAGAACATTTTGTACGATTACAGACATGCAGTATCTCTGATGACTAACTTTGATAGACTTGGCTCTTCTCGGCATTGCAAGGTTCAAAGACAGCTCCAAAAGACTCATGATGGAAAAAGCAATTCACATCTAGAGAAAGAATTACGGGCATTGAAGCAAACTATTTGCTCTCCTTTTTTTGTTTGTTTTTGTTTTTGTTTCTGTTGTGTCTTCTTTCTCGTGTTTCATTCCATTGGTTATAGTTCTTTACAACTTGACTATTATGAAAATATGTTTAGTGTGAAGGTATATGTAGAACCTACATCGGATTGCATGCCATCTTGGGTGGGGAGGGGGCAGGAGAGGAAGTGGAAGAAAATTTGAAACTCAAAAACTTGAGGAACTGAATGTTGTAAACTAAAACTAAATTAATTAATTAATTTTTAAAAACCAAAAGAGTCTAGTGAATGCACAGACCTCATCAGCTTACTAATGCAACTGTCCAGGAAAATCACGATGATATATAATGGAAATGCTTTGTCAAGACACTGAAGCATTCAAAGACTCTTCTTAACTGGTTCTGGTCAGCTAACCTGATAAGGAGGGGGATCCTTGATTTACGGTAATAGCATTCAAAAAGGCTTGCCAGCCTCAGTCATTTCCTCTGTGCCTTAGCTATCTGTTACTTAAGAGTTATTTCTTTGCTCATGGTGACTGGTGAAGGGAGTGGAACTCCTGACCTTGTAAGTTCAAAAGATCTAGAGGGTGCCTGGGCATCCTGGCATTCCAAAGTTTGGGTTTGTAGCCATAACAGTATTGATTTCTCTGAAGTATAGAGTAGAATCACTCTTGGCATCCCAGCATTCGAGAGTTCACATTTGCAGCCATGCAGCATCAATACTGTGAGTAGAAAGGAGTGACCTTTAGGACATCAGCTCAGAGGTAGTTGAGATAAGTCTTCATCTGAGAGAGACACAGTCTTAGACTTAATCTTGGTGTTGACCAATGCTATATAGGAACTAAGCTATGCTTTGAGCATACTTGCCCGAGACTGAGGTAGTATGGAGGAGTATGGTCTTGAGATGTTGGGGAGAAACACTTGTATTTTATTTTTATTGTATCATCTAAGAAAGCATCTTTTTGTAAAAGGTAATTGATGTTAAATTAAGTAGGATGCATCACCACTAAGGTGGAAATATGTTTAACATGAATGCATAAGTAGAGCCTATTATCAGAAGAAAAGGAGGAGAAAATTCGAAAATCAAAATCTTATTATGGAAGTGAATGTTGAAAACTAAAAATAAATTAATTTTAAAAAATAAATGGGACAGAGCAATAGCAACTGGTCCCTAATAATAAAGAGAAAACAGGATTTGCAGGGTGGAGGAAGGAGGAGAGGGGAGGACAACTTGAACCAATGATATTAGAGAAGAGACAATCTCAATCTCTCAGGGCACCTTAGAACTTTGAGGGACAGAAGTGACAACCTGGCTTTGAGAGAGAGGGCCAGAGTGTCTATAATATACTCCTTTAATTTGTTGGTGATATGACCTTTTATATGTAAATTTTGTATTCATTTGGAATTTTTGTGGGAGGGAAAGGGAGAGGGGGCGGGGGAAGAGAGAGAGAGAGGAAAAGAGGGAGAGAGAGAGAGAGAGAGAGAGACAGGGAGAGAGGGAGGAAGAGAGAGCCAATTTGAGTCTTTGTGTTTATTGAATACTTTATTATCATGTTCATTTGCTTCTGTATGTCGTATACCTGGTTTGTTCTATTGATCAGCTTTTCAGTCAGTACCAATTAGTTCTGATGAAGTGCTTCATAGTATAGTTTCAGATCTGATACTGGTAGGTACGCTTTCTTCCCTTTTTTCTCCTTCACTATTTCCCTTGAGGCTCTTGACATTTATTTTTCTAGCTCTTTAAAGTAATCTTTTAGTAGATTGTTTGATATGGTACTGAATAAATACTCTTAGTTCGTATTGTCATTTTTATGATATTACCATATCCCAACCATGAGCAACTAATGTCTCCAGTTATTTTGGGTCAGTCTTTGTTTCTATAAAAAGTATTTTGTAATTGTATTCGTATAGTTCCTGTGTGTGCTTTGACAGGTGAACTTCTAAATATTTTATACATTCTGTAATTATTTTTAATGGAATTTTTCCTTTCGTCACTCCCTGCTGGAGACTGTTGATAAAATACTTGATGATGTGTGCGGGCTTATTTTATATCCTACCACATTGCTGACTGCTAGAAAATTGCTAATTGTTTCAATTAATTTTTAGTTGATGTTCTTAGGTTCTCTTTATAGACCATTGTATTATTTACAAAAAACAATTATCTTGCTTCCTCTTTGCTTATGCTCTTCCTCCAATTTCTTTTTCTTGTTTTATTACTATAGCCAGAACTATGTCACATAATAGTGTTGTTAATGGACATCCCTGTTTTACCTTTTCTTACTGGAAAGACCTCTTATTTACCTCCATTACATGTAATGCTGCCTCTTTGTTTCAGATACTTTTTTGCCATGTTGAGGAGAGGTCCATTTATTCCTATATTTTTATTGTTTTTAATAGAAATTGATCTCTTATTTTGTTAAAAAAAAAAACCAAACAACTTTTTATCTATTTCCTGATATCACAGTGTGGTTTTTATTGATTTTGTTATTAAGAATCAGTAATGATTTATTAAGCACCCACTATGTGCCAGACACTGTGCTAAGTCTATTATGTTGATAGTTTTCCTAATATTAAACCAATCTTGCATTCTTGGTATAAATCCTAATGAGACAGCTAGGTGAAACAGTGGATAGAGCCCTGGGGCTGGAGTCTGAAAGACCTGAGTTCAAATCCTCCCTCAGATACTTAGTAGTTGTGTGACCTTGGGCAAGTCACTTCACTTGTTTGCTTCGGTTTCCCTCAACTGTAAAATGGGCATAACACTAGCACCCATCTCCCAAGGTTGTTGTGAGGATCAAATGAGGCAAGATTCGTAAAGACACATTACCTGGCACATTGTAAGTATGATATAAATGCTATTATTATTTATCATCTTGCCTGGTCATAGTGGACAGCCTTTCTGATGTGTTGCTATAGCCTCTTGCCTAATATTTTATTTAAAATTTTGGCACTGATATTCATTAAGAATATTAGTCTATAATTTTCTTTTTCTGATTTGAATCTCCTCGGATATTTGTATCACAGAGGAAAGTTGGTAGGATTCCATCTTATTTATGTAATACTGAAATTAATTGTTCTTTAAAAGTTTGATAGAATTCGTTTGTAAAACCACCTGGGCCTAGGGTTTTGCTTGTTTGTTTTTTCGGAGTTAAGTGACTTGCCCTGGGCCACATGGGTAGTAAGCCTCTGGGGCCCGATTTGAGCTCAGGAAGATGAGTCTTCTTGACTCTCAGTCCAGCGCTGTATCGACTGTACCACCCAAACACCCTATGCAACAGTAGGTGGGATGAATCATAAGGAGAAATGGCACTGGAAGAGAGAACCATAGGTGGTTATGGTGAGGGGCCACGTCAGAGGTTTTTTGGGTTATTTTTGTTCTTGTTTTTTGATTGTGAAAGTAGAACCCTTGTGCTTAATGATGAGGTCCAAGGTGTGACCACCCTTCTGAATGGCTAAGGTAGAAAGCTAGAGCAGGTCACAGGAGGAGAAGAGATTGAGGAATTGGAGAGGAGGAATTAAGACAGTTTAAGGGAGTATCAACATAAATGTTAAAGGGCAGGACTTGGTGAGGAGTAAAAAGAAAGTGTCATCTGGTACCGAATGACCAGGCAGCTACATAAAAGCCTCCAGGGATATGTCTTCTGAGGGAGGCTCGGGGAGCAAAGAGACGGAAGGAGTGTGAGCAGAGAAGGTGTCTTAATGTGGAATGGGCATCTCAGAAGGCACAGTGGAAGAAGTACATGGGTTGGAGAAGATGGAGATGAGAGTGGGAGGGGAGGCTTGGAGACATTTTGTTCCTGTGTAGCCAGTGATAGGGAGAGTATCAAATGCTGGGATATTGCTAGGCCTTGGGGTAATAGTGGGTGGCAAATGCATGATAAAGCTTACAGATCCAGAGGAGTGTTGTTGCTGGGGACAATGCACATGACCTAGAGGATCATAGGGTCATATGAAAAATTATTTTTCTTAGTAATCGGTATCTTGGAGACTCAAAGCTTTCCTTCCCCTCCCCCCATGTTGCTTCAGCCAAAGTTCAGTTACATTACTGATAATGAGATGGGTCTTATCCTAGTCAAACCCCAAACCAAGCCTGAATTGATTTAATTAAAGGTGTGGAAGCTCCTTCTGTTCTGCTCCAGCTTGTGGGGGGGACAGATTCTTCGGTCTACATAGCCCAAGCCTGGGAGTGGTCTGGTACGGTTGGGGCAGGGGAGGTGGTATGATTGAAGAGGTCTGGTCCTCTGGAGGTAAAACAATGGAGGGGTAAACTGGGCACCCCAGCTCCCAAACTGAGCAAGTTCTGGACTGGCCCCTCTTGGAGGGGGGCAGTTCTGGACTATAACTCCCATGTAATGAATGTATATAGCCAGCTTGAGAGAAATTAAAACACGGACACAACCTAATTTCATTTGTCTCTTAGAACAAACTCTGTGGAGGTTGACAGTCACTTGACCACAGGGTCACATGGCCTAGATGTAGGCTTTTGAGTGGTCCCCTGCATCAGTGGGTTCTCTCTGATCTTCCCTAATGCCTGATCTCTTCCTGATGCCCACAGACACATACCTAAGTATACACCATCCTCAAAAAAAACCCTTCACTTGACCCTACCACTCCCTCAAGCTGTCATCCCATATTTCTCCTTTTCAAAGCCAAACTCTTAGAAAAAGCTGTCTATACTTGTTTTTGTTTTCTTTTCCTCTCATTAACTTCTTGTAGTCGTCTCTCAAGTGAACTACTCCATAGTTACCAGTGGTTTCTTTGTCATGAGAATCAATCAGGAGAACCCGAGATCAATTTGGAGTTTCCTCCAATCATCTTGATGAGATTACATGGTATAGACCTTGCAGATAAAGGGCACTTTCCATAGAGGTGGACTTGTGCCCTGGGGCTGACCACTAATTACTGATAGCCTGGTAGCTCAGGAGGATGTCCTCCCCTCTATCTGTATGCCGCAAGAGTCAGCTGTGAAATGACTCACCCCTTTTCCCTTATCTTTTTCTCCCTTTCCCTTCCTTGGACTTGTAGGCAAAAGGGCAATAAAGCAGCGATGAGGGGAATTTTCCTCACCCCCATAGTGACTTGCAGGAGGTGCACATAGTGAGCAATCTGTATTTACCCACGTGAGCCTGAGAAAAGAGTTTTTGGACTTCATTCCTGCCTGCTTGTCTCCTTTTATGAGCAGACCAGCAATACCGAGAACTGATATTGGTAGCCTTCATAGGCTAGGGTTCCTTCATAGGTAATCCTGAGTTCTAGGGCTCCCAAGTGATTGAGAGTTCCTGAGCTGAGAGTTGGGAACTGGTCTAGAACGAGATTTCCATATGAACTTGATTTTTGGCGGAAGAAAAGGACTGCCAATAGTACTGACCCCCAGCTGAAGGAATAAAGTCATTCCATAAGGGAACAGGAGATCTGGACCTTGCCAACCCTCCATATATCTATGAGTTGTTCAGACAGCTCAGGTAGAAGCTACGTGGGAAGTATTGGTTTAACATTGTAACAAAATTTCTTTACCTTGTTGGGGGTGGAGGGTGGGATGTCTAATGGGCTATTTGAGTGTTTTATATTTCTGCATTTGGTGAAATCCATAGGTCTGGCTGGCTAGTCATTTTTCTGCCCAATATCTTTCCTGGGATTGGGATTAGGTACAATCTAACTCTTGTACATCTAAATCACAGGTCCTAGGCTTTGTCCACATGTGGCCTTCTAGGTCCCTGGGTGCGGCCTTTTGACTGAGTCCAAGTTTTACAGCACAAATCCTTTTATTAAGGGGATTTGTTCTGTGAAGTTTAGATTCAGTCAGTTGGCCACACTTGGGGACCTAGAGGGCCACATGTGGTCTTGAGGCAGCAGGTTCTCCCCCTTCCCCCAGGCCAACAGAGAGAAAAATTATGAAAAATAAAGGATGTTGATGCCCAAAGTAAGCAAGCAAGTCTTCTCCAAAAGCCCTAAATGCTTTGGAACCATTGGCTTTCCCATGTCCCTGCATACAGAGAGCGTCTCCCGTAAGTTTTCTTTTTTTCCTGTTTTTCTTTAGCGTTTGAAAATTCAGTTCTAGAATGCAACATATGCTTAAAAAAAGTAAACAGTATTGAGATTTGTGGTTTCACATACAATCCTCTTTGTGTTGTGCTATGTATATACAAATGTTCTTTTTGGGGGAGGTATTTACATTCAATATAAAAAATTTTAAAACAAAAATAACCAATCTTTCAATTCCAGACAGCTTTGCAATTCTCTGCTTTTCCAGGAGATGGCGATCTCTCTCTGCCTCTGTTTCATTACCCCATTAAGGTAAAGGACAGGAATTCTATAAATCCTTAATGTATAACTTTAAATGGGGACTTCGGGAGAAGGGCTGTGCTCCAGTTTTATACCACACAAAAGGTCAACCTACCTACAGAAAGCAAGTCACAAAATAAATCCTCAGGATGTAACCATCGCTATTGCTGTCTACAAACATTTATAGATCACCTGTTGTGTGCAAAGTTCCATTTATGCTAGGCCCTGCGTATACACAGATGTCTCAGATTCAATCTATAGACAAGAGAAATGGTCTCCAAAGGGAGGGCTATGATCACCTGGGATCTGTGGAATGATCTCAAGGGCTATGTGATCAACCAATTGGAAGGTAGGAAGATGGGTTGCACCCTTTAGTCCCCAGTTAGTGAAGGCTTGTCTCCAACACAACCACATTAAAGTATGATATCAACCACTGAGCAAAACCATGTAAAGAAAGAGTAATTGATTTATATTGAAAATATATAACCGCACCAACTTTTCACTGACTACAACCCAACCTTCTCCCGCTTTACCCCCTCCTGCCATTTGTGCGTGCTCCCAACCTCCCCACTTCTTAACCAGGTATTATACCCTCTAGTCAGTTATAATTTAACCTGGGGAGCCTCAGCAGAAGTTGTGCAGGTGCCATTGAGAAATGCACCAGCTCTTCCTCTATACTAAATCCTCTCTCCCTCAGATTATCTTGAGGCAGCGGCAGGTGCCCCTCCAAGGACAAGACCTGTGCTCTGGGTCAGTGATGTATGATTAAGAGACCTGCTCTCCTTTTAATTTGGGGTGAAACAGAGTCAGGTACCCAGGATGAATAGCGATGGATGATGGACAATTTGCATTTGCACAGATTTCATTACATATCATTCCCTTCAAAGCCCCCCACTCCTCTTCCTAATTTCTGTTTCTGTTTGTGGCATCATCACTGTTATTCCTGATTCCTTGCTTTCACTCACCTCACATAATCCAAACGGTTGCCAAGTCTCTTCTGTCTACACTATCTCTCGCATCCACCCCCTTCTCTCCTCTTCTCCCATGGTCCCCCTGCCTCCGATCCGTTCTCCACACACCTGCCAAAATGATCTTCCTAAAGTGTAGATCTGACCATATATCACCCCCCACTCAAGAAATTCCAATGGTTTCTTTATTTCATCTCTGATCAAACATAAACTCTTTATAGTTATCATTTAGAACTCTTCACAACTTGGCCCCAATCTGCCTTTCCTGTCGTGTTATTCATTACTCCCTTGGCTGGACTCAACAATTCAGCCAAACTGGCTTCTTGGATGTTTCTCACAGTCATACAAAAACAAACCTAAATTATCTAAACATTAAAAGGAAATTAAGATATGATGCTATCCATTAAGCAGAACCAGGTTAAAAAAAGAATGAATTTATATTGAAAATTTCCAACTTGAAATCAGAATTTACTTTTGCTTGTTTTTATATTAAGTACAGTGAATATCTGCATGCAAAGATAGCTCCTGCTGAAAAGCTGCTATTTTCTTCCTTATGACTTATTATCTATAAATTAAAATAATATACAGTTAAACACTTTAAAATGCTTTTCCTAAATTCACTTGCTTGGCCAGCTACATTGAGCAAATTAACTAAAGTTACTGAAAATTATTATTTACTAATCTGCTCTATGCTTCAGGACATATAGATGTTTTTGGAAAAATAATGAGGCATAGTCTATCACACTGTTCTCTAGGAAAAAGGTTTTTTGTACAATTAATAAAATAAATTTAAAATGTTTCATCTTTATCTCATACTTTTAAATTCTTATTTTGTGCATGTTTTATCATATACCTGGCATGTTAGTATAATAGTACTGCTTATCATTTATTAATAAACCAATATATACATGTTAGGAGTGTGCGTTCAAACATTTTTTACTGAGAGCATGATCAAAAAAACTTGGAAACCACTGCTTATGATAAGTGATGAATTTGTGGCAAAGATAACAAGTACTATAGGTGTTCAGAGGAAGAAGAGGCCACCCGGATAGGGTAATCAGGGAAAGCTTACATATTCCCTCCTCACAAGTAAAAAAAAATTTCCAAGGAACTGTACAGGTTTCTCAGTCAATCAGCAGGTATTATTTACTATTTATTAAGTATTATTTTAAATTAAGTATTATTCAGTTTCTTAGTTGTATCTGACTCTTTGTAACCCCATTTGGGGTTTTCTTGGCAAAGATACTGGAGTGGTTTGCCATTTCCTTTTACAGACAAGGAAACTTTGGCAGATGGTATTAAGTGTCTTGCCCAGAGTCACATAACTAGTAAGTGTCTGAAGCCAGTGAACTCAGGAAGATAACTCTTAACTCCAGGCCTGGCTGTCTATCCACTTTGACACCTAGCTACCCACCTGTAGAAGTATACTTAGAATACATCTAAAGAAAATAAGGAAAAGTTCGATGAAATTTTAGATCAGGAAAGGCTTCATGTAGGGTAGTGGATATACTGCATCTTGCCGGATTTTAGGAGAGAGCGGTGAAGAGGCAGTTCGTTCTAGGCATGGCGGACAGCCAATGCAAAGACTGCAGAGATGGGAGATGAAGTGTCATTAATGAGAAACAGAGAAGAAAAATAACTGTGGCAGTAGCATGTAGGATTGACTGGAGCAGCAAGAGACCAATCAGGAGGCTGTTGCAGTAATCTAGGAAAAAGGTGGCGACGGCCTGAACTAAAGTGGCAGCTCTGGGAGTAGAGGGTAGAGGTCAGCTACAAGAGATGTTCTGAAGGTAGAAACAGCAAGATCTGGCAATTGATTGGAAGTGTCTGATAAAGAAGAGTGAATAGTCAAGGTTAATGCTGAGATTATGGACCTGGGCCTTTGGAAGGATGTTGGTGCCTTCAAAAGAAAGGGGGAAAAATTGAAAGGGGAGGATTTGGAGTTAAAAGTTGAGTTTTGGGGTAGCTAGTAAATAGATAGCTGGCCCTGGAGTCAGGAAGACCTGAGTTCAAATCCAGTCTCAGACACCGACACTAGCTGTGTGACCTTGGGCAAGTCACTTAACCCCAATTCCCTTGCCTTCCCCCCTCTCTGCCAAAAAAAAAAGTTAATGACTTTTGAGTATGTAGAGTTTAAGGTGGTACAGTTGATAAGAGTGCCAGGCCTGGAATCAGAAATACTTTCCTTTGTGAGTTCAAATCTGGCCTCAGACACTTACTAGCTGTGCGACCCCAAGGTAAGTCACTTAACCGTTAGCCAGTTTCCTCATCTATAAAATGAGCTGGAGAAAGAAATGGCAAACCATTCCAGTATCTTTGCCAAGAAAACCCCAAGTGGGGTCACTTAAGAGTTGGACACAACTGAACAATGACGAGTCTGGGACACCTGACCAAAATTGCCAGCAAGCAACTCGTGATGTGGAACAGGCTGTAATGAGAGAGAAAGAGAGAGAGAGAGAGTGTGTACATCTGGAAAGATAGATCTAGGAGACGTCTGCATGGAGATAATTGAACCCACGGGGAGTTGATGAGATCACCCAGGGAAAGTGTGTGAAAAGAGGGCTGCTTTCAAATGGGTAGGACAAAGAAGGGAAAATAACACGAATATACACTCTAAATCCCTCAGAAGTAAGTTAAAACTCCTCTCATTTCCCCCTATTATCACTGGCAGTGTGATTTATGGACTCCTCTCCAAGGCTAATGGATCAGTAATTCCCTCTGATTCCATTCACCCCTGAGTAGAGACCTCAGGAAAGGACAGCAGGAGGATGGACACTATACCCTCCAGGGAAACACCTCAAACTCATCGACTACTGCATATAATAGAGTCCATAGATCCCTCTTCATCCAAATTTTCACCCTGGACACCATCTTTCCTTCCCTTCCTCTCCACCCTTCCCTGCCTTTCTTTTAATATTTATAAAACCTCCATTTTGAACATCAAAGTAGTGTGTTAGTGTTTTCACAGACTCAGAACTTTAGATGAGGAAGAGACACTGGACGGCATGTGCCCTAAAGGTTCTTAACTTGGGGTCCATGAATTTGTTTTTGAAAAATGTTGAGAGCTATATTGCAATATGGTTATTTTTCTTTGTAATCCTATGCATTTAAAGCATTATTCTAAAAAAATTTTAAAAATTTTGAAAACAAATATTTTTTAAAAGCATTATTCTGAGAAGGGGTCCATAGGCTTCATCAGACTACCAAATAGATCTATGACACACACATAAAAAAGGCTAAGAACCCCTGATTTAGTCCAACTGCCTAATTTTACAGATGAGGAAATTAAATCTTAGGGGAAGTGACTTGTCAGAACTAGAACCCAGGCCTTCTGACTTTGGTCTAGCACTAAATCAAGCTGTCCCACTTTAGAATCATCTGACATGCCCCTTTCTGGGTTCTGAGGAAATAATCAGATAAAGATGTTTTATCCTACAAAAGGGCCTGGCACAAGAAGTAAAACCTGTCAGAGCACTTAACCAGCATAACTGGTGTGATGAAGGAGGGCATGGAGGGCAACGAGGATTAACAATTCCTTAAGATCTTGTCAGGTCCCCTGCCCACCACTTGTTTCACTGAATGATAAGACCATATCAGACCAAAAAGGCCGATGTAGGTTTGTAGGAGGATCCTTTCCAATCACTCTGGGTTGCCTAGTAAGTGTTCACATTCTCTCTGGCCCTCAGGCCCCTGATGTTCTGTGGGCAGGAGCCACCACTGTTGCCTAATCTAGTTCTTTCCTGAAATTCAAGAAGAGAAGAAAGTACCCAGTGGGTGAGGCTAAAAGCTTAAAGAAACATCAAAAAATTGCTTTTGCCTGGTGCAAGGATTCCTGACCTTTTTCTTTCTATTTTTTCTTTTACTTGCATATTCATTCATTCATTCATTCATGTATTTATCTATTTATTTAGGGCTTTAGACCCCTACGTGAAGGCTATGAACTCCTCTGAATATTTTTAAAGGCATAATATAAAATACATAGGACTAAAAAGGAAACCAGTTATATTAAACGTTTAAAAAAAAGTTTACAGATCCTAGGTTAAGAACTTCACATGAAAAGCTTTCCACCAGTCGAGGTAAGTTAATCCCCCTAATATTAAGGAGACTACTAAAGAGTTTCCAGGCCACAGCAAACTACTGCTACTGCCTCCTGGGTTGGGGAAGAAATGCAAGGGTGTCAGTAAGCCTGTTGGCTAAACATCCAAGCACCCTTGTGCCCAATTCCACTGTATTCTTGATAGGCAGTTCTCTGTCGAATGTTTCTTGATCTTCAGGCCTCTCTCCAATCCCCAAACCCACACAATCCCTCCCTCCCATATTTGCACTTCTCAAGAGGCAGGGTCTCAACCTCTGTCAGTATTACCCACAGAGGATATTCCCCTGGGGCTTGGGAAAGCTGCTTTGAAGAGCTCAACCAGACTAAGTGGCTTTTCTCTGAGAACCAAGGGATGAAGCTCCCTGAAGAGTTGCCTCCACTCACTGGTCCTGAAACCAAAGGTTCTAGCATTCACATTATTATCAGGTAAGTGGCTCTGAGAATCCCACAGTCCCTTTCCCCCCGTTTTTTTTTCCTCATCTGACCACTCCTAGCTTTCTGGGGTCCAGCCTCACGACAGTATCTATCTAGTTTGTACAGTTGTTTGGATATTGTCTCCTTTACACTTGTGAATTCCTTGAAGTCAGGAACTGTTTTTGCCTTTCTTTGAATCTCCAATATTTAGTGCAGTGCCTGGCACATGGTTAGCACTTAATGCTTCTTCATTTGAATACTAGAATGGTTCAAGGAGTCCCTGAAAGTGGCTTGCCCTGGACACGTGTAGCATCCAGGGGTTCCCCCTCACCTCCCCTCTGGCCCCAACTTTGGTTCTTCATTTTAGCCTTGGAAATTGGAAGACCCAAGTCTTCCACCACTCCATCAGGCTAAGATTCACTTTGAAGGCTATGGGGCAGGTATCCAATGACGGGTGAAAAGATGAGGAACCTCCTTTGTTCTTTTATAAAAGGTGTTCTAGAAAGTAACCCGAGGACCATTTCTCTGACCTTTGCCCACTGCTTAAGAACGCTCCTCAGTGATGGAGGGGACAGTTGCAGTAGAGGCCCCCAGGGCAGACAGGATGCCTGCACTGAATGCACTGCCCTGTCGGAAGCCCAGAATCTTGAGCCCATCCTGGGGACTTTCAGAATCCCCAAGCCGCCAACGCCGTCACACACTCCCGGCCAGTGAGTTCCGGTGTCTCTCACCAGAAGATGCCATCGGTGTGTTTGAGATTGAGCGAGAAGGTAAGTGACTGACCCTGTAGTGTGGGTCAGCTCTTTTCATTTACTTTGCTACTTGAATGAGGCCCAAATCAATACCCGGGGACTGTGGATGTTGGGCCAAGTAGGGCCAAGAGGTAGAGATGAGACATCTCCAACTGCTCTTGTCCTATGGGCAGAGGATAGGATGAGAAAGTGAGAAAAAAAATTATAGCAGTGGTATAGTCCCTTCCTTTTAAAGAGAAGGAAATCAAGGCCCAAGATTACACGGCAAGTGAGGGCAGAGCTGGAAGAAGAACCCAGGTCTCCTAACTCAGTGCTTTCTTCAGAGCAGAAGTGAGTCCCTTCTTAAGCCCAGGCTGCTTGGCCTTTACTTTTCAATCACTTCATGCTGAAACATTGCAGAAAAGAGTAGAGAGGGTTGTTGTTTGTCCTCTGTTCTCACAGAGGACCATGACATCAGGGAGGTGATGCCATGACATACAAGAGAACTGGATTTAAATGAGGGAGGGCTGTGCAGAGTCATCAACCTCACTTTCTCCTCCAGAGCCATCTGGGTCCAGTAGCAAGACAGAGATCAGGACTGGCCCCAGTACAGAGGGTAGGAGAGAATGAAGTATATTCCCCTTTCTTCCTTTCTCACCCCAACAAATTCACCCTCGTTTTCTCAGTTGTCCTGGAGTTCCAGGTCTGCCCACATGCAGTAGTGACTAACAGATGGCTCTGCTTTGTTTCCTCCCATCCATAGCTTTCATCTCTGTCTCTGGCAACTGTCCCCTGTACATAGATGAGATCCGGCACTTCCTGACCCTCTGCCCAGAGATGTCACTGGGCTGGTTTGAGGAAGGCCGGCTTGTAGCCTTCATCATTGGCTCCCTCTGGGACCAGGACAGACTGACACAGGTGAGGTGCTGGGGGTGAGGGGTGGGAGAGAATGGTAGACAGACATAGAAAGGCCCAATCCCCTAGGAGAGGCATCTCCTTAACCAACTTGGTCCCAGACTCTTTTTAAGCGACAGTGACCTATGTCAGACATATTATTTACCCAGAGTGAGAGAAGTAATTGGTTTATATGTCCTCTCTCAGCAATGAACAGAGGAGCAAACCTTTCCCTGACCTTCCAACTTCCAAGGCTAAAATAAGGAAACTGGAATGTTCCTCTTGCCCCAATACTTAGGTGCGCACTAAGATTCTCCAGAAACTTTCTCAAGAGAGTATCCCAGCTACCTTAAGTGGTCCCCTAATTTTTTGGAACACCTTGTTTTTCCCCCAACCCAGATAGAATGCATAACTCTTGGGGCTTGGTGGGGGAAAAGAAGTGAGTCAGATTTAATTTCTTTCCTCTTGGCCACCAGGAGTCTTTGACATCACACAGGCCTGGGGGCCACACTGCTCACATCCACGTGCTTGCAGTACACCGCACCTTCCGCCAGCAAGGCAAGGGCTCCATCTTGTTGTGGCGCTACCTGCAACACTTATGCTACCAGTCACCTGTTCGCCGAGCTGCACTTATGTGTGAGGACTTCTTGGTGCCCTTCTATCAGAAATGTGGCTTCCAGACGGTGGGTCCATGTGCAGTCAGTGTGGGCACTCTATCCTTCACTGAACTCCAGTGCCCAGTGCGAGGTCATGCCTTCCTTCGAAGGAACAGTGGTTGCTAAGTTTTTTCCTCCCTTCCATCCAATACTTTTCCCTTCCCTCTGAAGCCCAGAGACCTTCTGGATCCTGGTGGGGACATACAGGGCCCTTTGGTGACTGGAAGGAAGTGGTCTGATGGGCCTCTGCTGCCATGATTGTCGCTCAGATTTTAATAGCAGTAAAGCTCAGCCACACCGGTCTGGATTCCCTACTCTTCCCTCCATCCCTCTCCAACCTCTGTCCCAATTTAGCTGAATTGTTAAAAGAGATATTAAAGGATTCTCAGTTGTCAGAGTGGGGCTTGGACTAAACAGAGATGGCACCTTCCCTTCTCTCAAGACAGTCCAGCCCAGGTTCAAATGAGAGGCCAATGGGAACAGCAGCATAGAAGGGGCAGATGGGAAGTTCTCTCCAATATCTGAAACTCTATATTCAAGTAGAATTTTCATTTAGAAAATGAGAATGATATTTCATGTGAGTGTTCCTTCTACAACCCAGGGCACAATCACTTACCCCTGAAGGTCCCCTCCTTGACCCTCCAACAGTGGAGAGGAGAGCTCTGCTAAAATATGTATTTTTTTCCCACCTCTAGGAAAGGCAATGGGATGGGGGAGGGTTGGCCCCTCTGTATCTTCCACTCCTGGAAATGGAAGAAAATGCTGGCTCAGCTCATGGTCTCGAAAGGATAACTTTGTCATGTTTCATGGTTGCTTCTAAATCCCCCTGCATATGTGGGGGTAAGGGAATGGGAAAAGAACACTCCATTCTTAACTGGAACAGGTTGGACAACAACCTCTTTTCCCATAACCTTCTCTCTTGGCAGTCAAAAGAGGGCTCCCCATTCGAACCCTACAACTTTCCCCAAATGAAACTTTCCAGGTCCTCTTTCTAGCAATGACCCCATGAGCTGCCTCAACCCCACACTCTTCAACCTCTCGATTTCACTTCCTAAACAAAACTGCTAAAGTCCTTCCTCTCTACCGCTACTCATACCCATTGTGTTGTAAAATAAAGCCATTGAGACCCCATCAATCCCAATCACAGTCTGCTTCTAGTTTCTGCATTTAAAATAAGCACTCTTCCCAAGGATGAAACTCACACTTGTTTTCTATAAAGAATATTTAATTAACTAGTGATACTGTCCATAACAGTGATCACTGAACTGATGTAAGTTTTAAAAATAATAATTCCAAAATGAACCAGTAAAAAAAAAGGAACTCTCCAAATTTGAGTCAGCTCCCCAAAGCTAGCCACGTTCCGTCCTCATCACTGGGTGTGTTGCGAGGTAGAAAGCTACCAGGGCTGGGGAGTGTTGCTGAAGAATCTCAGTCAGTTGAAGGGGGAGAATGGGGAAAAGGAGGTGAAGGACAGAATCAGAGGGGGCCTCCAACTCAACAATCCCTGCCCATTTCCAGCTAAGCAGTATTTTTCCCTTCTTAGTGTCTCCTCCTGTCCCTGTCCCTCCCTTTTTCTCTCTCTTAAGGGTGTCCAAACTTCTTAGTCTGGAATCCATCTAAGAAAGGCTAACAACCCCAAGACAACTCATCAGATGCCTTGGGGGTGAGGCAGTAAAGCAGTGGAGATGGGGAAGGAGTGACAACCCCATCTACCACTAAAAATTTTCTATGAGAGTCTGGGGGGATGGGGAGGTTCAGGAAGGGAATCTGGCTCTTCTGACCTTTCCATAGTCTAAGGCAGCTTCAGGAGGGGCAGAAACCTTGCACAGAAAAGGCCTACACAGGCTGGGAATGGATTAAAGGTAGTAAAGGGAGAGAAGACCCCAGGACAGACTATGGCTAAGCATAATCAGAGACCTGGGAGGAAAAGAAAGCCATCTGGATGGTCTTTTAAAAAGTAGCTCCCTGGGTGTGAGGTGAAGAGAAAGATTTCCTGGCCTTCTAATGGTGGTGTTGGTGAGGTCAGGGGACTGAACCCGTGTGAACTGAGCTCCCTTGGAGTAGGTTGCCTGGGCCTCCCCTAAGAGGCTTCAGTCTAGAACATGAGGGTATAAGAGAGAGTGGGGCCTGCATTTCCCAAAACGCTGCTAGGAACCTAAGGAGCCTCCTCTTGCCTGACCTATCCACACCAAGTGGAGGCTGCCTCCAATCCCTTCTATGAGTTGCCAGTGAGTGAGTGCCCTCTGACTCCAGGAGGTTTTAACCACCACATTCTGGTAGCCTCCCAGTAGAGGGAAAGGAAAGTTCCATGGAGCTCCGCATTCTCCACGTCCATGGAGAAGCCATATTCTCCAAAACTTTGGTGGCACCAGATACCCAAAAGGGGGCATCTCCTGGCTTCCCATCCTTTAACAGCCCAGGGTTGGGGACGGGCATCAGTGTAGCACCTGGTCCAGCTCGTATTTCTCACAGAATCGGCTGGTGAAGGGGAAGCAGGTGAGGTACTCAATCCAGGGCCAGTTGATGGGGTAGACATACAGCCAGATGACAAGGGAAGCAAAAAGGCCCGCAAAGATGACCAGGGACACCAGGATCATGGCTCGCTTACGGTACTTGTCCCCTGTGCCAAAGGTGATGTAGGGCAGGAAAGCAAAGGAGAGCAGCAGGCCACTAAGGAAACCGAAGATGTGGGCGATGTTGTCAATCCAAGGCAGGAGCCCACAGATGAAGAGGAATAATACAATGCCCGACAGGTTCAGGAATGCCTTCCAGGGATTTTCCAGGAGCTGCCAACTCTGGATGAGCTCCACAAAGAGGCAGGCAAGGACGCCAAACTGGGAGCCTGCAGGGCCCACCTGAGGAAAGGAGGGGGCACAGTAGCGTCACTCAGCCCTGTTAAAGGCTTAGGAGCCACAGCAACCAGAACTGCTTGGCTGGAGACTGGGGCCATTCCTAGGCAGTCAGGGAGCAAATCAAGGACAAGGCTGAAGAGTCAATAAAGGTTCTCTGGTGAGTCAGCATCATCTGCTGCTGCTCTCTCCCTCATCCACAGGGATTAGAGGGCCAGTCAGCTAAACCGATAGGATTAGGCATCATCCTGCTAAGCCCTGACGGGGGAGACCTAGGAGGGGAGGAATACGGGTGTCATCCTGGCACACAGACAGGGTCTATAGAGGACAAGCCAGGGCATAAAGCAAAGCTTTCTAGGGAGAAGCAAGGCCCTCATGAGTAAGTATGGCTGGGACGGGAAGCAAAGATAGAAATGCCAAGCAGTCATAGGAGACTCTCTCTCCCCGAGGCCAAAGTGTTTAGATTCCATCACCTACCTTGAGATACTGGGTAGGGGACAGTCCTTCAATCACAGGCCTAGCCCACATCAAACACCCCCAGGAATCAAGGGGATGAGAGGTAGCAACTCTCTCCATGCCCAATCTCTCCCCCAAAGAATCTTTGTCCATTTCCAAGGACAAGATCACGGAATGCACACTGGATGTGTCTCTGGGTCTCCTACCTCTGCTCTATATGGGAGGAAGATGGCACTGGCTAGGTTGCCTGTGATGCCACTGAGGATAAAGATGATGGCGATTCGGAGCCAGCCTGCCAGTTTTTCCAGGTCCCGCAGGATGGTCATTTGGAAAAGGACAGACACGAGGCAATGCCCCAACCTAAGAAAGGAACAGAGTGTCTTTCTTCATCACTGTGGGCCTAAAAAAATACTAGAGGTTGAGATCCTATGCAGGCCTCTTCTCTCAAAGGTCAGCATTCTACATTCTATTTTGAACTTTGGAGGGTAGCTAGGTGGTGCAGTGGATAGAGCAGCAGCCCTGGAGTCAGGAGGACCAGAGTTCAAATCCAGGTTTAGATATTTACTAGCTGTGTATCCCTGGGCAAGTCACTTAACCCCAACTGCCTCCAAGGACAAACACAAATAAAAAAACCCAACCAACAGAACTTTGGGGCCAGGTAATTTCTCCAAGTTCTTACTGCTAATATGGCTTCCCAATCTACCTTTCATCATATTGGGTTCTCTAAGCTATTCTCTCCAACGCTGCAGGTAGCTGAAGGCTGCATGTTCCTCCTACATCCCTCTAACTCTTCTATTTTGATCAGCCCAACTCCCCCCCCCCCCACCTCCCATTCTACTTGTGGGTAGGTGCCAGAGAGTCCTAAGGGCAAGATGATTCTACCTACTACCATCTAGAGCAGACCTGTACAACAAGTGGCCCACCAAAGGATTTCGAGTGGCCTGGGGAAAATGGAGAGGATGTAAAACAGGCCTGCAAAACATACTGCCTTTAGCTGCTCTGGCGGGCCACAAGCAGCCCAAGAGAGCTATGCTGTGCAGGCCTGATCTAAAGGGTGCGCTTCCAAGTGAACGTTCACTGTGGCTTAGCAATGTCCTGTATCATCCTCCAAAGCTACTGCTCCAAACGTTTTTGGCTGAAGTCCTTAACCATATTCCCTGCTTCCTCCCCCCACTAAGGTTCAAGCCACTGGAAGTTTCATCAAAGCATAGTATTGTTAACCCAGATTTCCTCTTCCTCCTCACCTCCATCTCAGAAGAAGTGAGATTTCCTCTTACTTGCCATGGCTAATTCCCTTGCCTTCACCCACAGTCTCCTTTATTCCCATTTCCTCCAGAATCTGGACCTAGCATAGGAATCATCCTCTTTTATTTATCTTAGATTTCTCCCTCTTTGCTGGCTCCCCACACCTGCCTACAGGTGTATGCAGGTCTCCCTAATCCTAACCACAACAAAAAAAAAAAACTTTCCCTTGACTCTTCTATTCCAGTTATCTACTACTACATTTTTCTTCTCCCCATTTGATGCTAAACTTTTTTTTAAAAGTGCTTATTTTTAAGAACACTAATTAATGTAATAACACTAATTAATATAATGTAATGTAATAACTAATAATGTAATAATAATTAATGTAATGACCATAGGAACAGAGATTCCCAAAGTAGATGACACGACTTCCTGGGGGTGCTAGAACAATCCAGGGTGGGTATAGCAGCCTCAGATGCAATTGGGGTTGTTGAATAAAAATAAGGGGGAAGTGGAAACATAAGGAAAAAAGAGAAGAAAATTTTGAAAAACCATTCATACATGTTTCATCTGTTGTGCAACAGAGTTAAAGTCATAGTGATGATATTATTTTCCAAATAAACACACAAAATGCAAGTTTAACTGATCAGTGGTCAAGTCCGCTGATGGGTCTTAACAAGCAAGTGTTGACAGGTGAACATGTTGTGCATTATCAGGAAATCCAGCATGCACTGGCAGAAATATGTGCATGTAATGACTTGTTTGCAGTATGATATTATACGGTCACATGATTTCATCATCAAATTTTCAATGCAGGAAAACCCCACAAATTCACAATAAATTATTAAATTTAAGATGTGTCATTTTAAAAAATATATATTGTATATATTTTTGAAATGATGCAAATTTTAAAAAAAAACATTAAAGGGTTAAAGAAAGTAGATTTCCAGGGTGGGGGTGCTGAATAATTTTTTTTTGAAAAGGGGGCAGTAGGCCAAATAAGTTTGGGAACCTCTTCCCTAGAGCAACGCTGATGAAGGTATGCTTCCCACCTCCTAACCGAGGAGTGATGGACTTAAGGTGCAGGAGAAATAATTTTTAGATATGACATATGTGGATTGGTTTTGCTTGACTACGATTCTGTGTTACATGGATTATGTTTTTATTTTTTTCTACCATGGAGATGGTTTGAGAGGAAGACAGGAGTGAGTTGCTCAGACAAGAAAGTTATTGAGGCATTTTTTAAAAATGCCCAGAGAAGAACAGAAAGAAATACAGAAGGAAACACGGACAAGCAGGATAGCTTTGAAAGTAACAGGTTAAATTTATTATGATTTTTTAAAAAGCAAACTGCATGTAATAGAGACTCACAGCTTCCTATATAATCCTTTTTCTGCTCTACTTTGCATATGGAAATATTCTTTTTTTGAGTATCGAGTTCGGAATAAATATAAAATTAAAAGTTGTCTATATCTAACCTCTCCACTTATTCACAACTTCTCTTCTCAACTCCTTACAATCCTAGCTTCCTTCCCTACCACTCTATGTACTCTTTCACGAATCATCAATAACATCCTCATAAAAACAAAATAACATCCTCATAGCTAAATCCAGTTGCTTTTTGCCCCCAGTCCTTATCCCCTTTCAGCTTCTCTGCAGCATTTGGCACTGTTAACTATTCTCCCTTCCTGGATCCTATTCCTTCCTTGATTTCAGATATACCCCATTTTGTGGTTCTCCTATCTCTCTAGCTGGTTTTCCTCCATCTCCTCCAGAGGATTCTCATCACCTTCCAAATCCCTTAGCATCAGAGGCGATTTCATGATCTGTCCTTGGTGCTCTTGGCTTCCCTCTCTATTCTATCTTTTCATTTTCTGTCAATCTCATTTGATCCAGTGATTGCAATCGTTACTTTTATGTAGATGACTCCCAAATCTCTACCTCTAGCCCTGACCTCTCTCTCTCCCAGGTTCTAATCCTGGATCTCCAACAACCTAAGGACATCTCTTCTAGGTGTCCCATTCCCATCTCAAGCTCAACAAGGGATGAGTTTATCATCTTTTCCCCAAAAATCTGCTCTTTCTTTTCACTTCTCAATTCTGTCAATGGCGACGCCAATTACCCAGTCATTTGTGTTCGACAGTATGATATTAACTATGACTCTTGCATCTCCCCCAACTCTTGTACCCAATCACAATGACCAACTCATACCAGTTCTATCACTGAAATATCTCTCCCACCTGTCCCCTCTGACTTCTATTTCCACTGCTACCAGCCTTACAGAGGTTCTCATTACTACATACTTTTAAGGTTGATAAAGCCTTCTAACTAGTCTTCCACTCTCTCCCCCTACCTTCAGGCCACCTCTCATACCACTATCAGACATTTCCCCTATGTAAAGATTTGGTAAGTCGTTTTTGTGCTCAGATCTCCTCAGTGGTTCCCTTCTGCCTAACAAAATGACTTACCCCAAGAAAGAACCCTCAAAAAGGAGCTCACTGTTTTTGGATCAGGGACAAACCTATGGTCGGGGAGACACTCTTACCCAGCATGGAGGAACAGAGATAACCAAAGTCTGTAGAATTGATCAGGGACCTCAGGGTTCAGGAATGGCAGAAGCCCACATACTTTGTCCAAGCAGTGTACCTGAGGAGGGAGAATTGGGCAGAAGGTGGTGGGAAGACTGAACGAATAGTGATCAATCTTAAAGGATCTTATCGTCCAGCTGGGCCACTGGTTGTGTCCTCAACCCCTGGGGAGACCTTAAGTGAGGAGCAGGGAAGAAGAAAAGGGAGAGTAGAGTTAGATCTGGGCTATGCTATGGGTACCAGCCCAAAGAAAGGGACTGGGTTTGGGCCATGGATATCAGTCCCTCATTCCCTGATCAAAATACCCTAGTCCTCCTGAGGACTCAAAGCACTTAGTTCTCGCTGGTCCTTAGCTCACCTGAGAACAGAGTGTTGCTTCTTCATGGAAATAGCCATGCATGAACTCACAGTATTCCCGGGTTGTGATCTCACAGCTAGATGAGATTAGAAGGAGTTAAGACTTTGGTATAATCTTTGTCTCCCTTGCTTCCCAAAGGACCTTTCTTCCCCATCCCCAACCCCTCACCCCCATTCCCCAAGCCTCCAACTAACAGCCTAGAGCAGGTATGAAGCTGCTTCTACAGCCAAATGCCCTGGCACCCCTGTCTAGAGAATAGGATAGACCTCTGGTCTATCCTTTTAGACCTGGAAAAATACCAGGAACAGAAAAGGGAGAAGGGAAAGGAAGCAATTTTGAGGGATGGGGGTAGAAGAGCTTCAAAAATCCTTAGAGGAAAACGATTATCTCAGAGGAACCAGAAGGAGATAGGCCTGGGATGAGATCCCCTAAAAATCTGGCCCAGGGAGTGGGGAGAGAGAATGACCGCTGTACTCACCTGCCCTTAGTGCCAATGCAACATGGGCGCCCCTTGATCTGGCAGTCCATGTGAAGGAAGCCAGTGTGGTTATTCTTGGCCTGGTCTGTGCAGATCTACGAAGAACATGTGTGAAGTAGTGGGTGTACATGTGCCATCTCTTTCTCACACATACCCACCCACCTACCCACTGAATCACCAGAAGTTACTCACTGGCCACTTGGTGATATCATCTGGCCAAATATGGGCACCACTAGAAGCTGGCTCTTCACATGTCCTATGAGGGAGGGAGAAAAGAGACCAGAGAAGAATGACCATAGCACTGTCCTGTCAATGCCTGAGGGTGCCTCAAACAGTAGTCCCTGTACACAGTAAGCACTTAATAAAAGTTTGTTGAATCTAATAGCAGAAAAGAAGAGAGAACACTCAGGGTCCCATCTGTGTTCCTCTACTGCTACTTAGAAAACACATTCTAGAGCCCACATGTTCATGGCCTCAGTTTTGAGGGTTGGTCCAATTTGTACCTGGGGTCCTGGTGGCAAACAGCCCCCGATGTCCGCCTCAAGCTTGGGTCAGATTTGTCCATGGGGGGACCAGTGTCATCCTGCCATTTTGTGAAAGTAGCCAAAGTTTCCTAGAAAACGAGAGAGGGGCAGTCATGCCTAAGAAAGTGGGTTCTATCTTTCCTTTCCCAAAGGTTTAAGTCCATAAAAGGTCTTAACACCCAAGTACAAAAGGGTTGACCTCAGGTCCTTTGGAATACGGGAGAAGTTAATCAGAAGTGATGGATGAAAAGAGCCCTGAGTCATAGAAAGCTCTGTGGGAAGTATGATGGGGTAAGAAAGAAGAGGGAGAAGTGGTCTCAGCTTGGGAGGGAAAGCCTAGTCTGATGAGAAAGGAGAAAGGTAAGAAATATAAGCAGAAAGACATAAAAACATTTACAAAGAAACAAAGGGCAGTCTAAATTGATACTGCTAATGGCATGTGTTCAGATCTTGCTTCTGACATTTACTACCTGTAGGACCCTACCTAGAGAAGTGCCTTACCTTCCCCAGGCCTTATCTCACCTATAAAAAATAAGGAGGTGAAATGAGACAGCCTCTCAGGTTCCATCCAACCCCAAAGCAATGATTCTACCTTACATATACTAAGGGGGAGGGTGACCACTGAGGATGCCTGAATAGCCCCTGCTTCCCAGGTCCCACCTCCACTTCCTTCCCATCAGCCCTGGCCCAGAAAGGCGCTCCTTCCCAACCGCTTTCCCCTCTCCCCCCCATACTGAGCAGTCTGCCCGCTGAGTCTGGATGCAGCCTGAGTTGTCATTCTGGACACAACAGCCTGAGTCACGTTCCTGGTCTCTTTCACGCTGGATTAACCGCTCAACCTGCTGATCCTTCCGGATGCACGGGGAGAACTTGGCTCCCAAATGGATCAAATCAATCTGGGGTGGGAAACATGGGGGAAAGAGAACTAAATCTGGATGAAGGAGGGGGACACTCTTGTCTACTTCCCCCTCGTCAAGGGAGCCTAGGATGATAGAAGTGCCTTTCTGGAAGGGAAGGGAACTGGGTCTCTTGACTGGAGATCTGTAAGGTCAATACTGGACTTGGGAGCCAGGGAGATCTGAGTTTGAATCCTACTTCAGACACCTGCTAGCTGTTATGACCATGGGCAAGTCACTTCATCCATTTCAGCCTCAGTTTTCTTAGTTGTAAAATGGAAATAGTAATAGCCCCTACCTCCCAGGATTAAATGATATTTGTAAAGAACATTGTAAAGCTATAAATGCTCTATAAATGGTAGACATTACTATCGTTGTAGTTGTTACGTAAGAGATGGGGGCAAAGGATACCCTTGACAGACAGATGACTCGGAAGATCTAAGGTTCTTCTGGTCCAGCCCCAAAAGAGTTCCTGCACTTTATCTGGCCACAGTGCTGCTTCCATGCAAAGTATAACTGAGGTCTCTGCTTGAGCTGGGCAAGACCCACCTTCCTACAAAGCACCAAGTGACCTAGCTGGGAGGAGAGGCGACCTTGGGCAACAGGATAAGGGAAAAGCTCACGGCAATCAGGGGCAGAATGTAGCTCCTTTTGTCTCCCCAGTGACTAAGACACAACCACTTGATAAGCAGTCCCTTGAATGTGAACGTGAATTTCCAGTAACTTTGACTGCTGGGTTCTGAGTTTCATACCGAGCTTGGGCCGATCCAGAAGTTCTCTTGTTGAATGTACTTTACGCTCTCATACACGCCTTTATTCCTTAGCACCTGCAGGGGAAGAGTATGAGAAAGGCTATCACCCTGCCAGACACCCTGGGGGAGGGTCCTGGTTGGGATGACTAGCTGTGTTAGCACCCTGCTATCAAGGAAGGGCTGCTTTACCTGGGCAAGGCCTTCTCCTGGCTTGGGTGATGCAGGAAGGTTTTCACAGGGCATCCAAGGCAAAAGCTAAAATTGTCAACCCAGACCACTTTCCCTACTGGGCAGGACTGCCTAAGCCTGGACTCCAGCCCCAACTTACCAGCTGGGTGGTGATGTGCTGAGCAAATCCAATAGGGGCGATGCCATAGGTGCCAATCACCAGGAGCGTGATCAGGATGTGTACAACGGTTAGCCAGTAAGTAAAGTATGGCCTGGCGGGAGAAGAGGGTGTGGTCAGTGGGAGTCACTGGGTCAGAGACTCTAAAGAACACTGAGGAACCCCTAGATCACTGTCTTTTGTCTCCTGCCCTAGACCGAGGTTAAGGGAGACACAAAGAAGCCACAGAGGAGTACAAACGATGAACAGAGAACAAAAGTGAGGGCTTTTTTTTTTTTACCTAAAACAGACTGATTTTTATTACATGTTATCAATCACTGATTTTATTTCAATGCAGAACATTATATTCCCATCTCTAATTATTGAGTACAAAAAAATTCAATGAGTAAACTTTTAATACTTCTTATATATTTTTTCTAAACTGAAAAAATTTTAAATACACTGCAATCTTAAATTAAGGTGGTATGTATTTTAGTGAAAAGCACATAGAGGCAGCTAGGTGGTGCAATGGATAGAGCACTGGCCCTGGTGTCATGAGGACCTGAATTCAAATTCAGCCTCAGACACTTACTAGCTATGGAACCCTGGGGAAATCCCTTAACCTTCACTGCCTCAAAAAACAAAACAAACATAACCTCCTATTAGAGGGGGACAAAAAGAAAGTATATAGTGACAACAGTTAGAAGGCATTTAATTTACTCCTGGGAATCTGATATTGATACTCTTATGTTAATTTCTTACTACTGAGATCAAGAATGGAAGAAAGCAGGAAAGAATGTAAAGCCTTCCACCATATGTAGTAGGTTTTTAATAAATATTTATTGAACAAAGTTGCTGCCATCTAACCTGGTGTCCTTATCAATCTTGACCTGAGTACTGATACAAGCTGGCAATCCAGTGCCCTCAGCCAGTCCAGCACAACCCTTCTCATACACAGATTTGCAATATGGTTCTGAATGGTTAAGATCAGTTATATTCAAGTCTTTGTTTCTGTTGGGTAGTTTCTGCATGTATATGTCCTCTTGCCTTCCCTAGAAAAAAGAGTTACCTGAGATCAGAGTGTGGCTTTCCTCTACTTTCTTTCTCCTTAGAGTGTCCAAGATTGGGTCTATGCTGACTACATAGTGCTGGTGGGTGGGGTATCAAGGCCTGTGATGCTCTTGCAAGGCCACACCCACCCCTTACCCTTCTCACCGGTGGCTGCTAAAGTTCTCTAGCTGGTGCTGGACGGTACTGCTGATGCTACGTCTGTAGCTCCGGTTCAGCCAGCTCCCTACTACACCCAGCCCGTAGTGTCGCTTTTTCCGGTCAAAGGCAAAGTGTTTAACCTTGGAGGCAATGCGTTGGCCCCGCTTGGTGGTGGGAGCTGAGGCCTGGGTATACTCCTTCCTGGGATAGGGAGGGAAGGATGACAATCAGCACTAGGAAGGTCCTCCAATCCTACCATGAGTCCAGTTGTTCAGTGACAGCCCTTAGATGGATTCAATTCTATGCCCTTTTTTCCTGGCTGTGTCCCATTTGGGAAAGAAGTAAGGGGGCAAGGAAGTTGCCCTAGATATAGATTTCCCCCTACATCATATATAGTCTGAGCATCTTCTCTGGCTGTCTGTCCCCCATGTCTGGAACACTCTTCTTCATCTCCACCTCTTGGTTTCTTTCGAATCTTTGCTAAAATCCCACCTTCCACAGGAACCTCTTCCCAGTCCCTTTTAATTCTAATGCCTCCCCTCTGTTGATTGTTCCAATTTATCCTGTATATAGCTTGTTGGCATATAGTGGCTTACATGTTGTCTCCCCCATTAGACTATGAGACCCCTTGAGAACAAGAACTATCTTTCACCTTTCTTTGAATCCCCAGTGCCTGGCACATAGCTGCTGTTGTTTCTGGCACAAAGCAGGCACTTAATAAATGTTTACTGACTAACTGACGACAGCATCCAAAGCCAGAGAAACATGGAGATGACTCTGAGCAAGGGGGTCTGGTGATCTCACCAACCCTTCTGCAGTCTCTTTTCTCTGCCCAATCCCACTAACACCGCTCGCTTTCAAGATAAGTCTAGAATCTATACTTACAGGGGAATGTGTAGGCCCTCAGGGGACTGGGGGGAAGCAGAATGTGGGATTCCTCGGATGTAGCTTGCAGAAAGTGGGGGGGACTCAAAGACATCATCAGGCATAGAATACATCTCCTGCATGTCGATCTGGAGGAGGAGGCACGGAGGAGTGAGACGAGGTAAGGAGCCACTTCCCAACGCTCTCAAGGCAAATCCGGGACTAGGACTAGGCTAGTGAAAGGGGAAGGGAACAAGTGGGATCTGTAGAAGAGCTCAAGGGTCAATGCCCCTGCCCATTTTGAGCACAGAGATGGGCAGAATATCATATTACGAACAAAGCTCAGGGCTCAACAGTTAGGAGAAGCCCAAGTAGTTAACATGCCAATCCAATCAATGGTCTGGTCCTTTGCCTCTTTCTGAGGGCGCCTGAGCATCAGGGAAGAAAAACCTTAAACTGGAAGACTGTCTCTTCAAGTCCATTCCCCAACCTCCCCCAGCCCCTTATCCCAGGCCAGAGGTAGGAGGGACCCAGAACCCCATGCTTGCCTTACTAAAAAATGAGGAGTCAAATGTGTCCACTCCATCCACCACATCCTCCTCATGGAAACTGGTACAGGCAAAGCTTCGTTTGATCACCCGGCGCTTCTGGCCTGCGGGCTCCAGCACAGATCGGCCCTGCTCAAGGGAGAGAACAAGGGTCAGCACACAATCCTCAAGGCCTTCTCCCATTGCCAGAATATCTGGGCTTTTCCTTGCTCCCATCTCCTATTCACTCCCCTCCCAACCTTGCACAGCTGTTTAAAGCAAGGTAGTCAACATCTTCCACCTGTAGCCCACCTCTTCCAACCTGCCTAAGGAATCGATTGCCATTCTCCATCAATTAACCAGTGGCAACACCTTAGTGGGTGAAATATGGTTGAAAGGGGGAAATATAGGGAGGTGGAGGAAGGTTTCTAGGATAGTCCTCAAATATAGCTGTATAATGCAAATCTCTGGGGGTGGGGGCGTAGGGGGATGACAAGGAACATTAACACTGACAGTCATTCCCCTCTGTATGTTCCTCCCTCTCCCCTCCATCTCTCCATCCTTTCCCAGGCCTTGCTTTCTCCTCCAAAAACTGATGCCACAACTTTGACTGGGTAGCTAAGTGTACCACCATTAACAACACACGTTATGGAATCCCCAAAAACCTCCATTCCCAGGGTTCTTGCCTGCCTCGTCTCCAGTCAACAGCTGTCTTTCTCTGGATTTTGATGAAAGCATAGAAAGTAGTTATGGGAGCCAGAGAGTACCAAGTGTTTGGGTTAGAAAAGGAGAGGAAAAACCAGGAGTAAAAGTTAGCGGGGAGGGGTCCAGTTGCAAGATGCTAGCACCTCACTGCCGCCGCCTAGGGATCTGATCACATGCCCAGAGGCCAGTGGACAGAGTAAGCAACCAGGCATGAGACTAGAAAAAGAGAACAGGGCAGAGGAGAGCATGGAGAAGATGTTGCCCTGAGAAAGGAAGCAGATTTTGTCCACAGAAATTTAGAGCTAGAAGGGACCCTAAAGGACCTCGGCTATCTCTAATTTAACCTACCCACAAGGAAACTGATAAGGTCCAGAAGTCAAGTCCCTTGGATAGGAAGAGACCGAACTAGAATTTGAAGCCGGATCCTCTAATTAAAATTGAGGCATCTTTCCACCACACCACAGTAAATCAAGGACCTGGGAGAGGACTGTGAACTACTCACCTTGAGGATGGCAGCTGCAGCGTGAAAGCTCATTTGGGCTACAGACATCCTCTTTCGACGGGGGAGGTGTGAGTAGCCTGATCGGACGCTGGTGAAAGAGCTGAGGGACAACACGCCCGGGGTCAGCGGTGGCAGTGGGGCGTGGTGCCTGTCCACCTCATCTGGGTGTCGGAATGCCCGGCCCCGGGCGAGTGGATCCACAATCTGGAAGTACAAAGAGAGCGAGTATGGGAAATGTAAGCAATTGCACAGGTTCTTGGTATAAAAGCATTACTGGGACCACCAAAACAGACACAGACATACACCCACTCGAGTTCTATTTCTACCTAGTACCTAACTTGGACCATTCTCTGCCCCTTGAACAGTTACTGTATTCTCACACTCCATGGTGAATTCGAGTCCAGTACAAATGCAACTTCTATCATGAAGCCTTCCGTGATCCTTCCAAACCTCACACAGTACTGTGTTTTGCACTTCTCTACTGCACAATCGTGAAATACTGTGTATTATAGCTATCTGCATCTTTCCCCTCACGAGTGGCTCCCTACTGCCTCTCGAGTAAGAGACAACCTCACGAACAACATTTTAAGGCCTTTTACAATCAGGTTCCAATCTCTCTTTCCTGGCTGGTTGATTCCACTTTATTAATCCTCTTCACACATTCTATGTTCCAGCTAAACTGGCCCACTTGAAAATCTGATCTCTCGTCTATACCTTTGCACACACTGTCTCCTGTGTATGGGATGCTCTTCCTCCCCCTCCTCACTTTTGCCTCTTGGGATTCCCTGGCTCTCTTCAAGGCTTAGCTCAAGTGCTATCTCTTACAAGAGGTTTTCCCAAATTCTCTCTGTTGTTCGTGTCTCAACCCAATTACTCTGTATTTACTTTATACACAGCATTTACTTCATCATTATCATCATGGATTTAGAACTTGGAGGGATCTTAGAGACCCTCCAGTTCAATCCTTTTATTTTACAGATGAGTAAACTGAGGCCCAGGGAGGTTAATTTGCCCAAGGGCCCAGAGTTACGATTCAAACTCAGGTTTTCTGACTCCTGATTCAGCTCTCTTTCCACTGCAATATACCTATCTAGGCACATGTTACCTTCTCCCAGTAGAATATAAGCTCCTTGAGGGCAGGCACCATCTATTGCCTCTTTCTATATCCCCAGCACTTAGCACAGTACCTGGTACACGGTAGGTGCTTAATAAACATTCACTGATAGATTGATTCGTTAAAGACAGATGATTTTTTGTCCTTGTCTCTATATGCTCAGAACCTAATATCATGCCTGGTAAACAGAAAGTGCTTAATAAATGCTTTTTTAAAAAAATCTATATTTTGTATCTAGTGTCTGGCGCAATGATCTACATACACCAGGTGCTTGATAGTTGCACTGAATTGTACCTTGGGCAGCTTGCAGGCTTTGGGGGACTCAATACCCTGGAAAGAAGGCACCTCCTGGCTGGGGAGCTCCAAGTCTCTCTGGCAGGAAGCCTTCAGTTTCCCATAGCGCACGCTGCAGTGGTGGAGACTCTTGCGATGCCAGTTCTGCCGCTTTCCATCCCAGTCCTCACTGACACCAAACCACTGTGCGGTGCCCCTGCAGGAGCAAACACACATCTGTTGTAAGTGTCTACAGGAACCTTCGAGGCCCTTCCAACCAAGATTTAGAGCCTCCCTAACCCACTTAGGTCTCAAAGGACGAGAGAAGAGAGAGGATGCACACGGATGTGTGTTTGTTTGTGTGAATCACTCCACAGATGACCTATCCTAGGCCTATGACCTTATCCCAGGTTCTACTCCTGGGAGACTTTAGGGAGTTTACTTATCCTCACCGGGCTTTGGTATTCCCACCTGTAGAATGGAGCTAAAAATTCTTGCCCCAACCTCCTTCAGGAGAATGCCATAAGGATAAAACAAAATAATGAATAAAAAGTACTTAGAAAGTGAGAGTGATACATAAACACAAGGGATTATTAATATTTGCCCCCCACGAGACTTATTTAAGTGCTTCAGGATCCTAGGGAGCTGTATGATAGATTACAGCCTGGCACTCACCTTCGGATGCTTTGGGACAGGGAGGCCTGGCGACGAAAGCCAGGACGCCGATCTGAGCTGTTTTCGTGCCATCGCCCTCGAGGCTCCTGCATACTCACGCTCTTCATATAGGTTGGATTCCTAGGCCTCTGGAAGGGGCAAGGAAGAAGCAAAGGTGACAGGGAAGGGATTTTTAGTTCTCTAATTTGAGTATCTTCTAGAACTCAGAATCTTGGGTTCTGTTCCTGTCCTGCACCCAAATGACAAGGATATCACAGAATTGGGGGGAAGGAATGAGCTTCGAACTCAGACCAGACCACTCTGCTGTGGCCTGTGGCACTATGCTGGGGGAAGGGGCTACTATCTCTATGCAGAAGCCTGAACACAGTTGGGAGAGGAAGGGAAGGACCCCGAGCTTGAGGTCCTAGATTAGATGTAAGAAGTTAACAAGGGAGTTGGTATATCTTCATCTAGCCAGACTCACACCTGCTTGCTGTCCTGTGAACACACCTGTTACCCACTAGGAGGCAGTTCTCTATCCATAACATGGTGCCACACAGACTGGGCTGGGGTCAGAAGCCAGTCTTGGTAACATCTCCCCTCGAACCCTGCCCCCTCCTGCTCCGCTTTACCTCAGGCTGTAGCATACTGTCCTGTTCGCCTGTGGCTAAGACCTCTGGGGGCGGGATAGTGATGGAAAGGTTGGGTGGCTTTCGGCTCTGTAAACGACTACTGGAAGAGGAGACGCTTCCACCATTCTGGTCATTAGAAGCCATTGCAGGACAGAGAGAGGATTCGTAGACTCCAGTGGGCTCTCTAAAGAAGAGATAAGAGGAGTAAACATTAGATCTGGTCAGACTGGATAGGGATAGGGCTGATAACCCGGCTGGCAACTCTTTAGGATAGGCCCAGAAAGAGACATCCAAGATGCCCAAGAGGCAACTAGGCAGCACAGTGGATAGTGCTAGGCTGACAGGAAGACATGAGTTCAAATCCAGCCTTGGACACTTACTACATGGATGACCCTGGGCAAGGTACTTAACCTCAATCTGCATCAATTTCCTCAACTAGGGAATCCCCTAAAATGGGGATCATAAAAGTGCCTACCTCCCTGGGCTGTTATGAGGATCAAATTGGTAATATTTATAAAGTGCTTAGCCCAGTGCCTGGCATACAGTAAGTGCTTAATAAATGCTGCTTTTCTACCCTCCCTCTCTTCAGATGCTTATTAGCAGTGTGACCCCAGGGCAAGTCACTTAACCTCTGTCCTCCTTAGTTTCTTCAATCGTAAAATAAAGATGATAATAATAGCACCTACTTTCCAAGGTTGTTATGAGGATCCAATGAGGTCATAATTGCAAAGTGCCTGGCACAAAGCAAGCATTTAATAAATGCTTGTTCCCTTCCCTTTCCCAAAGAAGCACCATGAACTTAACACTAAGGATTAAGGTGGAGATTAAACGGCAGGAGCTGGCTTAGGTTGAGGGGGACATGGGATGAGGATAAGGAGTGTGGATAGTTGTATCTTCCTGTGACCTTCGACAACTGAGTGGGCAATTCTTCCAGCAGGGAGAAGAGGACTACCTGGTCCCCAGGAAGCTGGAAATAAACATTTGTTTTTATTTCTTTTGTCGTATCCCCAAAGTTTAGCATAGTGCTTGCTACACAGTAAGCGCTTAATAAATGCTTATTGCTTGATGAACTTCGACTGGAAAAGTCTCTTCCCCACCCCACTTTCCCACTAACTTGGCTTTTAGTCACTCTTTCCTGAGCAAAGACCAATTATGGAGTGGAAAAAGGGGACCAACTGTACTACCCCCATGCCCTGCCCCAGAGCCTTGGCAACCATTCAAGCAGTGGGGGCAGATTCTGAGTGTATGGGTAAAAGAAGGACCAGTTCTACTTCTCCCTCTGTTTGTATGCTGGGAGGCGGGGGTGGGGGAGGCTGGCAGTTCAGAGTAGGAGGAGGGTCGTGGAAGGGGAGGGCGGACAAAAGGGGAAAGGAATCTTGGGCAACCCCATTTATTGAGCCACAAACAAAAAATGCTTCTGTAGCTGTGCCCAGGATCTGGTTGCAGGTTCCCTGGGCTGGGCTGATGTGCAGGGAGACCATGGCTATACTAACAGGGTTTCCTGCTCTATATTAGGAAGCGGTGGCTCAGTCCTAATTCCTGGGGGCCATGAAACTCAACTAAACCAAACTCATTTGTTTCTGACTCTTGTGGCCTCCCAGTTCCTATTTCAAGTTGGACTGAAACTGTCATATGTCCAAGGCTTTTTAACTCTGTCACCCCAGTCCACACTTTTGTTACATCATGGCTGATTTCCCCTTCTTCACCCTTTTTGCCATGCCCTGATGATTTTCCCTCCCTCAGACTACTCTGTGAGTTCCTCATTGCAATATCCTGAGAGAGAGGAAGCACACTCACTAGGCCAGGGGTGGAGTGCCTGGCTATGTAAACTGAACAGATGCAGATTTAATCAGGTCAAAAACCTGTCCCCTTTCTACCCAAAGCCCTCAAGCAGCTTCGGAATAGAAACAGTGAGGCAAGCTGGGCCAAGCTTGGTCTAGCCTTTCCTATCACAGGAGCCAGGTTTTGTCTTCTCTGCTCTCACATAAATGCAAACTGAAGTCTTGGCAGGGCAATTTATCTACTAGAGTGTGCCATGTCTGGTCCCCAAGTGTGCACCTCTGGATTGGTACAGATAGGAAGGTGTGCCCCCAATAGATTCTGGGGTACAACAGTGGTACAGAATAGAGTAGGAGGAGGGCAGATCATGGGGGGAAGGAGACAGAGGAAAGGGATCTCAGGGCTAAAGGCACCTTATTTTCTATGTCTCACCATCAAAATGGGTGCCTGTCCAACAAGCAGCTTCTTGAGAAGCAGGTGTTCTCCTCAAACTGGATGAAGTTGGCTTTGGAACATCCTGTACTCTCCTCCTCACTCAGCACGGATGGCACCAAGATGAGACCCTGGAGAGGAGACAGACATACAACCCAGTCCCAGGTCAGACTAGGGTAGCTTCCTTACGATTCAGTTACAAAGAGCACCTGAGAAAGAAAAAAAGAGGGGGAGGGATGGAGGGGGAGAGGAAAGAGAAGAATAAAAGAGAAGAAGAGGGAGGGAGCGGGGAGAGGGAGAAAGAGGGAGACAGAGATAGGGAAAAAGAGAAAGAGAGAGAGGGAGAAAGGGGGAGAGAGAAGCAGAGATAGGCAGGGAGAAAGAGAAAGACAGAGAGGAAAAAAGGAGAAGAGGAGGGAAGGGGGAGACAAAGAGAAGAGGAGAGAGAAAGGGAGAGAGAAAAGAGAAAGAAGGGAGGGAACGATGGGGAAAAGCCAGACTGAGCACACAGCCACAAAGCCACAGGGGCAACTAGTCAGGAAAGGGGTTGGCCCAAGTCCTAATTCATCTTCACACCTCCTCCAGTTTCTCCTATTACAGTGCTCCACACATTGAGTATGCACAATAAATGCTTGTTGAGTTGAATCCCAGCAGGGTCAATAGAGCTCACTTAGACCTTAAGAAGAGTCTCTTCTTTGTTCTAAGCCAAAATACTGTGCTGCACAGTGAAGAGAGACAGTCAGATAGAGCATATATTACCAGTATGTTTTGTTGGTCATTTTTTTTTAAAGGCAGTTGGGGAATTGGGGAGGGAATCCATCCATGGTTGTCCCCCTCAGAAGTGCTAGGGAGTAAGGGAACAAGGAACCAAGCACACAGAATCTTGGTTCTCTCCCCAGAGTATTTCTGTCTTCCTCATTAGAAGCTAGGGCAGGGACTGTTTCTGCCTTTGTCCTGTAAGTGCTTAGCACAGTACTAGAAACATAATAAACACTTAATAAATGCTTGTGGATGAGCCCCATTACCCAACTGACTGAGAGGTGATAAGACAACACGCAGAATGAGATATATATATACACACACACACACATATGTGTATATATAGATATAGATATATTTTTTGGAAATGGCCTAATGTGGGCATCTCTCCAATGAGAACAGAAAGGAGCCATCGATTCTTTATATCCTTTGAGACCAAACCAGTGCAGGAGGTCATTCAAATCTCAACCCCTCTCCTTGGTCCAATGTCTTCCTCCTTTATTCACTTTGTTTTTGAAATTCACATACTTAAGAAGACTCAGACCCCTGCCCCTCCCCTATCTCCTAAACCACAAATGCCAAGTTTATGCCCTTCAATCAGACCAACAGCACAGGAAAACATGAGCCAGCAGCTCCAGAAAACACTTCTATGTACAAATGATATCAAATTGCTTGCCTTCTCAAGGAATGGGGGAGGGAAGGGAGAGAGGAAGGGGAATTTGGAACTAAAATTTTAAAAAAATGAATGTTCATTTTTTTCAAAGACGTAACTGGGAAATATTTAACGAAATAAATGACAATATATTAAGCACCAAAAACAAAGCAAAACACCCCAATGCTGGCAAGGAATTATTTCCAATGCCAGACTCAAGGTCTGACTTCCTCCTGGTACTTGCTGTTGAGGGTGCAAGAAAAGCAGGGGATAGCAAAGGCTGAATCAAGAATCAGGGGGTCTATGTTGGGCCCTTTTTTCCATTTATAAAATGCAAACGTTGGGGGGAATGATTTATAATGTTCCTTCCAAGTCTAAAAATGCTGTAATTCTTTTACTCAAATTCTGTTACCATTATTTAAAATTGACCAGTGAAGCCCAGCATGAAGAGTAGCTGTCTGGGATTGAGAGGCCTCCTCCAAAACTGCCTGGCAGCTTCCAGGGTTCAGCAGCCCAAGTCTGATGAAAACTGGGGGAGGTAGGTAGCAATGCTGACACTGTATCTAGAAAAGCACCTCAAGGTCAAGTTCACTTTTTGTTTGCCCTGGACACATAGCATATAAATCTTGATCCCAAAGACCCTGTGGTATTTGTTGTTGCTGTTAAGTCATTTTCATGACCCTATTTGGGGTTTTCTCAGCAGAGGTACTGGAGTGGTTTGCCATTTCCTTCTCCAGCTCATTTGACAGATGAGGAAACTGAGGCAAACAAGGTTAAGTGACTTGCTCAGGGTCACACAGCTAGTACATGTCTGAGGGCAGATAAAAACTCAGGAAGATGAGTCTTCCTGATTCCAGACCCAGCACTCTACCCACTGTGCCACCTAGCTGCCCAGAGGCTGATTATTACCCTTTCCCAATTTACCCTCCTGACAAACTGGCCTGATGGTTATTCCTCCATGATAACCCAGATCTGACCTCTGTGCCAGGAATATCCTCCCATCTCACATTTATCTCCTGGAACCCCCAAAAGCTTCAAGGATCTGTTCAAGAGCTATCTTCCTTCTGATTCCCCCAATTATTTATTGTGCGTGTATCTATTTACTAATCTGTGAACATGTTGAATTCCTCTAGTAAAATACAAACTCCTTGAGGTCAGGGCCTATTGAGCATTTTGTTTTAAAAAAGACTTGGTTCCTCCCCTGCCCCCACCCTGGGACAAAAAAAAGCCTTAGTCTCCCCACTTCCTCCAAGCTAGAAGCATAGGGGCTACTTATGGCCAGATCCCACCACAGAGAGGTACCTTAACTTTCTCCATTTCCAACCTGGGTAAGCTCACCGCTCCTTAGGCAACTTGGTAGCTACTCCACCCTTCTTCCCTAGAGCTCAAGACTTGGCAGTCCTGGGACTTAATGCAGACGCTTCTATCAGCACAGCCCACTGCCACATCTCAGAACTGTCAAGCACTCCATCAGCCTCAGCTTCCGAGCGGGAATTACAGGTATATGCTACCGTGCCAGACCTGTTCAGTTCTTGCATTTGTATGCTCTGTACCTGGCACACAGTAGACTATAAATAATGACTTGTCAATCAAACGACCAACAATCAGCTCGAGGTCCTACCTGTTTCATTAAGAAGAAAATGACAGACGAGCGTTTCCTTTCTCTGCCACCATATGCTTCTGACCCAGATGAGACACAGTAGTTTGGGGGCAGTGAACTCAAATACCCTCTCTCCCTCCATGCTGAACTGGTTCATGTGTTCATTGGCTCCTGAAAGCTGAGTAGGAAGGCTGTTTTGTGCCCCCAACATTGCCTGCCCCCCACTCCCTTCTCCCCTCCTCCCCGCAGCTTGCATTCTCTAACTCACCCTGGGGGTAGCTCTAAGACAGTACCACTAACTAGACCTCTCCATGGAAAATTTCTTGGCTTGCCAGTGCTTTTTCATGCAGGGGCTGAGCTGCAGAAGGAGGGCAGCAGGCAGGCAAGGCATGGGAGGGCGGCAGCAGGCAGGCAGGGCACAGAAGCCGCCATTGTGTGGGCACACACTGCCCCCAGTGCAGTGAGGTCGGGCAGATCAGGTCAGCAAGGCATTCTGGGTAGCCCCCACCTATTCCCACTGGGCTCTGTTACACTCACTAGGCAGCCAGGAGTGAGGATGGGAACCTCTCTATGTAATCATCTGTATACTCTCAGTGATTTTTTTTTTTTGCTCGATGCTAATGAAGTGGATTCCAGTGGGGTACAAACAAAAAGAGACCTAGATTGGGAGCCTGGGTACCCACGTTCAAATCGTAGCCTTACTATTTCCTGAACTTGGTCAAGACATCTAGAACCACAGGATTTTAGAAATGGAAAAGAACCAAGAAACCATCTTATTAAGTCCTTTCATTTTATAGGCACAGAAACTGAGGCCCAGAAAAATTAAATACTTGCCCAAGGTTATGAAGGTAGTTAGTGCCAAGAGTTAAATCTGACTCCAAATCTCACACATCACTTTACCTCTCCACCCCCATGTGCCTCAGTTTCCCTATTTAAAAAGTGAGGTTAATATGTGTACTACCTACCTCACAGGATTGTTACAGGATTCAAAAGACAATAAACTAGAAGGAACCTGCTGGCCATTTCTTGGTTTCAGATCCAGCCCGTGACTGCCAACAGTATAGTATGCCAGTCCAGACTTTCTGGTCTTTGCCCCCAGCCTAGCAGTACATCCCTCTTGCTGGGCTTCTAGACCCACCTCTTCTCTCTAACGCCTAGGCTCACAGACCTCTATCTCCTCAAAGAATCCTGATTTCTCTGCTACCAGGATGGAGCATGATAACAAGGAAAGAGTACTGATTATGGAGTCCAAGAATTTGGGTTCCTATCTTACTTCTAATGCTCACTGTGGATAGAATGCCAACCTGCAGTCTGAAAGACCTGAGTTCAAATCTGCCCTCAAACACTAGCTGGGTGACCCCCTACGCAAGTCACTTAACCCCTGTCTGCCTTAGTTTCTTCCTCTGTAAAATGAACTGGAGAAGGAAATGGTAAACCACTCTGGTATCTCTGCCAAGAAAACCCTAAATGGGGTCATGAAGAGTCAGACATGACGGAAATGACTGAACAATAATACCCATGCTTATTATCTCTGAGGTAAGATCACTTATCTTCCCTGTGACTTGTTTTTCTAATTTGTAAAATGAAAACAATTGATTAGATGGCCTGAGTTCCCTTCCAGCTCTAAAGTGATGATCTATCCTATGACCGGTGGGCCATATCCACTGAATAGGTTAAATAAAATAAAAGGTTAACACACCCAGATCAGAGACTCTTTGGGCAAGTTGGGTTAGTTCCATGGGAAACTCCCTGTATAATAATCCCTCCCTGCCCCAGCCAAGGCTCAACCTTTAGTAGGGGTTTGGGAGAGGAGGGGAAGGAATAGAGTTTGTATCATGTGAGGCAGCGTGGTACAGTAGAAAGAATGCATAATAAAAACAAAAACAGAGAGAAAAAGAAAAAGAATGCTGGATTTGAAGCGACGGGACCGGGGTTTGAATTCTGCCTCTCAAACTTATTACTTAGACGACCGTAAGCCAGACAGTTCAGCACTCTGGGCCTCAGTTTCTGAACTTGTAAAATGAGAGTTGGAACAGATTGCCTCTGAGCTCCCTTCTATCTCAAAATCAGTAATCTGGTGGTTTATTAAAGGCAAAAGACATTTAAATTCTTCTTTTAGTCAACTCCTCTTCCCCCAAAAGGAAGCGTTCAAGAAAAGGCTCTGGACAGGGAGTCAGGAGACCTGGGTTCCTATCCAGTACTGTGATTCAGTAATGGGGTGAGCCTGAGCAGGTTACTGACTACATTTTTTTAAACTTCATTTTCTTTATCTTTATATTTAGGAGAGGACAGCTAAGGTGGCACAGAGGATAAAATACCAGACCTGGAGTCAGGAGGACCAAATCTAGCCTCAGACACTTACTAGCCGGGTGACCCTGGGTAAATCGTTTAACTCTAGTTGCCTCAGTTTCCTCATCTGTAAAATGAGCTGGAGAAGGAAATGGCAAACCGTTCCAGTTATCTCTGTCAAGGAAACTCCAAAAGCAGTCACGAAGAGTCGGACAGGACTGAAAACAACTAAATAAGACCAACAACAAAAATGAGAAAGGTTGACTGGCTCTCTTAAGATAGCTCCTGGATGTAAAATCTGGAAAAAATAACCTTTAAACCCAAAGGTTTAAAGTAAAATACTCCCTGTTTTTCTCTGGTCATGAGTTGTATGGGCATTGAGGGACTGCCCAGGAAGCTATATCATAAATTCTGCAAAAAAGAGATGGGGTGGGGCTGGGTTCTGGATACAGAAAAGCTACCTAGTGATCTTTTCTAGACTATGGCAGGACTCAGAAAGTGGTTTAGCTTCAATGACACTCCCTGACAACGATGGTGCATGTTGCCTCACTCCCTCACCCCCTCATCCCTTAAACACAAGGTTTGGAGAAGACCAGATGGCAGAGACAAAGAAGAAGAAAAGTACCAGGGTGCCTGGGGTAAAGGTCCCTGCCCGGAATTTATCTCTCTCAACCTAAAAGCTATTGCTCACTGTAGAGGAAATTGCAACATCCTGGGACCAGGGCTCCACCAGGCTTATATGGCCACAACGGGCTCTCCACATGACTAACCAGGCACCCAGCACAGCCAGAACAGGGGACCAGGGAGGAAAGAACCTGTTTCTCTACCTTACCATCCTCATCTCAACCTAGAAAACAGCTTTCTTTCTTCTTTCCCTTCCTCTTCTTCTCCTTTCCCCACCCCCTTTCTACCTTTTCTGTTCCTTCCCTCCCTCCCTTATATTCCTTCTTTCCTCTCTTTCTCCCTTCTTTCCTTCCTGCCACGTTCCTCAAGCTTGAGGACTTTATTTTAACTCTGAATCTCCTCCAGGAAAAAGTTTTGGGATCAAGCCATGGAATAGCTAGGGTTAAGCAGAAGGGTTTCAGATTTCGAACGAATATTCAAGGTCTATTTTCATTTTATAGAGGCAGACATAAGCCCAGAGAAGTGACTTTCGCACAGTCACACAGCCAGGGAAGCAGACAGTGCCGGGGGGGGGGGGGGGGGGGGGGGGGGGGGGGGGGGGGGGGGGGGGGGGGGATGGACAATCTTCCCTATACTCACCACAGGGTTCACTCTGGGAAAACCTGTAAGTCCTAATGCAGGACGAAAAGCAAGAGAGAGGATGTGAACTAGAGTTCAAATCACCTGGAGGGAGCTACTACATACCCCTTCATAGCCTTTTCATCTCTCCCCCTCCTTCTTCCTTGATTTCCCCTTCCCCTCCATCAAAAGCCCCCAAAGTGAACAATCCACACTGGCCCTACTTCAAAAACCAAACATGATAGCCACACTTTCCTTAGGCTGTGATCCCAGTAGGGAAACAGGCAGGGAAGTAGACAGGTACAAGAACCACCCACTGCGGGAAGCAGGTTTTCCAGGAAAGGGTGGGTCTAGGTCACCACTCCCAGCCCAGCTGATCTCAACATCTCCAGGCTACCAGGAATAAGATAGGCAGGCCCAGCTTCTGCTAAGTCAGGCATCGCTTTCTCTGAGTATTCAGATCTCCAGTTCAACTCTAACAATAGACATCCTAAGTGGGGAGCCAGTGGATAGGGTAGAGCACAGAGAATTCGTAGTATGTCCTGGCCTTCAATTACATATGGAAGTTTTCCCATCTATCACTGGGAAGAAAGCCCCTTCTCCAAAGCCTTTCTCAGATACAAAAATTTAAAGTGATTAACTAGGTAAAAGAGAAAATTGTTTAAAAAAAAAAACTCCTGATCACACAGATAATAATACTGATACCATACCCCAAATCTATGAGAGATGGCCAAAGCAGTTCTTAAAGGCAAATGCTAACACTGGCTGCCTATTATTAATAAGAAAGAGGAAATTAATAGAGTCAGTACTTACTTAATGGTAGAACAGCAACAAAGCATACCAACAAGACATAGAAAAAATGAAACAACCAAGACCAGAGCAGAAATCAGTACAACTGAAAAAGTCTCTTTTTCACTATAGTTTTCATTGTCCTTATTCAGCAGGCTCCATGACCCATCCTGCCTAGGATATGCCCCACTGATAGCAGAACAAGTGCAGAATTGAGGTCAACAGAAGAGATGAAAAGGAGAACTGACAGGCTATGGAAAGGGATTTGAACAAGGGGTTTCCTCTCTATCCTCCAAGCCAGGGGTGGGGAACCTGCCCATATGTGGCCCTGAGGCCTCCTGATCCAAGCCATACGATCAGAAATCCAAGGGTTCGTGGCGGGGATGGAAGAAGGTGTTAGGGTGGGGTGAGTGGTGCGGCTCCTCTGAAATCCAGTCACCTGAAACCAGAAAGCGAAACTACTTCGACTTCCAGGCCAGCTTCAGAACTGAGGAAAGAGGATGAGTCAGCTAATCTCTGGGAGAACGACTTGCCCAAAGTGGACAAGGAGCTCTAACAATAGCTCTGGGGATGGCTGGCCAGGGAACTTAACCTGGCTGAATCACAGGATGAGACAGGAGCCCCAAAACAGGTTCTGTCCCAAAGGTAAACATGACTCCCTGGCTACTTCCCTACCACAGAAACTGAAACCTGACTCCCTCTAACTCCCAGTGGCCTTTCTGGGAACCTAGGCCGTTTTTAGAAAGCTGCAAAGAGGAAGCTACAGCCGCAACAGCATACACCCATTGTGTATTCAGCAGCAAAACTCAGTTATGCTGACCTCATGGAGTGGATCCCAGGACCTCCCCTCAGGTTTCCCCCACCCCCTCAGAAAAAGCAGCTTCGGTCATATGACTACCCACCCAACCCAGCACCCATGACATCCAGTCATTCAGCAAATGAACATTCTTTCAGCCTAACTGGGGGTGGGGAGGGCAGCAGGGGTGGAGGAAAGGAAGGGCAAGAGTGAACCTGTCTTTCAGTCTTATCAGTCTGTCTTGATCCTAGTATTTGCATGCCTGGCCCTTAGCACAGTGCCTAACACATAGTAAGCAAGTGCTTAATAAATGCTTGTTAATTACTAGGGAAGAGAACAATTTGGGGAAAAGAAGATGCCTAAACCTAGGGATGGGAGGTAGAGGAAGACAGGAGAGTAGGTGGCAAGGATTTCCACTTAGGGGCCGAACACAATCAGTTTGGAGATTATAAAAAGGGGAAGAAAAAAGGCATCAAGGATGGTAAAAAAAAAACCAACAATGCTCCCTCCAGGAGCAAACAGCAGCCCTTCCTCCCCCAGACTCACATCTATCTTCCCAAGAAAACCCAAGAGACCTGGCAAGTCTGCATGGTTGTGAAACAAACACATCACATACCACTCCTACCTCCCCCAGGGACAGACACTCAAAGAAGACTGGAACAAGCCCTGCTTGGATCTGTACCCTCTCCTCCCCAACCATGCGGGAGATGAAAAGGGGGTCCCTGATTGGCTCAAGAGCTCCAGGCTTTCGAAGGCTCCCACAACCTCTGCCTGTCCCAGAACCAGGACCAGAAAGCCAACAGTGCCTATGTGACTGGTTCAGAGGGATGCCCCAGACCCTCACCCACTTCATTCTTTTAGTCTGACTCTGGTCCATTTGCTCCGTGTCCAGACAGACCTAAGCCCATACAAGGTATAGGCCTCTACTGAACCCAATTCATGCAGCCCTCCTATAATGCTCTGCAAACCACATGTTACAACTATAGACTAGAAGGTGGAGGAAACGGGTTAGATGTCAATCTCCCAAACAGTCCCAGTAAACAGTGTGAAGGGGGAGGGGAAGTAGTCACCTACTTTTCACATTGCCCCTTCACTCTCAGCTAGGGGCAAGGAGGCTAGGAACCCTCTTCCCAAAACAACTCAGTCCCACCTCTCCCTCTATCCCAGTTTTAGGCTGGATATTAATCATTTAGCTTCCCCCGATTAGACTGTGAGACCCTTAAGAGAGAAGGAAATTTTTCTTTTAGATTTTAAAAATAATGAGAGACAGAGAGAGCGAGTGTATTAGCATACTGCCAGACATAGAGCAGGCATTTAATAAATGCTTATAGACTTCACTTAGCACAGTTTTATACATAAACAAATCTGGGTAACTTGAAGGTGATGAAATTTAGGCTATAACCCCTCCCCAACAGTGCCTCAGACGTGAAATGAGCCAAGTGCGGCCACCCAAACCTTCAATGGGTTCTCAAGCTCCATTAACAGCAACTCAAATAGAAATGCAGGCTGCAATCTGACTTAAAAGAACCACAAATTAACATTATCTATATTGTACTGTATTTTTATTTATTTCGTGAAACATTTCCCAATTACATTTTAATTTAATCTAGAATGCAGTTTTTAACCACAGCAATATAATTGCTGAGTCTGGGGAAAGCTTTAGGGACGTTGTCCACAAAGGGCATCTTGGGTCTTTACCCCACCCCTCAACTGCAAGTAGCTTAGCCACCCTGTCCAGAAACCCTGCTACCACAGAATCTTTAAGAACCTAGTATCGTTTAAAATGTGTGTGTGTATGTATTCTGGCTTTCTGGTGTGAGGTATCACCCAGGGGATCCTTGGGCAGGAAGGTCCTTCAAGCTCACCCCAGGCAGCCAGCTCACTCTCAGTACCAAACTCTTAAGAAGGAAACTCTACAGCCTTCTTGGATCTTGTGATACAATTCCAACGTGTGACATCCCCTCATCCCAGCCCAGCCTCAGTGCAGGGTATCGGAGAAATGGAGACCCGGGTTCTATTGCTCTCTCTCATAACTTACTAGCTGTGCGACCCTAATCTCAATGAACTTTACCTCTTTGAGCCTCACCTTCCTTTTTTTTGTAAAATGGATATAATACTGCAGGAGCTAGCTACCTCACAGGGTTAATGACCTTCACACAGGTTAACATGGGAAAATGCTTTGAAATGCCAAAGGTGCCATAAAAATGTAAGATGAGGTTACCAACCTAATTAAAACAGCTGTTAACCACAGCAAAGGCAGGCAAGTTGCCGTCAGTCAACAAACATCTATTAAGTGCTTACTATGTGCCAGGCTCTGGGCTAAGCAACGGGGATGTAAAGCAAGGCAAAAACACATGGAGCTCCTTTTCAAATGAGGGCACAGCCCCGTGGAAGGGGCACAGACAAACTACTGGTTTCAAATTCTGCCTCAGCAGCCTGTGTAAGTGAGGTCACCTCTCCGGGTCTCTGCTCTCTCATCTACAAAGTAGGGGAAGTTGTACAAGAATATAATTAAGGTCCCTTCCAGTTTTAAATCCTAACACCCCATCCTGTGCCTTTAGAAACACTCTCAGCTGCCTCTCCTTCATGTGAAATGATCCCAGTTCTTTCCTACCCAAAGAGTGGGAATTTGTTTTGCTTGTCGCAAGGGTTTTCTTTTGCTTTTTGCTTTATTGGTGCAATTGAGGGGATGTGAGAGGGAGAGAAGACAGATTTTTGTTAACTGAAAAAAAAAATCAAATTAATTTTGTCTTTCCTACTGAAATAAAGTTTGCTTAACAGGGAGTAGAATACTAGGTGGAGGGCAGCTCCACGAGCTGATGACGTCTCTTTCTCCTCACTGTGTCTAGCTGGCCTCAGACTCCAGCATGCTTCACCCTCTCCATCTTACCATCCACCACTATATCAAATGACACCCCCTTTCTCTCTTTTGCTAGATCGGTAATCAATACCACCATAGCTTCTAGCAAGGGCAAATCGATAAACTACCCTACTGCTCCAAAATGACCTCCAAGAAGGCGATCACTCCTAATTTAAGTAGTCTCCCTCAATTAGAACTGAAGCTCCCGGAGGGCAGGGCCCATCTGGCTTTAACATTTATATTCAAAGCACTTTAGCCTGTATAGCTTAAGAGACAAGGTAGATTTAGAGCACTTGGCCTCAAGTCAGGAAGACTCACCTTCCAGAGTTCATATCAAGTCTCAGACACACTGTGTGACCCCGGGCAAGTCACTTAACCCCGTCTGCCTCAGTCTCCACATCCATAAAATGAGGTAGAGAAGGAAATGGCAAATCACTCCAGTATCTTTGCCAAGAGAATCCCAATGTGGTCACGGAGAGCCAAGGCAGACACTGATTGAAAAATGACAGAACAGTTACAACAACAAAACAAGGGCATAAATGCTTTGTCTTTCATTCATTTCTTCCCTTAGAAAGAATCCAGCCAGACAAATCCATGCATTAAAAAGCTAGTAAACTAGACTTCCCAGAATACCCCCAGGGGCTGGTTGTTTCCCAGAATAAGTCTCAACAGTGACAAAACAGTTTAACGTGCTGGAGAGAACACAAGGGCCGGGGCTGGTTTTTCTACCCAGGCGGCCTCCCTGGGAGACACGGCTTTGTTTCAGAGGTTCCCAAACTTATTTGGCGTACTGCCCCCTTTAAAAAATAGTAATAAATGACTCAGAACTCCCCTGGAAATCTATTTTCTTTAACCTCTTAACTTTTTTCCCCCAAATTTGCATCATTTCAAAGTACTACGCCTCCCCCCACCCATCATTCCAGCACTCTCCACCCTCTCTCTAGTGGGTGGTATCTCCCACCTCGGGAACATATGGGGCTGCTCCACTCACTCCCTGAATGTCTCTTAAACATGGGGAGAGGCTGCATGGTAGGGTGAATGGGGAATTGGACTTGGAGTTAGAAGACTTGGGTTTGACCCTTATTAGCTTCCACACTTACTACCTGGCTGAACATAGTGGCAAAATCACTTTGCTTCTCCAAAACCTCAGTTTCTCCATCTGTAAAATGGGAATATAAGGCAGTTAGGTGGCTCAGTGGGATAAAGCACTGGCCCTGGGGTCAGGAAGACTTGAGTTCAAATCTGCCTTCAGACATTTACTAGCTGTGTGACTCTGGGCAAGTCACTTAACCCTGTTTGCCTCAGTTTCCTCATCTGTAAAATGAGCTAGAGAAGGCAATGGCAAGCCACTCCAGTATCTCTGCCAAGAAAACCCCAAATGAGGTTACAATGGGTTGCACATGACTGAAATGACTGAACAACAAACAGTTGAGGAAATTGAGGCAGACAGAGGTTAAGTGATTTACCCAGGGTCACATAGCTATTAAGAGTCTGAGGCCACATTTGAACTCAGGTCTTCCTGACTCCAGGCCCAGTGCCCTATCTACTGTGCCATCTAAATAAGGAGATAGTAGAAAAGGACCACCTGGTGGCCCTTGCTGAATTCGAATCACAGAACTATATCCTTAGGCAGCTAGGTGGTGCAGTGAAAAAAGCTTGGGGCCTAACATCAAGAAGACCTGAGTTCAAATCCCACCTCAAATATTTAGTAGCTTTGTGACCCTGGGAACGTCACTTAACCCTGTTTGCCTCAGTTTCCTCATCCGTAAAATGAACTAGAGAAGGAAATGGCAAAACACTCCAGTATCTTTGCCACAAAAACCCCAAATGGGGTCACAAAGAGTCAGACATGACAGAAACAAATAAAGTTACATCCTTAGTTACTGTAAAAAAACTGGCAGATGTGACTCCCCTTCCCCTCTCCCCAACTTCTCGGTTTCCTTTTATATGTTGTGTCCCCTATTAGACTGTTAAGTTCCTTGAGGACAGGGGACTACCATTCTGCTGGCACTTATATTCCCAGGGCTTAAAAAAGTGCCCAGAACATAAGAAGCCACCATCAGTGATATCTAAAAGACTGTGGAAAATGTGAAAGGTACGGCAGGACCAGACTAAAAAACAAAAAAAGGGAAGAGAAAGAGAATTTGCAAACTTTAAACTTGTTTTTGGTTCCTAAAGAGACGGCTGGTGAACAACTAAAAAAGGAAGTGGTGATGCCAAAGAACCAGAGTGGCTTTATCAGGCCAAACTAACCCTATTGCTTTATTTATTGATTGATCGACAGGGTTATTGAACTACTAGATCAGGGGAATTATGCAGATTTCAGGAAAGCATCTGATAAATAACTTCATAATATTCTTCTGAGAAAGATGGAGATTTGTGGACTACAAGATAATATAGTTAGACCGATTTGAAACTGATTGAGTGGTCAGCCTCAAAGCAGCTCTTATGGTTTACGGTCAGCTTGGTAGGAGGTCCCCGGTGGAGTGCCACAGCGATCTGTGCTGGATACGGTTCTGTCAAATTTTTTTTTTTTACCTATGACTTAAAGGTATTGATAGTATTCTGATCAAATTTAAAAATGAAAACATAATAGCTAATAATAACTAACATTTATATAGTGCTTACTATATACTTTATAGTGCCCAGGCATTGTGCTAAGATTTGATCCTCACGACATCCCTGGGAGGTAGGCGCTACCATTATCCCCACTTTACAGATGGAGAAACTGAAGCAATCAGAAGGGTTTCAGTTTTTTTTTTTTAAATGACCTACCCAGAACTACACAGCTAAGTGTCCGAGGCTGGATTTGAATTCAGATCTTCCCAACTCCAGGTTCAGTCCACTGAACCATCTATCTAGCTGCACTACATGACCAAAAAAACAAAAGGGATAGTTACTATTCAAGATGACAGTCAGATCCAAAAAAGCTCAAGCAGGCAAGATCTAAAAAGATGAAATTCAATATGGGCATAGAGAAAAAAGATGAAATTCAATATGGGCACAGAAAAAGTTTTATTCTTGGGTTAAAAAATCAATTTCACAAGTATGTGATTAGAGAGAAATGATTCAGCAGCAGCTTGTCTGAAAAAGATTGCAGGGTAGAGGTTATATTACAAACTCAGTGAGTCAGCAATGAAAGGCGGCATCCAAAATAAAAAGCTAATGTGATCTAGAGTTGCAGTGGCTTCCAGGAAGAAAGAGGTGAAAAGCTTGGTAAGATGGGACGACCCTGAGTCCATATTATAAGAAAATCATTTGTAGAAATGAGGGCTGTTTGGCCTGGAAGACTGGGGGAGGAGAACAGGGGAAAACATGATTGAAGGGTCACTGGGTGAGAGAGGGATAAAGCTTGTTCTGTTTCTCCCCAGAGGGAGGAGTCCAGAGAAATGAGTAGAAGTTGCAAAGAAGTAAACACATTTCTTACCAGTTTGTTGTTGTTGAGTTGTTTCAGTTGTGTTTAACTCTTTGTGACCTTGGCAAAGATACTAGAGTGATTTGCCATTTCCTTCTGCAGCTCACTTTACATATGAGGATATCAAAGCAAACAGGGTTAAGTGACTTGCCCAGGGTCATCCAGGTAGTAAGTATCTGAGGCTGGATTTGAACTCAGACCTTCCTGACTCTAAGCCCTGGTGGTCTGTGCCACCTAGCTGCCTCCTAACAATTAGAGATGTCCAAATGTGAAATGGGCTTCCTCAAGAGGTAATGAGTTCCATCTCCCTTGAACTGAGGATAGATGACCTCTGGCTAAGTATGCTATAGTGGGGAATCTGTTCAGGTATAGGTTGGCTTACTGCTAAGATCTCTTCCACCTCTCAAATTCTGTGATTCTGACAGAGGTAAGGGCTGGATAGATTTCGGAGTCATGTGAAAAAACGTGAGTTCAGCCCATGGGAGCTGAGGAGACCAAAGGGACGTATACCAAGTATATCAAGAAAAAGTAAATAGAGAGAAAAGGGGCTAAGGAGGCAGAGCCAAAATGGAAGGGTAAATAACAGTGCAGTGAGTCTCCTCCAAAGAGATCTAAAAATGCACCAGACCAAATCCTGATGAGGAAAGCCAGAAAAAAAGTCACAGTGGGTCATTTGTTCAGCTCAGCATGACATAGAAAGACAGACAGAGAGGTCTTCAGACATGGGGGAAGGGTTGGGCCAGAACCGTGATGCCTGTAGGAATACTGCAGCACCCTGAGATCCTAGGCCACATACTGGAGACAGGTGCTAACTGGCAGCTTTGTCACCCATTACTCAGTTCCAGGTCACAGATTCAAGGTGGAGTGAGAAGGGCACTTGCATAGGGAAGGGAGTGGCATCCCTGGATGGGGAGGCTTTGGTCTGTATACAGCAAAAGGAAGACGTTCAGAAGCAGGAAGTAATAGTGGTATACATCAGAGCCCAAGATCAGAGCAGGGTCTCAGTTCCAGCATCTAGCCCAGTCTGCAAAGGAATAACCCCAGGCTGAAATCCCAGACCAAAAGGAAGGCTATACTTTTGTCACTCTGAATCAATAAAGCTTTCCAGCTAGCTGACAGGCCCAGAGTCCAGCAGTAGTCTACAGAATCCAGGCCAAGAATTTGCAGAGCTCAAATGGAGTGTATGGGCTTGGGGGAGAGGGGAAGCAATCAGATTTTGCCCTGGATCAGATTGCTTTTGAAGCACTGGAAACTTGTAGGTGACAGACCTGTTCCTAAGATCCTGGAATAACACAATATACAACACCCCAAGAAAGCAGTAATGGAAGCAACTATTTCCTCCTGAAGGCAGAGCCCAACCCTAAGAAGTCTGAGGCAAGAAGCAGGCTGGATAAATGGGCAAACTAAAAAAAAAAAAACCAAACAAACCTCACCATAATGAGCTATTATGGAGGCAGGGATGCTCAAGACACAAATGCAGAAAAGAATGACTCCAAAACATCTATTGGCAATGCCTCAGAAAAAGAAAAAGAAAAAACAAACCAAAAAAAAAATCCCTCACAACCTGGACTCAGATTCAACAAGAATTCTGGAAGAAAAGAAGCAAGAATTAAAAATGTTTTCTGGAAATAGAATGAGAGTACTTGAGGAAAATTTTGGAAAAGAAATGAGAGAAGGCAGAAAGAACTGGAAAGGGAATTAACAGCAAATGGCAAAGAGCTATAAAACATTGTTCTCTCAAAATTCAAATGGACCAAAAAGAAGTCAATGACTTCATAAGGCAACAAGAAATATGAAAACAAAGTTAAACACCTGGAAATATAGAAGAAAATATATCTCATAAGAAAAAAAAATGACCAGGAAAACATTAAGGAGAAAAAATTTAGGAATCACTGGACTTTCTGAGGGAAGCTAGGTGGTACAATGGATAGAAGAAAGGGCCTAAAACAACTGAACAACAATAAACTGTTTGGAAAATTGTGCTTGCCTCTTTGCAACCTCTATTCATTTCTCCTGGCTCCTGCCTCTTTGGAGAAACAGAACAGGCTTTATCCTTCTCTTACCCAAACACCCTCCAATAGACTGCTCTTTCAGAGTTCAGACTTCTGGCCTCAGACACTTACTAGCTGTGTGACCCTGAGCAAGTCACTTGACCCTGTTTGCCTCCACTCCTGTATCTTCGCCAAGAAATCAGAACTGAAAAATGACTCAACGACAACAATGGACTATCTAAACACTACACACACACGCACACGCACACACACACACACACACACATACATACACACAAAGAGGCGGGGCAGGGCGGAGCCAAGATGGCAGCTGGAAAACAGGGACCCACTTCAGCTCTCCCCCAAATCCCTCCAAACACCTGTAAAAATGGCTCTGAACAAATTCTAGAGCTACGGACCCCACTAAATAACAGAGGGAAACAAGTCTCCAGCCCAAGATAGCATGGATGGTGGCTGGGAAGGGTCTATCTCACCATGCTGGAAGCAAAGTGCAGCCCAGTGTGGGCCTTACCAGGATAAATCGAACCGCCAGTCAGGCAGAACAGGTCGTAGGGCCATGAATCACTAAGCTGTAGCAGTTACCAGACTTCTCAACCCACAAATGCCAAAGACAACAGAGCAGGACAGCAGGAAAACTGCTGGATCTGGGTGAAAGAAGTGTGTGGTCCGGCCCCAGCCTTGGAAGCTCCTGTGGCTGGATCTCTGCTTCTAGAGATCCAGCGGCTGCTGCTTCCAGCCCCAGGCCCACCCAGTGGGAGGAATCAAGCAGTGAATCAGAGCCGGAGTGCAGGGAATACTTTGATGGCATAGAGGCAGAGTTGTCTTGCTTTGCCCTGCTTGGATCTGGGTTGCAGTCCTGGTTGGAGGTTCTTGGGGGAGGAGGAGCACTGGTGTGACAGAGCTTGTGGTGACTATGGAGTAGAAGTAGCCCTGTAAATAGCAGCGCAAGGCCCCTAAAACTTGGGACAAAGCACTTTCCACTCTAAAGGCAGTCATACCCTGACAAAAAGCTCAAGGGTCAAGTAGTTGGCTGGGAACATGGCCAGGCAGTGAAAAAGGACTCCGACTCAGACTACAGAATCCTTTTTTGGTGACAAAGAAGATCAAAACATACAGCCAGAATTAGTCAACAAAGTCAAAGAGCCTACAGCAAAAACCTCCAAGAAAAACATGAACTGGTCTCAGGCCATGGAAGAGGTCAAAAAGGATTTGAAAAAGCAAGTAAGAGAAATAGAAGAAAAATTGGAAAGAGAAATGAGAGTGATGCAAGAAAACCATGAAAAACAAGCCAATGACTTGCTAAAGGAGATCCAAAAAAATACTGAAGAAAATAACACCTTAAAAAATAGACTAACCCAAATGGCAAAAGAGCTCCAAAAAGCCAATGAAGAGAATGATGTCTTAAAAGGCAGAATTGGCCAAATGGAAAAGGAGGTCCAAAACACCACTGAAGAAAATACCACCTTAAAAATCAGACTGGAGCAAGTGGAAGCTAGTGACTTTATGAAAAATCAGGATATTATAAAACAGAACTAAAGGAATGAAAAAGTGGAAGACAATGTGAAATATCACATTAGAAAAACCACTGACCTAGAAAATAGATCCAGGAAAGATAATTTAAAAATTATTGGACTACCTGAAAGCCATGATCAGAAAAAAGAGCCTAGACATCATCTTTCAAGAAATTATCAAGGAAAAGTGGCCTGATATTCCAGAACCAGAGGGTAAAATAGAAATTGAAAGAATCCACTGATCGCCTCTTGAAAAAGATCCCAAAAAGAAAACTCCTAGGAATATTGTTACCAAATTCCAGAGTTCCCAGGTCAAGGAGAAAGTATTACAAGCAGCCAGAAAGAAACAATTTGAGTATTGTGGAAACACAATCAGGATAACACAAGATCTAGCAACTTCTACATTAAGGGACTGAAGGGCTTGGAATATGATATTCTGGAGGTCAAAAGAGCTAGGATTAAAACCAAGAATCACCTACCCAGCAAAACTGAGTATAATACTCCGAGGCAAAACATGGATTTTCAATAAAATAGAGGACTTTCAAGCTTTCTTGATGAACAGACCAGAGCTAAATAGAAAGTTTGACTTTCAAACACAAGAATCAAGAGAAGCACGAAAAGGTAAACAGGAAAGAGAAATCATAAGGGATTTATTAAAGTTGAACTTTTTTTTTTATATTCTTGAATGGAAAGATAGTATTTGTAACTCATGAGACCTTTCGCAGTATTAGGGTAGTTGAAGGGAATATACATATATAGACAGAGGGCACAGGGTGAGTTAAATATGAATGGATGATATCTAAAAAAATACAACTAAAGGGGGAGAGAGGAATATATTGGGAGAAGGAGAAAGGGAGAGATAGAATGGGGTAAATTATCTCACATGAAAGTGGAAAGAAAAAGCAGTTCTATTGGAAGGGAAGAGGGAGCAGGTGAAAGGGAATGAACAAATCTTGCTCTCATCGGATTTGACTTAAGGAGGGAATAACATACACTCAGTTGGGTATCTTACCCCACAGGAAAAGTAGGGGGGAAGGGGTAAGAGAGGGGGGATGATAGAAGGGAGGGCTGATCAGGGGAGGATGTAATCAAAAGCAATCACTTTTGAAAAGGGACAGGGTCAATGGAGAAAATTGAATAAAAGGGGACAGGATAGGACGGAGGGAAATATAGTTAGTCTTTTACCACATGACTATTTATGGGAGTATGTTGAATTGCTTGCCTTCTCAAGGGGGGTGGGTGGGGAGGGAAGAAAAGAGAGAATCTGGAACTCAAAGTTCTAAAAACAAATGCTCAAAAAAAAAAGGTTTTTTTACATGCAACTGGGAAATAAGATATACAGGCAATGGGGTATAGAAATCTATCTGGCCACACGAAAAAGTAAGGTAAAAGGGGATAAGGGGGAGGGGGAGGGGGGGGTGACAGAAGGGAGGGCAGACTGGGGAAAGGAGCAATCAGAATATGTGCCATCTTGGAGTGGGGGGAGGGTACAAATGCAGAGAAAATCTGTAACTCAAAATCCTGTGGAAATCAATGTTGAAAACGAAAAATATTAAATAATAAAATATTATACATTTTTAAAAAAAGAGCTTAGACATTATATTTCAAGAAACCTTAAAAGAAAGCTGCTTAGAGCTCTTATAACAAGAAAGAACAAGGAAAATTGAAAGAATCTACTGGTCTACTCCTGAAAGAAACCCCAAAATGAAAATTCCCAGGAACTTTATAGCTAAGATCAGATTGAACAGGTCACAGAAAAAGTACAGCAAGCAGCCAGAACAAAAAGAATTCAAGTACTGAGGAGGGACAGTCAGGATCACACCCTATTTCGCGGCCATAAAAAGAATCAGAGAACTTGGAACACCAATATTCCTGAAGATAAGGGATACGGGCTTACAGCTAAGAATAATGTAGCCAGCAAAACTGAGTATATTGCTACATGGGAAAGAGATGGGTCTTTAATGAAATAGAAAGCTTCCAAGTATGCTTGATGAGAAGTCCAGAGTTGTGTAGAAACTCCAAAGTTCAAACACAGGAGTGAAGAGAAACAAAAAGGTAAACACAAATGAACAATAATAAAGAACCGAAGGATAAAATGTTGACTTTCAACCATGGGGAGATGACTCATGTGTCCCCTCTGAGGTCTATCATCATCTTCATCAGAGTTCTTACAGAAGAGTTCCATTAAAGAAGGCCTGGGAGGGGTTCTGTTATGTCTTGATGATCTTAATCATGGGAAGATGAATACACTGGCGAGGAAGGGAGAGGAAGGTTAGAAAAATTATCTCCCATAATCAGGATGAACAAGTAGACGTCTACACAAATAAGGAAGAGGGGGTGAGGGGAACAGCCAACACTGGAACCTCACTCTTGTCTGGACTGGTTAAAGGAAGGAAGAGCACGCCCAAACACACACACACAGAGAAATACATTTCACTCAACAAGGAAACAGGAAGGAAAGGAGGAAAGGGGAAGATGGATTTGGAGGGTGGGTAGATAAAGAGAGGGATTAGTGCTAAGCAAAATATTTATAGCTCTTTCTGAAGTGGCAAAGAATGGGAAACTGAAGGGGTGTCCATAAGCTGGGAAATGGACAAATGAGTGTGATGGGAGTATTATTGCACTGAACCCACATAATGATCAACCCGGATAGGATTCCAGAGGACTAGTGATGAAACAAGCTACCCACCTCCTAAGAGGTGGACTCAGGAGGCAGAATGAGTCAAATATTTTTTGGGCAATGTGGAAATTTGTTTTGATTGACTCTACATGTTTTTAATGGGTTTTGTTTTTCTTGTGTTTTCACTTGGGGTGGGAGGATGAGAAGGTAGATCTTGGATGAGTAAAACAAATATTAAAACAGAAAGAAAGCTGGCTTTAGAGTTAAAAAGACAGGTTTCGGTTCTGCCTCTGACACATAATGGCTATATGATGGTGAGCAAGTCACTTAACCTCTTAGTGGCCTAAGCAACTTTCCAAGACTGTAAGATATAAGACAATCTACATTGGTAGAGAGAGTTCTTCACCAGAACTCCCAGATCTGATGAAATCATGGGATCACTGGGGAAAACAGAACTATAGAAGCACAGAGTATCATTACAAATAGCTTTATTTTGATATTATAATTAATACTGATCACTTATAATAGCTTACATTTCTATAGCACTTATTATTTTAAATTTTATGTTTAATTTCTTTTACTTGTATCTCCAGCACCTCTCTTAGCACATTGTAGGTACTTAATAAATGCTTGTCGATTAACTGGGGGGTTGGGGTGGGCAAAGGGTCTAGGATATTATTCTAAGGAATACCCATATCTAGGGAATGAGACATGGAAAATGACCCTGCAAATGTGACTAAAGAAGACTGATCTAATAAGCAGAAAGTAAACTATGACACGGCAGCGTCACAAAGACCCAGGGAGGAAAGGATGTCTCTGAGAAAAGGGTGGTCAACAGTATTAAACGCCGCGGAGAAGTCAAGAAGGGTAAGGAATGAGAAGATTTATTAGATTTAGCAATATAGGGATCATTGGTGAACCTGGGGAAAGGTTTTAGTTGAGTGATGGGGATAGAAGCCAGACTGCAAGAGGCTGAAAAGTGTGTGAAAAAAAAGTGCCAAATGCAGACACCTTTTGCTTGGAGTTTGGCTGTGAAAGAAGGATAAAAAGTGGTAACTTATGTGTGTGGTAGGATCTGGTGCTACTGTTGTAACCTCCCCTCTGTGGAAAAACAAAAGTGTAAACGACTCCAATAAACCACTAGGAAAATATGCTGCTATCTTCTAGAAAAAGTTCCAGTGTTCTCCTCCAAGGGACCAGGTGGCTGCCCCTCTCCCAGGGGCCCAACATAATGTGGCTTATCTGTTAAGATAACTGGGCCTCCCTGAGTTCTCTGGTTTCAAGGTTCTCATCTTTTTAGAAGGAAGCCTGCAAAACAGAAGCTGTGGGTGAGGTCAGTGTGAATTCTAGTACTAACAACCCTTCCTCTTCATCTCTAGCTCAGCACAGATGAGCAGGAAACTGGGGAATGCTTTTCTCCAATCCAGCCATGAGCTCACTCTGGAAATCCCCAGCCTGTGACCAGAGTAACATTGACGACTTCCTAAAAGTATGTGGGTGCTGCCTAAGCCTCAGGTATGTGGGTAGCAAAGGGGATGGAATCCCACCCAATCCTGTGCCATGGATAATAGCGTAACAAGTCATTTCCTTCCTTTCTTCCAGCTAGGCATAAGTAATCAAAGGAAGTAGTAACTATATTGTTCTAAACCACTGAGTATGGCTGCCCTCTGCTGCCACCCCCACCCAAAGTGATTTCTGACAACTTAGCAATAGATTTAGGATGGGAAACTCTCCATAAGGCAAACAAGATTGATACCTACACTGCCAGACCAATGGCCATGGTAACCAGGGGTTCAGGCCATTGGTGTTCTCTTTCCTCTCAGCTTCCATCCCCAACTCTTTCCAGGAAAATGAGAACACCTCTGGTGACTCCACATAATCCTCTGCAAATGCCCCCATGCCCTCTGAGGGAGTCTACCTTTGACAGAACTTATCAGTCTTTCCTTTTGAAGGAAGAGGCCATCCTTTTAGTACCACAGGTTGCAGGTACAGATTGTCATAATATAGAATTGGTCTGATTCATTTAACTGGAAAGATGTAAGTCTTGTTCAGGACTTTTATAGTAAACATTAACAACCAAACCCAAACTCTCCACATTTCAAGGCTCCTAATTCTTTTTCCCTACAAGGACAATAAGCAAAAGTAGTGTTGTGCCAAGAAGTTAGGTGCCTTAGTGGCTAGAGCATTGGACTTGGGAGTCAGGAAGACGTGAGTTCAAATTCTGCTTCAGACACTTATGTCCACATTAGCTGTGTGTCCATGGATAAGCCACTGTTACCTGAGCCTCAGATAACAGCACCTACCTCACGGGGTTGTCGTGAGGCTCAAATGAGATAACATATGTAACTACACATATGTAACATGTAACACTAGCTGGGTGAGCCTTCGCAAATTACTTTCGACTTCAGCTTCCTCATCTGTAAAATGGGGATAACAACAGCATCTACCTCACAGTATTTTGCTGAGAGGCTCAAATGAGATAATACATGCAAAGTGCTTTGCAAACCTTAAAATGGGGCACTCAGGTGGCTCAGTGGATAGAGTGCTGGGTCTGGAGTCAGGAGGAGCCAAGTTCAAATTTGGCCTCAGCCCAGACCAGACACTTACTAGCTGTGTGATCCCGGGCAAGTCCCTTAACCCTGTTTGCCTCAGTTTCCTCATATGTAAAATGAACTAGAAAAGGAAATGGCAAACCCCTCCAGTATCTTTGCCAAGAAAACCCCAAAAGAGGTTACAAAGAGTTGGACACAATTGAACAAGAAACTGAAAAGAGCAACAAAACCTTAAAGTACTATATAAATGCTAACTACTATTGTGTGAGGGGAGAGAGAGAAGCTGGTTCACCTAAATCACTCACTGGTATCAAACTCAAATAGAAACAGAGCCACTAAACTTTACATAAGGATTCCCACCCCATATTGACTTAGAAAATCACATATTAACATTATCTATGTTCCACTGTATTTTAATTTGCCTTGTTAAATATTTTTCTAAACATGTTTTAATCTGGTTCCAGCTACTCTGTACTGTTGTGGCCAGTGTCTGACACTTCTAACCTAGATCAGGCATTTCCAGAAAATGGAGAAGGGAGTAGCTGTGACCTGAGCACTAGCAAAGTCACTCAGGAATGATTTGGTTCAGAGATGGTGAGTCAACGCATGTTTATTAAGGGCCTATTATGCCTCAGGCACTGAGCCAAGAACTAGATGTGCAAAAAGAAGCAAAAGACAGTCCCTGCCTTCAAGGAGTTTACAATCTAAACCAACAAACTACATAAAAAGGAAACAATTAAAAGACAGAGGCACATCAAAATAACTTAGGTACCACATCTCTCCTGTCAGATTGGCTAACATGACAAATGATAAATGCTGGAGAGGATGTGGGAAAATTGGAACATTGTTACCTTGTTGGTGGAGTGGTGAACAGATCCAGCCATTCTGGAGAGCAATTTGGAACTATGCCCAAAGGGCTATAAAAATGTGCTTGCCCTTTGACCCAGCAATATCACTTCTGGGGCTGTATCCCAAAGAGATCACATAAGAGGGAAAGGGACCTGTATGTACAAAAATATTTATACAAGCTCTTTTTGTTATAGAAAAGAATTGGAAATCAAGGGGATGCCCATCAACTGGGGAATGGCTGAACAAGTTGTGGTATATGAATGTAATGGAATACTATTGTGCTATAAGAAATGGAGAAGATACGGACTTCATAATAACCTGTAAAGAACTACATGATATGATGCTGAATGAGAGGAGCAGAACCAGGGGAACATTGTACACAACCACAGACATATTGATTCTATGATGGCTAACTTTGATAGACTTGGCTCTTCTCAGCAATACAAGGTTCAAAGACAGCTCCAAAGGACTCATGATTTAAAGAGCCATCTACATCCAGAGAAAGAATCATGGAGTCTGAATGCAGATTGAGGCAAACTATCTGCTCTCTCTTTTTTTTCTCTCTTCTTTTTTGTTTTTGTTTCTTCTTTCTCATGATTCACTCCATTGATCATGGTTCTTCTTTATGACTTTACTATTGTGTAGAACATACATAGAACATATATCTGATTCTATGCCGTCTTGTGGGGAGGGGAAGAAAATTTGGAACTCGAAAACTTGTGGAATGGAGTGTTGTAAACTAAAAATAAAAAAAATCTTAAAAAAAAAAAAAGACAGAGGCACTAGATTTAAGAGGAGTATGGAAAAGCTTCCAGTAGTTGAGGGGATTTTAGTTGGGACTTGAAGGAAGCCAAGGAAGACGGGAGGTAAAGAAAAGAAAAGAAGCATCCCAGGCAAAGGGGACAGCCAGAGAAAGTGGGCAGAGCTGAGAGATGGAGAGTCTTGTTCATGGAACTGCAAGATGGCCAGTGTCGCTGGACTGAAGAGTATTAGTGGTTGAGGGGTTAGAGGTACGAGAAGACTAGAAAAGTGTGGGGGTGGAGCACCTAGGTTTTAAAGCGCATTGAGCACCAAACAGAGGCCTTGACAATAGATTGGATGCCCCACCCACCCACTTCCAGTGAGACATCAAGGAAGACACCTAGATTTTGAGCTGAGGGACTGGGAGGATGGTAACAGTAAGAGGGAAGGTTAAGAGGATTTAGGGGGAAAGATAAGTTGTTTTAGCCATATCAATTATTAGAGGTCCATTGGACATCTAGTTCCAGATGTCTGAAAGTCAGTTAGAGATATGAGGCTGAACCTTTGTACACTGCCCCTGCCCCCAGCTGAGGGAAGATTCCATGACCCCAATCTAAATAATCTTGAGTCATACTTCTAACTTAGGAGATCCCACTAACCTTGGTTTCACTCTTCTTCCACCCACTAACAAACATCACACCAAACTAAAACCCCTACAAGGAGGAGGTATGACTAAATGTGGGACTGTCTCTACCCTGTGCCAATAACTTACTTCTGGGCCAGTCTGTGTGAGCCTACAGTTTACACAGTCAGAGTGAGGTTTTTTACTAACAGGCTGAGAGCACTGAGAGACTAAGACTCATGTTAATAAAAGGCTATTACATTCATAGTAAGATGAAGAAATCGATCGTTATATGCCAGTCACTGTGCTTAGTGCTAACAATGGAGGGAAAAAAAGGGCAAAAAACAATCCCTGTCCTCAGGAAGCTCACCTTCCACTGGGGGAGAGTTGGAGAGACAGTAGGAAAAGTTATTCACAAACAAAATATATATAAGGATAACTGGAGATAATCGAGAGAAAGCACTAGGATTAGTGGAGATCTCAAAATGCATCTTACAGAAGGTGTGATTTTAGCTGGGACTTGATCTTGTACAAGATTTAAGAGCTAGGACAGCTATGTCCCAGAAATGGACATTTCTAATGGGTTATAGGGGCAACCTAGGTGGTGCAGATCACCAGCTCTGGAGTCAGGAGGACCTGAGTTCAAATCCCACCTCAAACACTTACTAGCTATGTGACCCTGAGCAAGTAACAACCCCGTTTACCTCAGTTTCCTCATCTGTAAAATGAGCTGGAGAAGGAAATGGCAAACCACTCTAGTATCTCTCCCAAAACAAGGTCACAAAGAGTGAAAAATGACTCAAAAGCAATGGGTTATAAAGTAATCTTCCATTGTCTTCCTCCAATGCCTTCTCATGGAGGTGATGGAATCCTAATGAAGACAGGCTCCAGTGAACAGCAGGCCCATTGCCCCTACCTACCCACCCACTGCCCCCCCACCCCAATATCCTAATTTCTTCATCTATGCCTCACTGCTCACTAGAACAAGAGGTGTGTCCATGAACTCCTATTTCTCACAGAACAGCAGGTGTGTCCATGTCATGGGATCCCAGCCACTGCTTCTAGCTAGCCACTGTCCCTAGACCCATTCCTCATATTTCCCACAGAAATAGCAGGTGTGTCCACGTACTCAACCACAACCACATCCATCTAGTCTTAGACAGGACCACAATACTCAGCCAATCAGAAAGCAGCATTACCAGGATGCTCAAGCAGGATGTGGACCTCAAAACAATAGAAAAGACTTTCCCTAAGTAGGTACCCGCGCAGTAATAGTAAAGAACTGACCTAGAGTTAACTTATGATGTAGAGAAGCTTATTATAATATCACTATCATACCTACATACGCCCCCCAAATGGGTTTTTCTGTATGCACGGGCAATTCTACTGTGGCTGAGATCCCTCCCCTATTACCTAATCCCTTAACAAACTCCTCCTGCCTTTTTAATATTCATAATTTCCGGCATCTTTACCCTATAAAAATCCATCTTGCTTTCTCAGAAGGTGCTGGTTCCTCTTGGAATTTAGCCCGCTTCATGAGAGGCGTCAATCTCAATAAATGCCTATACTTGGATTACGGGTGGTCAGACTCTAAGTTCCACCACAACACATCATGAAACTGCAACAGTTTTCGGCATCCCTGGGTGGGCAGAGTTTAAACCTCAACAGTGGGAAATGACTCTGGATTCACAGTTTCACATTTAGAACTACAGTGATCCTGTAGACACCATCTATTCTGGACCCCCCTGCCCCCCACTTCTTTCTACAGATGGGAAAACCAAAGTCGCCCATATGGCACAACTGGAATTCAAACCCAGGTCTTTCTGATTTCAAATCCAGGGCTTTTTCTCTTCTGCCAGTAGGTCAGGTCCTATCATGTTGAAAATGTCTGGGAATGGGTTCTCTGTCATCTAAGGACCTCCAAGTTTGGAGAGGCTCGTCATCAGAATATTGGTCATCAGGTGATAAAATGTTTTTGCTGCCTCTAGTAATGGTATTAAACTAAAATAGAAACAGGATGCCTGAGGGCTACATATTAACTCAGTTTTAAAATGTACTATTATCCATGTTTTATTGTATTATTAAATTTGTTCAATATTTCCCAATTACATTTTAATCCTATTCAGGCCTTACTCAAGAGGGTTGTGGGTGGGAAGCCCTCAGGGTTAGATACCTCTGAGCTACAGCTTGTCATTCAAATCTTGGGTCTACTGTTTACCACATATGTGGCCTTAGGCAATCATTAAACCTCACAGTAAAAAGTGAGGAGGTGGGGCTAGATGAAATGTGAGGTCCCCTCCACATCTATAATCATACTAAGAAGTGGAAGGGTTTCCATATGTGTAGGTAGAGTGAATACCAGACCTCTAGAGGTATTGAAAAAGGCACATAACAGGCATCCCAACCAGTTCTGAGAATGTCTTTGTAGATATAGACTTACCTACTGTTCTATATAAACTCCATATAAACCCTCAAAACTGTATCAGTGAAGTTGCATACTGGAAGTCTGACTACAGGGCAATCAGTCAATCAGTAAACATTTATTAAGTGCCTACTAGGTTCCAGGCACTATGCTAAATGCTGGCAGATGTTAAGTATCCATTGGTCAGTTTTGGTATTCCTGACCTTTCTCAGTTTTTCTGACTGAAAGAATATAACCCATATTCTTCCAGGGCTCGTGGTAATAAGCAAGGAAGAAGACAATCTATCACATGGGTGAGTGAATATCTCTTGGAAGAATAACTGTGTCATTTCCATCAGAAAGTTGATACATCTTGCCTGTTAGTTTTACTTGCCATTACCACAACTTTTATCCACTTACCAATGAGGAAACTGAGGCCCTCTAAGAAAGAAGGGCTTGTAGTGAATCACAGGAAGGATTACTATAACATTAACCTGAGTGACTGGAAGAAAGATAGTACCCTCAATGGAAATAAAGAAGCTAAGAAGAGATGAGAGTTTGGCAGGAAAGATACCAAGTTCTGTTTTGGATGTGTCAAGTTTGAAATGACTATGAGACAACCATTTGGAGAATTCCAGTAGATACTGGAGCTCAGGAAAGAGTTTTCGTTTTGATGAGAGTTGAACGCATGGCAATTGATGAAGTGGGAGAGAAAGGGAGGGTAGAGAAAGAAAAGGAGAGCATTTTTTGGTCTGTAGTTTGGCTGTGAAAGGAAGGTGTGATATAGGGAGACAGCTTGAGGGAATGAATAGTAGGATCAAGTGAAGAATATAAAGGGAATGTTAGTTACAAGATCCTAGCACTTTATAGTACTAGTACATAAAGTACATATATATATTATAGCATGCCACATACTATATATATTACACTCTATAAAATTAATGAAAGTATAGTACATTGTGCATATACACACATGTGAACATTTTACATTACACACACATATGTAACACACATCTATGAATGTATCTAAAAAATCAATAAAATCCCAATCATAGGTACATCCCTCCCCACTCCCCCATTACGAAATAGCTTCCAGGCCAGATATTAGGTGCTGGGAGGCAACACTTATTTCAAGTTCTTTACCTGCTCCAAGATGCTCTCTAAAAGAAGGAAGCTGGGAATTACTGCTTGGAAATATACACATAGCTTCCTCTTAACACCTTTTGGGTGGCTAAGAAAAAGACACCCAATCCCTCCACCTAGGTAACCCCTCCCCACCCTAAGCTATATCTCTTAATCACCTAGTACTCTCTTACTCTCCATTCTGGCAAACGGCATTACCCCTGAATAGATGGAGGAGATTGCTAGCAAAACTGAGGTAAGAGGACTGAGAAACCTCACTTTCCCCAGGCATCGTACCATTAGACGGGAAAGCAGACCCTAACCTATGGGGTTAAAGAACACTCCCTCTCCCATCTATCCCACTCTCAATGTCTAAGAACAAGAATAACCCTAGAAGTGGCCAGAAAAAAAGAACTGTTCCTATGTATGAGAATAACTTTCAAAGGGAGCCTTAAAAAGTTTAAGCACAAGAAAGCATGGGAATCGCAAGAGTGGGGTACCTATGGGTCAGGGTACCTAGGGTAGTGGAAAGATTTGAGGCCAAAGGATCTGAATTCAAATATTAACTTTTCCATTTATTATCTTTGTGACCTTGGGTAAATTACTTAACATCTCTGGGTCTAAGATTCCTCATCAGTAAACCAAAGGGTGGCTGGACTGGATGACTTCTGAAGGACTTTTCCAACCCTAAAGCTATTTTCTTGTGTGATCTGTGATTTTGTGAACCCAAGAAAAAGAGAAGAGGAAAAGGCATGTCTGATTTTAGCGAAGGGTTTTTTTTTTCTTTCTCTTCAAAATCAGTCTCCTATTTGCCTCTACTCTTTCTACCAAGAGTTTCAACTTCTACCAAACTGCTTTTTAACCCCACACTGGCATCACAAGTTTTTTACCACTTCTAGAAGGAGGCAGGGGCCTGCATTGGCCACAATTCCTCGGTTACCCAGCTCTTAGGCCCCAGGGGCACTCCTTCCACCAGCTCGGTAGAGCGAAAGTACCATCTTTGGAGACCCAGCCTCCTTCCGTCCTCGGCACGGTTCCTCACCCCCCTGCACCCGCACTCCAGCCCCGGCCTGCTCCCACGTGGGACGCCAAGGGTTCTGGAGGGCGAACACACACACGCACGCACATCTACTGGGGACACAACCCGGGACGCCCTCCTCCGATTCAGTCTCGGACACTTTCCTTCCGGACCAGGAGCGCTCCTCCTCCCTTCGCCCCTAACCCCATGCCCGAGCTCGCCCCAAAGCCTACCCCCTCGCCTACCGCGGACGCTTCACCACGCAACGCCAGAACCGGAGCAGTTGGGGGCGACGGCCAGCCGGGGCTGACGGGCGGGGTCACAAGGCTCTTCCCCGCCCCGTACCTGCGGAGGGGGCGGAGCCGAGGTCTCAGGGCGGAGTTTGGGGCCCCAGGGGAAGGCGGGGTTGGAACGGGCAGGAGGGACCGCCTCCGTCTGGGAAAAATGCCTGTTATAATAATTCCTTTCGCAACAGCCCCACACACTCTCTAATCATTCGTACATTCGCCAAGCACTTATTAAGCACCTGCTATGTGCCTATTTAAAAAATCTTTAGTGTATTTAAGAGTCTCTCTAGTACCGCCCACTCTTATTTAAGAAAGAAAAAAAAACCGCTTACTCTCCTCGCCCCCTTCCTTATCAAAAAGCATCCTGCGCTTGCGAGTGCTTGTGGGGTGGGGCGCGTCTGTTTGGAGACTGAAAAGTTGCTTTACGGAAGGGACCGCGTTTCTCCTTTTTAGAAACTAAAGCGCCCTTAAAGAAAACAAAACAGAACAGAACAAACCAATAGACTGGATTGAAGAGTGGCCCCAGGGAAGGTTCTTACTTTCTTCCATGCCCATCCAGACCAGGATCGCTAGTCCAGGGGCCTGGAGAGTATATCGGCTGTCCTAGGCATACCCAAAAGTCCTGCTCAGCCCAGCCTGGCCCAACTGTATCACCACTCTACCTCCCGACTTTCTCCTTCTCTGCCTTCTAGCCCCCACCGGCCCGGGTCTTGGATCTCCTCCCTCACTTCTCCTTGAGCTACTGTGGCCTCCCACCCCACTCCCTTCGGGACTTTGGAACGCGTTGCCAATTCCTCGTGGGGCGCCCTTACCTGCCAGCTCTGGCGACTGCCAGGTATACTTCATTGGCGCTCCACAAGGCCCTGAGGTGGGACCTGAAGCACAGCTCGGGCGCTGAACTCTCTTGGTCTGCTGAGAGACTGAAGTTAGGCGCCGCTCTGCTTCAACCTTGGCAACCAACCCACGCAGGCGGCAGAGGGACACAGCTTCCGGACTCCGTAGGAGCGGAGAAGTAGCAGGGTCTTGGAGGGCTAGGAAGCAGTGCTGCTGTTGCTACTCTTTTACTAGCACAAGTTTGGGCGCCTTTTGACCTGACGCGTTTTGGGAAGCGGAACTTCTGGGAGAGAACTCCCGACGAGTGCCTTCTCTTCCTCTACGCAGCCCTGGCAGTTTCTTAAACCGAATTGCCCTTGTCCACAGTAGTTTCTATGTGTTACTGTGTGCCTTCTCTCATGAATGGGTTCTTCCTTGATCAGTTTCTCAGGTTTGGCCCAAGGCAAACAGAGGACTAGAGAGGGAGTTGGCTGAGACTGCGGGACCTAAGCTTCTCTTCTGCCCCTGAGAGCCCAACTAGGCACCTCGCATTCCTTCCGAACAGATGAACCTAGAAAGTTGAGGCAGTGTCCGACGGGAAAGAAAGCACTCACACTTGGATCACACACTCTCAGCCCTTGGCATTCAGAGGAAGTAACCAGTACCCAGGGTTAGGTCCAATGAGCCTTGAGAAAACTTGATTCTGAAACTGAGACACAGGCAGCAGAGAGCACCAGCAAAGAAATGGGGTCGGAACCCGTTTGTGATGGATTTCAAGCTAGATGTCTGCTTCTGAAGGCTAGACAGTGAACTGATTGACCTCTTGCCTACTGCCAGGCCATTCTAGGCCACTGAAAGGGTAGAGGTATCGGCCTCATCTCTAGTGCTTAGATTAGATTATAAAGCAGTTCCTGCGCACTGTGGGGGCGGGGGGGGGGGCAGTGTGTGGAATCAAGCGTCAATGCACAAAGATGGAGACAACATACAATGTCTGAGAGACAATTTGTCTGGATTGAGACTTTCCTGAGAAGGAATAATGGCCAACGAGGTTGCAAAGATAGGTTTGGGGCCAGGTTGTAAAGAGTTTTAAAACCTAAACCGAAGAGTATATATTTTATCCGAGCGCTACTGGGGTTAATTGAGAGGAGAATGACAGGGTTGAGCTGGCCAATGAGGGTCTAGTCCCTGAAGCCTGTGCGGTCCTGAAACAGAAAGTCTACCTGGTTTCAGTGCTTGAAGCACAGGACAGATATTCCTCTACCCAGTTTCAATCCAAGTGACAACCTGGAAACTTGGGGAGCTTTTTTCCACCCGTGATGATTCAAGAGCTGGTACTGTTTGATGACAGAAAGTCTTCTAATTGGCTACAGAGCCAGAAGGTGTGAGGAGTAGCTAGGAATTACTAAGCCAGAATCGAGTGTGCATAGAAAAATGTGACCTGCCTATCTCTATCTTTTTCTTTCTTGGTATTTAGTGAGAGCTACCCTTCTTCTACCTGGCAGCTCAAAGCAGTCCTGCTACCATGTATCCACAAGCATATGGCATCTCATATTCTTTTGGATTTATTCTTTCTTGATCTTAAGTGAATGAATATGCCAGTATTGGAGTGTCCAGCTGATTCAGTTCGTTCAGATGATCTAGAGGTTCTATTAAAGTTTCAGTGGCTACAAGAAGCTGTAGCAATGACCACTAGGGCAGGAGTGATCAATAACAGATGTTAAACCTGAAAGCTGGTTGAGGGAAACAACAGGCTAGGTGATAGGAAAATTCATATTGCTTATTTATTTACTCATTCTCTTTAAACTTAGCGGATACATGCATGCACAGTCAGATCTGAATCTGTCTGAACAAAGGAATGAGAAAACTTATACACATTATTTTTAGCAGACTCAGCAAGTCTGTGTTACCCCACTTTTATGATCCCCATGTATGTTTAACCATGATACAAGGAGAGGATGTTCCTTAATGGAATAGATTGTAAATACAACAAATCAGATAGTTGTCAAGCTGTCAATTGAAATTACAACCCAGGATCTCTGTGTTTAATTTGCCATTAACATTCCCTAACATAGTATATGCCCATAAAATATTAAGATAAGGAAAAGTCACGTAATTCAAGGTAATGTCTGGGGTCAAGGTTTTCACCCTTAATGGCCATGGACAGAGAAAGCAATGCTCTGAGTGTGTTTATGTAAGAAGAGGCATCTCTGAGCTTACTCAGAGAACAAAGAGACTGTTAGGATCAGGCTTTTCTTCTGGTTAATTAGTTCAGGCCCTGAGTCTTATTGAAATTACTAAAATGATATAAAATGGTACCACACAGAGGATGTGCCTATGGATGGACGTGGAAGGATAGTCACCTGATGTTGGCAGAAAATTAAGGGATTTTGAGCTTTCATAAGGAAGAGAAGCTCTGGCTATGGATTCTAGAAAGATAACCATTCTTGAAGTCCAACAGAGATCTTGTGCTTAAGGAGAACTTTATGAGAATGCCATAAAGGAAGAAAATGACTTCCAGGGCTAGGAGTTGAGAGGTACTTCTTAGCCACACATGTTCTCTACACATGCATCTATTACTTTTGTATTCAAGTTTATGCCTACTAACCTCATAGACATTGCATGTGCAAGGAAAGAGTGCACACTGGTTTGGGTGAAATGTGACAACTATTCTTGAAATATTATTTTCAGTAAATCTCTTTTCTAAAAATCTAATGGAGTCTAACTGGTTGTTTAACAGTGGGTTGCATACCAGTAGGGGCTTATGAATGATGGTGTTAGAAAACCAATCCTTCAGTTTTACCACTAAAACTCAGAGAGGAGAAATAATGAGCACCTTCTGGGGACTTCAACTTGTGATTGCAAGTGCCCACTCTCCCCAACTCACAACCTAGGCCTCTCACTATCTCTCATCCCACCTCATATCTAATCGGTTGCTTAGGCCTGTGATTTCACCTTTAAAATGGCTCTCAGTTATGTCCCTTTTTTTCCTTTGATACAGCTGCCAACATGGTACAGGATCTCATCACCTTAGACCTGGATTATTGCAATAGCCTGCTAGACGGTCTGTCTGCCACGTCTCTCCCCACTCCAATCCATCCTCTATTCGGCTATCATATCAAAGTGACTTTCCTAAAGATGCAGTTCTGACCATGTCACCTCTCCCACCCCTACCCCCCAGCCAATAGAATATAATGGCTATCACCTCCAGAGTCTGCACTGGATCAAATGCAAAATCCTCAGCTTGGTGTTCAAAGCCCTTCAAAACCTAGTTGCCTTTCTAGTATTCTAGTACCTTACTCCCCACCTCCTCCAATCCCTAAGACTTTGATCTAGTTACACTGGCCTCCTTACTGTTCCATGAACAGGACACTACATCTCAGCTCAGGGCAATTTCTCTGGCTATCTCCTTTGCCGGGGATGCTCTTCCACCTTCTCTCTGCCTCTTGACTTCCCAGGCTCTCTTCAAGTCCCAACTAAAATCCTACCTTCTATAGGAAGCCTTTCCTAATCCCTCTATCTCTAGAACTGGGAGTGGAGGGGGAGGGGGGGGGGGCAAAAAAAAAAAAGAAATTTACATGATAACTATTATACATTTAAAAGGAATAGCAAGTTGTAAACAATAGATTCACTGTTTCATGCGCAATCATCTTTTTAAAATTATACTATGTTATGGAAAACAAATTCTAGTACCTTCCTTCTGTTAATTGTTTCCTGTTTATCCTGTATGTAGATTGTCTGTATTTGTTTGCTTGTTATCCCTCTCATTAGAGTGTGGGCTCTTTGAGGGCAGGGACTTCTTAGTGTAGTGCCTCGAACATGGTAGGTGTTTAATAAATGCTTATTAACTGACAGTTGGGGAAGTGGCCCCAGAGGAGTGCTGCTTTTGTACTTAAGTAAAATCATGTTGATAGCAGTTTGTAGAATGGATGGTAGTGACAGTCGATTAGAGTGAGGCAGGGAGACAAATTAGGGGCCACTGCAGTAATCTAGGCAAGAGATGATGAGGGTCTAAATTAATATATTACCTACATGAGTATAAAGAAGTAGCTGAATATGAATGATGTAGAAGTAGGAAGGATGAAACTTGGTAACTGATTGGCTCTGTGGGAGGAAGGAAATTGAGGAGTTGCATATAATGCTGAGATTATGAACATAGAAGACTAGAAGGATGGTGGTGCCTCTGACAAATGTAAGGATGTTTGGAAGAGGGGTGGGTTTGGGAGAATTATAATGAGTTCTGTTTTGAGTATGTTGAATTTGAGTTGTCTCTGGGGCATCCACTTTGAAATATCCAATTGGTGATTTCAGGGGAGACACTGGGGCAATATTTATAAATCTGTGAGGCATCATCATTATTCTAGTCATTGTATTGGTTCTCCTTGTTCAGGCATTTTTCACAACCTCATTTGGGGTTTTCTTGGCAAAGATCCTGGAGTAGTTTGCCATTTTCTTCTCCAGCTCATTTTACAGATGAGGAAACTGAAGTAAACAGGGTGAGGTGACTTGCCCAGGGTCATGCAGCTAGTAAGTGTCTGAGACTGGATTTGGATCATGAAGATAAGTCTTCCTGACCTCAGGCCCAGCACTTTATGGGTTGTGCCACTTAGCACCCCTAAGTCAAAGGACTGGGGTTCAAATCCTACCTGTGTGATCTTGGGCAAATCACTTAGCTTACCTGGGCCTTAATTTCTTATTCTGTAAAATGAGGGGGTTGGACTAGATCTAGGCCTCTGAGGTTCCTTCCAACACTAGATTTATAACCCTATGTTAATCTATGATCCTATAATATACCCCAATTTGTTCAGCCATTCTCCAATTGATAAGCATCGATTTTGTTTTCAGTTCTTTGCTACAACAGAAAGTACCGCTGTAAGTATTCTTGTAAATAGGGTCCTTCCCTTCCATCCTTGGCATCGCTAGAGTAAGAAGTATTTGTTAACCCATGTGGAGAGAATGGAGGGGAAACTGGGAGAGATCTTAGAAGTGTGCTGGGGATGCAGGCGCTATCTGTTCGCTTACAATGGTGCAGAGTCTCCACCTAGTGGTTCACTGTGGTTTCACACCTAGTGGAAGGAAGGCATGCTGTTCTTTTAGTACAACTCAATTTAACAAATATTAAGCCCCTACTACGAAGCTCCGTGTATCAGAAATTGGATGAAATTCAAAATTTAGATAAGGCACAGTAGTTGTCCTCATGGAACCAACAGTCTAGAAGGGGTGGCTTTTTATTTTTTTGGACCAGGCCTGTGATTTCCAGGTCTGTGAGATTTCATTACAATTTAATTCAAATCAAACCAACATTTATTAAGCACCTGCTTGGCACTGTGCTAGGCACTAGATGAACTAAAAAGAGAGATATGATGCAGAATCTGCTCTGGATAATCTTATGATGTAATATGGAAGAAAGACATATGCATAAACATTTAAGGTCACCAGAGACTCAGATGTGTCTAAAAGGATAGGTTGAGGTAAAATGCTATGAAAAATTTGAAGAGGGAGATATCATTTTTGCATGGCAGTTGTTGATGATGATAGTGTGTATTTATTTGTGTGTGTGACAGAGAGAGAGAGAGAGAGAGAGAGAGAGAGAGAGAGAGAGAGAGAGAGAGAAAGTATGTTTTCTACAACATGGCATCAAGGCATGGGGTCAGGAAACCTGAGTTCAAATCTGTCTGACCTCATGTACTTACTAGCTGTGTGACCTTGGGCAAGTCACTTAACAGCTGTCTGCCTCAGTTTCCTCTGGGTTCTGAGGATTAATGAGATATTTGTAAGTGCATAGCCCAGTGCCTGACACATAATAGGTGCTTAAATGTTTATTTCTTTCCTTCTTACTTCCTTGTAAGGAGGGTCTCTGGGGCCTCTATTTGTTATTCTTCACTCCAGAAGGCTGAGTCCAGGAGATAACATCACCATGTGAAAAGAGATGAGGAAGGGGAGAATCAACAGGTTCTCTCTCCCAGAAACCGCTCAGCCACTGCCATTTTCTCAGATGATTTTTGGAACTCAGAGTCTAGGAACTTTTGTCAATATATTCTTTTCTCCTCTCCAGATGAGATAACCTGATATACTTAGACCCTCTTAGACTATACTGGGAGCACATCCACCTCTCAGAGTGATGTCAACCCAATGACATTGGATTACATGACAGCATAGAACCAACCATACATAGCCCACCTAAGTAACTGAGTTCCTCCGAGTCCTGGAAATGCAGCTCTCCTTTCTACCAGGTCTGATCCCTGGTCCATACCATGAAAAGCTGTACCTGAAATAGTGCCTGAGCCCCAGTAAGGCTAGTGCCCCTTTCCTTTGTTGATTATCTCCAATTTACCCTGTCTGTATCTTGTTTGTACAATAGTTGTCTCCCCCATTACACTGAATCCCTGACCTTTAGCTTTCTTTATATCTCCAGAACCAAACACTGTACCTGGCACATAGTAGATGCTTAATAAATATCTGTTGACTGACTGATTGACTAGAATCACTATAAAATATATATTTAGTGACTTGGAGCTATGAGTGCTTGCAAATAAGCAGCTCAATTGTGTTTAGTAACCTGTTCTTCCCAGGTTTGGTCATGGGAACAGGAGCCAAGAAAGTGGAAGTCCAGCCTTGGGTCCCTTGTCTTTGCTTAAATCTCTATGAATCTCTTTTTACCTCTGGCACAGCTGACTTCCCACTTTTATAGCATAAGACTCCCTCCAGCTTTATTTGCCCAATTTTCACTGGCCTGACAGCTCATATTTTTGGAAGAGAGGATACCAGTTCTCCCCTTCGGGGCTCTAGGGTTAGTACCTAGGGGTTGCGGCTTCTAGCACAAGCATGAGCACCCATCCAATGTATTCCTCAATATGAGTAAACCAGTAGAATTCTATTAGCTTTTTTAAAAGGATATTTATGAAGAAGGAATAGCAATAGCAGTAGTTTAAAAATGTCCTACCCACAAATTTAAAGTCCCCAATTAAACACCAAAATAGAAATCCTAAAAAACAAAGGAGAGAGTAATAAAATTGAAGATATAAAAACCATTGAATGAATAAATAAAACTAGGAGCCAATTTTATTTTTAAAAAACACAATAAAATAAATAAATTTTTGGTCAATTTGATTTTTTAAAAAGAAAGAAGAAAACCAAATTACTAGTATCAAAAATGAAAAAAGGTGAATGCACTACCAATGAAAAAGAAATAAAAACAATTATTAAGAGCTGTTTTGTTCAACTGTATGCCAGGAAAACTGACGAGCTAAATTAAATGGATGAATATTTACAAAAATATAAATTGCCTAGATTAACATAAGGAAATAGCTTACTTAAATAACCCTATCTTAGAAAAAGAAAATGAAAAAGCCATAAATTAGCTCCCTAAAGCAAAAACAAAAGGACCAGATGGAGATACGATATAATTCTAACGTTCAAAGAAGAATTAATTCCTATATGATATAAACTATTATTAAATATATGTATATATATATGAAGAAGGTGTTCTACCAGATTCCTTCTATGACACAAATATAGTCTTAGTACCTAAATCAAAGGGAGCAAGAACAGAAAGAAAACTATATGCCAATTTTCATGAATATTGATGCAAAATTTTAAGTAAAATATAGCGAGAGTACTGCAGCAATACATCGTAAAGATCATACGCCATGGCCACTTGGAATTTATATGAGGAATGTGGGGCGGCTTTAATATTAGGAAGACCATCAGCATAATTGACATCAATAACAAAAACATCAAAAATCATATGTTCATCTCAATAGAGGCAGAAAAAACTTTTGACAAATTACAATACCCATTCCTATCAAGAAATACTAGAATGAATAGTGCTTTTCTTTCTTTTTTTTTAGAGGGGGGGAAGGTAGGGCAATTGGGGTTAAGTGACTTACCCAAGGTCACACAGCTAGTAAGTGTGTATCAAGTGTCTGAGGTCAAATTTGACCTCAGGTCAAATTGGAGTCAGGTCTTCCTGACTCCAGGGCTGGTGCTCTATTCACTGCGCCACCTAGCTGCCCCATGAATGGTGCTTTTCTTAAAGTGATAAGTAGTACCTGTCTAAAACCAAGAGCAAGTGTTATCTGTAATGAGGACAAACTAAAAGTCTTCCCAGCAAGATAAGGGGTGAAGCAAAAGTGTCCACTATCACCATTGTTATTTAAAATTATGCCAGAAATGCTAGCTAAAGTAGTAAGAAAAGAAAAAATAAAGTAATAAAAATAGGCAACAAGGAAACAAAACTCTTGCTTTGCAGATGATGTCATCATATGCTTTAAGAATCCAAGAGAATTGATTGAAAAACTAGTTGAAACACTTAACTTTAGCAGAGTTGCAGGGTATAAAATAAATCCACATAAATCATCGATATTTCTATATACCAACAAACCCCAGCAGGAATAGATAGAAAAAGAAATTTCATTTAAAATAATCACAGATAGTACAAAATACTTGAGAGTCTAGCTGCTAAGACTCACAGAAACTTCGTGAACAAAATCACAAAATATTTTTCACACAAAAAAGATGGTTCTGAACATTTGAAGAAATATGAATTGCTTATGAGTATGCAGAACCAATGTAATAAAAATGACAAGGCTACCAAAATTGATTTCTTATTCAGTTCCATACCAATCGAACTACCAACAAAATTATCTTATGGATCTAGAAAAAAAATAATAAAATTAATTGGGAAGAACAAAAGGTAAAGAATACCAAGGGAATCAATGAAAAAAAAAAGTTAAGGAAGGTGGCCAAGCAGTATGAGATCTCAAACTATGCTACAGCACAGTAATCATAATATTGTATCATATGATATCATAAGCAAATTAGGGGAGCTTGGGAAAAAATTACCTGTTATATCTATGGATAAGGGAAGAGTTTATGACCAAACAAGAGATATAAAGGATCACAGGAGGTAAAATGGATTTTATTACATTAAATTAAAAAGTTTGCACAAGCTGAACAACACAGCCAAAATTAGATGGAAAGTAGGAAACAGAAAAAAAAAATTAAAATTTCTCTGATAAAGGTCTAATTTCCCAAATATATAGGGAACTGAGCTAAATTTATAAAAATAAAATCCATTCCCCAATTGACAAATGGTCAAAGGATATGGACAGGTAGTTTTCAGAAGAAAAAAAATCAAAGCTAAAAATAGTCATATAAAAATATTTTGTCACTAGTGATTAGAGAATTCAAATTTTTAAATTTAATTTATTTATTTTCAGTTCTCAACATTCACTTCCATAAGTTTTAAATTTTCTCCCCTTCCCTCCCCCTTCCCTTCCCAAGGAGGCATGCAATCCAACACGGGCTCTACAGATACATTCCTATTAAACACATTTTCACATTAGTCATGTTGAATAAAAGAATCATAATGAATGGGAGCAACCATGAGAGAGAAAACAAAACAAAATAAAAGAGTCTGCTTTGTTCTGCCTTCCAAATGCATAATTCTTCCTCTGGATGTGGATGGCACTTTCCATCATGAGTCCTTTGGAAAAGTTTTAGGTCTTTGCATTTCTGAGAAAGACTAAATCTATCAAAATCAGTCCTCGCACGCTGTGGCTATTACCATGTACAACAGTGTCCTGGTTCTGTTCACTTCACTCAGCATCAGTTCATAGTCTTTCCAGGTTTTTCTGAAGTCTGCCCGTTCATCATTTCTTATAGCACAATAGTATTCCATTACATTCGTGTATCAGAGCTTCGTATATCAGCCATTCCCCAGTTGATGGGCATCCCCTTGATTTCCAGTTCTTGGCCACCACAAAAAGAGCTACTGTGAATATTTTTTGTACATGTGAGTCCCTTTCCCATTTTTATGATTTCTTTGGGATACAGCCCTAGAAGTGATATTGCTGGGTCAAAGGGTATGCACATTTTTATAGCCCTTTGGGCATAGTTCCAAATTGCTCTCCAGAATGGTTGAATGAGCTCACAGCTCCACCAACAACGAATTGGTGTTCCAACTTTCCTATATCTTCTCCAACATTTATCATTTTCCTGTTTTCCTGTTAGCCAATCTGTTAGGTGTGATGCGATACGTCGGAGTTGTTTTGATTTGCATTTCTCTAATCAACAGTGATTTAGAACATTTTTTCATATGACTATAGATAGCTTTAATTTCTTCCTCTGAAAACTTCCTGCTCATATCCTTTGACTATCTATCAGTTGGGGGATGACTTATATTCTTGTAAATTTGACTCAGTTCTCTACATATTTTAGAAATCAGGCCTTTATCAGAGACACTGGTTGTAAAAATTCTTTCCCAGTTGTCTGCTTCCCTTCTAATCTTGATTGCATTGGCTTTGTTTGTGCAAAAACCTTTCAATTTAATGTAATCAAAATTATCCATTTTGCATTTCACAATGGAGAATTCAAATTAATACAACTCTGAGGTACCACCTCATAACTATCAGATTCGCTAATACAACAGAAAAGGAAGATGACAAATGTGGTACAACATGTGGAAAACTTGGTACACAAATGCACTGTGGTGGAGTTATAAACTAGTCCAACCCTTCTGGAGAACTATTTGGAACTATGCCCAAAGTGTTATAAAATCGTGCATATCCTTTGCAGTACTACTACTAGGTCTACATCCCAAAGAGATCAAAAGAAAAGGAAAAGGACTTACACGTATGAAAATATTTATAGCAGCTCTTTTTGTGGAGGAAACTGAGGGGATGTTCATCAACTGGAGAATGGCTAAACAAGTTGTGGTATATGATTGTGGCAGAATATTATTAGGCTGTAAGAAATGGCAAAGGGAATGATTTCAGAAAAAGCCTGGGAAGACTTAATGAACTGATACAAAGTGAAGTAAGTACGCATTGTACACAGTAACAGAAATACTGTAATGATAATCAGCTATGAAAGACTTTCCTAATCTCATCAATATCATTTATGACAATTCCAAAAGACTCATGATGAAAAATGCTATCTACCTCCATGGAGAGAACTCGTGAATTCTGAGTGCAAATTGAAGCATATCCAAAAAAACCCTTTATTTTTCTTATATTTTTTGCAACATGGCTAAAGCAGAAATATGTTTTGCACGACTTCACGTGTATAATGGGTATCATATTGCTTGCCTTCTCAGTGGATGGGGAGGGGCTTGAAGGAAGAAGAGAATTTCAACTGAAAATTTGAAAATGAATGTTAAAAAAATAAAAAGATAAATGAATATTCCACTCTCCACCAAAACAGGGACACACTCTCCCTCTTGCACATGCAAGATCCCTGGGGAGAATGAACCGAAATATAATGGGAATGAGGCATATGTGTGGAAAACATAACTTAGTGTGTAGCCAAGGAGGACCTCCCAAATCCTTGTGCCAAAAGTCCTTTTATCTCTTTGTGGAGTTCTCGTGAGGTTCCCTGTAGCTCTATGCTGAACTCCTTTAATAGAGTTCATAGCTGACACCTCACTTCATTAGGTTTCTGTAGCTGTCACCTTTCCTGAATGACTGTCTTTCCACTGTCTTTCCTCTATTGTTGACCGTTGCTACTGCCTCTAGTGGATTCTTAGTGATGATGGTTGTCAGGACGACTGATAATTCTTTAAACCCTCCAAAATTAACAATGTTGTCTCCAAATATTCATTCATGTAACATCAGTTTTGGAGAAAGATAGATGGAGGAGAACTCTGATGGAAAAAGCAAGTGAGCCTTATAGGTATAGCATGAATTATGTTTTGTGCTTCAAATGCTTTTATTTCTACCTGCAAATGGCAGGTTCTGTAATTTGTTCATAACTTCTGGTTTAATTGTCTTGGAAGGTATTTTTCCTCGACATGAAATCTACTTATTGACCCTAACTCCTTTGTGATGCATGTCTATATGTCACTTCCATGCAAAGAGGTTGGAACGTGAAATAGGGAGAAGGCTTGGACAAATAGGGAGATGATGTCAGTGACTTGCTGAAAACACACAAAATGTCTACTCTAGAGATCTAAATCTGTCTTAGCTGAGGACTTCATGAGCAGAAGGTGAGACAAGAACTTCATGCTTATGATTTTATTGATAACCATTATTTACAAGCTCCCAAAGAAGAAGAGAGAGCCGCACATGAACTAGGACCTAATGTCCTAGGCTATAAAACAAGCTATTTTTGTACTTAGAACCAGGTGTCTTGGACTTTGGGCACCTCACGCAAATCCCCTGGCTCTAAATGAAGGAGGTAAACAAAGTAAAGATCATGCCCCTGAACCACCCAGTGGAAGAAGAAAGGCATAATCTAAAAAGAATCTGTTTTCCCTTTCTTATTGGGAAGAGAAAATACAAAAAGGAACCAAATCTTGCTCTACAGCGACACCTGCTGGTTAAAAAAGGATGAGTAGGAATTCACTGAGAAGCAGGGCCATGTAGAATTTATTGGGCTAGCCTTGAAAAAAAGAAGCTCTGGGTTCACGTTCAGCCTCTGACACACGCTAGCTGTGAAATCACGAGCAAGATATTTAACCTCTCAGCACTCTCGGGCAGCTCTCTAAGACTTTAAAGTATAGACAGGCTCTCTATATCAGTGGAGGTAGTTGCCATACTGTACCTATGGAGGCCAAGGCCTTCTGGAGGACCATGGCCTGGCCCCAAGGGGAGATGTATGATCAACCAATCAGGGATTGAGAAAATAGGTATCATCCCTCCCAGCATTAGCCAGTTATTCAGTTTATCTCCAACATAAGTATAGCTAACCTAATCTCCTAACATTTTCCCACCCCAACTCTTTCCTTTGCTTTGTAAGCTCTCGTTTCCCTTCTCTGAGCTAGGTATAGGTTCCCCATATAAATTATAACCTGTTGTTGTTTGTCCTTCATTTTGGAGGAGGACCAATGATATCATAGGTTGATTTTTTGACTCCTGCAAGAATTGGATTTAAGTGAGGCAGAGTTGCACAAACTCATCAGCCCCACTCTTTTCCAGAGTCATTGAAGTCCAGTGGTAAGACATAAGTCAAGATGAGTGGCAATGGCCCAGGATGCAGCAGATGATCTTGGTGTCTTTGATGTCTGATCAGGCTCCAAGCCTTCCATCATACCTGCTTCAGCTGCCTTCATGGCCATTGTAACAAATTGTTCTGACTCCCTCATTCTACCAGGGGAATTCTCTGTGAGATTGGAGTAGATAACCTCTCCAACTCATTGACCTGCTGGTTACCCTTAACCTGGTTTAGCTTGTCTGCTAAGACAGGTGGTTTACCAAGGTGTGGCTGCTATGCATGCTACAGCTTCTTGGAGCCACAGGTGAGAGTTGAGTGCCAGGTAGACACCAAAGGTGGATGAGGAGCCTTGCAAAGGGCTTGGCGAGCCCTCACCCAAGGTTCTAGTCCTCCTTGAACACCTCCTACATTTTTAGTTATAACCTAGCTACTCCCTGGGCACCCACAGCAGCAGCTACTCTGGTACTATCGGAAAACTTCCTTGTTTCCCCTCAGCAACCCACTCCCTGTCCCCTAGATCAGCTGGTGGCTATGGAAGACACTCTATGGAGAGCTGGGCTCTGTGTTCTAGCGCAATGGCTGATGAGTCCTTTCCCTTTTCATTTTGAGAGGGACAGAGTAATTCTCACAAAATGAGCAGGCACGAATAAGTTGTGATCTCCATCCTGAATCTCATTATGTTATCTTTTCCCCCAAACTCACCCCTTCTCCATATTTCCATTACTAACAAGTCCATCACCATCCTTCCAGTCGCCCAGGTTTACAACTTTGCTGTCTTCTTAGACACCTCATTGTCTTTCATCCCATTTATCTAAGCTGTCACCAAATCTTGTTTCTACTTCCAACATTTCTTACATCTGTCCCTTTCTCTCTATTCACATAATCATCACCCTTATCAGACCTCCATTACCTCTCTCTTGGACTATTGCAATAACTTCCTAATTGGACTCTCTGCCTCAAATCTCTCCCCTCTCCTATCTATCATTTTGCTGCCAAAGCAATTTTCCTAATGCATAAGTCTGACTATGTATCCCCATAATGGCTTCCTCCATTACCTTTAGGACCAAATATTATTTCATTTTTTTCTTACCCTTTCAAAATGTCCATTTTTCTATAATTTCATAATGTATAAAATTAACAAATTTGTAATCACACACAAATATATATGTATATATGGGTTCTCAAAAATCTTTTAATGACAGATGTACCCCACACTTATGAAATCATAGGACTAGATACATAAAAATGGCATTCAACACTTGACTAAAGCAAGGGGGGTATTTCAGACTTGGGGAATAGCCTGAGGAAAGTTAGACCTGGAAGAAACCTTAAGAGATTACTCATACCAAATGCCCTCACTTTAGTTGCACAAGAAATAGATCATGGGACTTGGAGTCAGGAAGACCTGAGTTTGAATCCTGCCTCAGACCGTTACTAGCCCCTGGTAAGTCACTTAATTTCTTTGAGCATCAATTTCTTCATCTCTAAAATGAGGCTAAAAATAGCACCTACCTTACAGGATTGTTGTGAGGATTAAATGAGATAACACAGGTAAAGCGTTTTTGTAAACCTTAAAGCTTGATATAAATGTTAGCTATTATTGTTTACAGGGCAGCAAGGTGGCACAGTGGATAGAGCGCAGGGCCTGGAGTCAGGAAGACTCATCTTCCTGAGTTCAAATCTAGCCTCAGACACTTACTAGCTGTGTGACCCTGAGCAAGTCACTTAACCCTGTTTGCCTCAGTTTCCTCAGCTGTAAAACAAGCTGGAGAAGAAAAGGCAAACCACTCTAGTATCTTCACCAAAAACAAAAACCCCATTTGGGGTCATGAAGACTTGGACATGACTGAAAAATGAAATAACAACGAATTATTGTTTACAGACAAAGAAGCTGAGGTCTAGAGAGGAAAGGCAATTTGCTCAATGTCATCTACAGAAGATTAGTGGTGTATGCAGCAGAAATCCTTCCATTCATGGACTCCAACTCCCTCTAATAGAGGCCACTCTTCCCAAAACCTTGGACTTGCAGTGCCAGGAGGAGAGTTTACCAAAGTCCTTCTCCCCCACTGTTACTTCAATAACTCTCCTCTACCAATGTCCTTCAGGAAATTTTACTCTTTCAAAGCACAGGCAGTCTATTTTATACCACTCTCTCCTCAATTTTTATTCCTATTACCTACTGAACTCCTGTTTACTTTTATTTTCTCAATGACTTTAGTACCTGATTCATGGTCCTACACCTTATCAATTCTTCTTACCGTTGTCCCCAGAGATTTCAACATTAATCCTGACCAATCCGCTAACATTCCGACCACACAATTCTTTCATCTCCTAATGCTAACATGAGATCTGAGGATTTAGAGCTGAAAATGGTCTTGCCGTTTTATAGATGAGGAAACAGACCCAGAGATTTGATGTGATTTCCCCAATGACACATGAGTAGTCAGTCAATAACTCAGGATTTCTGCCCAGCTGCTTAGAATCCAGTTCTAGTACTCTTTTGGTTGCATTATTTCCTTCTCTATTCCAATTCAGCCACACTGGCACGGTCATACCTTATTTAGATGCAAGTGTGTGCTGGAGCCGGCACAAAGGAAGCCAATTGTTACATTTTCAAGTGTAACTATTTCTACCTCACAAATCAGCAAACACTACAAATCAGAGCTTGCTTGATTTATTATTTCGTTGATTGTTTAGACTTAAGAAAGTGATAGAGAATATGTTAATAATGCAAGTTAAATGTAAAAGTGCATTGCACATACACCCCCTCTCCCCATTTTATTGGCATATCTCTATTTAGATTTCATCACTTCATGAACTGTGTGACCTTCAAGATGATGGTTTGAGAATACGCTCTCCAACTACTCCAACATCTTTTCCTTCCACATTTCCTCTTCTCTCATTTATACTGTGGAAGTATACTAAGGTCTCCCTCCCTGCTCCTCCTTTAAGAAATATTAAGAAGTTCTTTTTCATTATCCTAAGTCTTAAGTCTTTGGATTCATCTCAAAGAAATAAACCTTATCAGCACTTAAGCAGATACCAAGGAGAGTGCATCCTAGCGTGAAATTCTTTTGTAACATCTTTTCCAAAGGCCAGATCAGGTTCTTAAAGGGAAATTAAATTAAAGTTCATGGAAACACTTGAATCTCCTTTATGGTACAGTTAAGATAGTAGTTACCAGATAAGAATGGAAGCCCCTTTGACTAATCCAAATAAGATCTGTCCTCCTTTCCCCATATATACGTATATATATACACACACACATATATACATATATATAATACACACACACACATGCACACACACACATGTACTCCAGAGAATATAGACATTTGTCCTGTTTGGGAAAAAAAAATAAGAACCTGTTACTTAAACTCAGGTCTTAACTGCTGGAATTTTGTCCTTGCTTCTGAATACTAGAAAATATATGAAGACTTTGCCTAGGAAAAGAGAATTTCTATTAGCAGGAGTAATGTTACCATTTGAATTTCTCTTCAAGGAGCAATGCTTTTATATGTGTTTGTATGTACCATATAGGCACACATGTATGTCTTTGATAGACTTGAAACCTAAAATGAAGAGTACTAAAGTTTCCTTCCACAAAAGCAGACATGAAACACAGTCATCAGGTTTGTTTCTGGTTCCTTGACAGATATTCCCTATTTTTGCTGGTAAATCTCCCCAACTTTGTTTCTTTCATTTCCATCCCCAGTCTTATCACATCTTCTTACTATCATCCCCAGAGGTCTCAATATTCATCCTGACCAATCCTTTAACATTCTGACCACACAATTCCTCCATCTCCTAATGTCAACATGGGGCCTGAAGATTTAGAGCTGAAAGTGATCTTGTCATGGGCTGTCACTTTCAAATCTCACTAGCTTCTACTCTGGAATTCTTTGCCCACCTAACTTTCTACCCTCTCCCATTTCCCAACCCTTGAATCCTCATCCCACTCATTGTCCAATTTTTCTATATTTATTACTGAGCACAAATGAAAAAAAGTCACAAAATTAAACTAATTTCACCCATTATAAATTTATGGGTAATAATCACCTAGGCCCTCACTGCTTTCTTTTTTTTTTTTAAACAATCCTCCTCTTTATCATTATCATCTATTTATTTTATTCTCCCCATATTCTCTCCTCAAGTACCCACTCACCCTACCTACCCTGCTTACTGCTGATGGTTTAGCCACGTACTTGAAACAGAGAGGAAGATACTGCATAGTGGCCTTAGGGTCATAAAGACCTGGACTTAAACTCTGACACATTCTGGCTGTTTGACCCTTGGACAAGTCATCTAACTTCTCAGGGCTCTAGGAAACTCTCTAAGATTATATATTTCAGAGAAGAAGCATGGATCAGGAGTTTCCTGTAGTAGGAAGGCTGAATTTGTGATCTCAAAAAGGATCATATAAATATCTGAATGGTTCGAAATCGTTGGGTATACAGAATTCTCCAAGCAGAAGGCATCAAAAAATTTATTCAGGGCCCAGAGCAACAAATTAGCGAACCAACCTCCCCATTCCAGTATTGTGAACACAAGCCTCCAGGCCCAGTAGGCCCACCTCACCAGAGTAGCCAGAAGGCCACAGAAAAATAAGATGGCATAAATCATATTCACTGGCCTCAAGACCTCGCTCGAACTCTTGAGTCCACACAGGGGTCGGCTCTGCTTCAGATTTTTTTCCAGCTACAGTTTTCTTGCCTCTCCTCTCAGCCAAGCCTCTGGCGTTCTCAAGTCCCGCCTCAATGACTAGAGACCAGAGTCCAGAGACCCATTGGTTCCCGAATTGGCCCCTTTTAAGTCCTTAATCTACGCCCACACAGGTTTCACACCTGATAGGGCTTTGGGCCTGGGGCTTAGCATTTAACAAGTGAAAGTACTTTCACCGTAAACAAAAGCCGAACTCCTCAAGGGCACCTGTTAAACTAAGCCCATTTTGCCTTACTGGCACATTTCCTCATCCAGGAATTCCTTTTATCTATAAAATTATAGGTCTAGGTCCTAATCCTATTCCTTCTAGGAGAAGATTGAGACCATCAATCTGAACTCTCTATACTCCCCTTCTCTGCTCCACAAAACAACCAATATCATCACTCATTCTCTCCTCCCTCTCTGAGCCTGCTTTGTTAGACTAATCCTTCTACCTATGTCCTTAATCCCATCCCACCTCCTCCAGGATTATTACAAAATCCTTTTCACTCTTGCACAGCTCAGACCTCCATCATCACTACCACCTCCCCACAGACCCTATTGGAGTCAGCCCAGGACCTTGACGACAAGATCCCTGGGAATAGTGGCACATCCCTGGCCACTAGTCCAGCCTCCAGACTGGCCACTATGACATCATCCAGAGGAACAAACATTGTAGAGATGTGACCTAGCAAGTGCTTCTGTGGGTGCTGCTGTCCCCTTCTCCTCAGAAGGTAGAGCTATGGAAAACCAGGGAAAGAAAGCTCTTGACACCAAGGTCTTTGGCAAAGTCAAGTGGTTCAGCATCAGAAATGGATGTGGTTTTATTGAAGGAAGAGACATTTTAAAAAGACACATTAACCATCTGCTTCACTGCTGTACCCTAAGGATCACTGGGCTTTTCAATTTGACTTGCAGCTGAAACCTCCTATATGTGTCACCTCCTCATCAGAAAGTGAACTGCTTGACAGCAGGGACTGTCTTACTTTTTTCTTTATACCCTCAGCACGTAGCATAGTGCTTTGAGCATGGTAAACACTCAATAAATGTTTTCTTTTTTCATTTATTCTTTCAGTCAGTCTTTCTTCCATGGAACTGATTGAATCTTACCTGAGTCTTGAAGGATGGATAGTATATACACATAATCCCACTACTATACAGCTATACTAATAAGTAAGATCTTTACATTCTTCTTGGGATATTTGTGCCTGGGATATGTATTCCCCCTTTTCCTATGGAATCTGAGTTTGCATTTTAAGGGAAAAACCCCTAAGTATCTTTACAAAACTTTTGATTCTGACTTTGGGAGAACAACCCAAGGCCAACCTCCTAGCACTTGCCAGATAATGGGCATACGTCCTGTAAGTGTTAATTTTACTAATTGATAATGAGTAGGGGCTGTTTTTTAAATAATATTTTAGCTTTTCCCCATTTACATGTTAAAACAATTTTTAACATTCTTTTTTGAATTCCAAATTCTCTCCTTCCCTTTCTTCCCTCTTCCTGAGATGGTAAGCAATCTGATAGAGGTCGTACATGTGCAATCACGTAAAACATATTTCCATATTAGTCATTTTGTGGAAGAAAACAGATGAAGAAAGAAATGAAGGAAGGAAGAAAAGAGAAGAAAAGAAGGAAGGAGGGAAAGAAGGAAGGAAGGAAAGAGGGAAGGAAGGAAGGAAGGAAGGAAGGAAGGAAGGAAGGAAGGAAGGGGAAAATAGTATGCTTTGGTTTGTATTCAGTTGCCATCAATTCTTTGTCTGGAGGTGGATAGCATTTTTCATCATAAGTCCTTTGGGATTATTTTGGATCATTGTATTGCTGAGAATAGTTAAGTCATTTACAATTGTTCTTCATAAAAAATTGCTGTTACTGTGTATAATGTTCTCTTGGTTCTGCTCACTTCACTCTGTATTAGTTCATGTAAGTCTTCCCAGGATTTTCTGAAATCATCCTGAGCAAGGACTGTCTTTTTACCTTTCTTTGTGTCCCTTGTGTTTAGCACAATTTCTGTCACATAATAGATGTCTAATAACTTCTAGGATAACAGATTCATCTGGGTCCAGATAGTCCCTGACATCATAGGTAGGACCCTTCACATCCTTCTTAGTTAATCTTGAGCAAATCAGGAAACATTCCAGTCCCAACTCCCTCAACTAATTTTTTTATTTACAGATCCCAAAGAGTAAATATGGAAGTGGAGATAGTAAATGAGACCTTGCTTCCTACCAATCACCCTCCTGAAACCCTCCAAGTGGGGAGGGGGGAAGAGGGGGAAACATCTCTAACACATGGCAGGGATGAGACTTTTTCTATACAAAAAAAAAGAGTAAGATAAGCAGACTTCTTTAGAACTGTTACACCACCCCAGTCTGGGGACTTTCCAACCATTGCCCCAATCTGAATTTGGATTCGGAGACTTATAACATCTCACTCTTCTTTCCAGCCAGCTATAAGATTATTCGTTAATAAATCTTCTTAGCATATGTTTAGGTGTGTGTGTGTGTGTGCGCTTGTGCGTGTGTGTGTAAGAGACAGACAGAGAAATGGAGACAGAGAGAAACTGAGAGACAGACAGACAGAGACAGAGAAAGAGAGACAGAGAGAAAGAGACAGAGAGAGAAACAGAGAGAGAGAGAGAGAGAGAGAGAGAGAGAGAGAGAGAGAGAGAGAGAGAGAGAGAGAAAGGAGGGGGGAGGGAGGGAGTTTCCCCTCCTTTAGAAAGATGCAGACACATAGCCACTTTTTTGAAGAGGCATTTGCTGCCAGTGAAGAAATTATAATGAGTAGGAGAGACTGCTCACTTCTGCTCCTCATTTTTAAATGCTCTGAATGCAGAAAACTCTCATTCCAATTGTTGGAATCATTTGCTTCCCGCAACAAATGAGGAAACTGAGACCCAGTGAAGAGAAACTATTTGCCCGAAGTTACACAATGTATCAATGTCAGAACCAGCAATTAGACACATTTCTCCTATGTCTCAGCCTAGTGTTCTTTCCACTACAGCATCCACTCTGAGAGAATAGGGCACAGGAAAATAAATTTTATAGAAAGAAAGGGGTCAAAAACTTAACCCCAGCAAGCTGTCTCACACATAGCCCTTCCCCCATCTAGGAGGGCTTGGAGTACTTCTCTGAAGGAGCCCAGTGACATTGCCTGTGGCTCGTGCAGAGACATGTGACTCCAGATTGATGGAAAGACTGTGGAGCGATATCTAAGAAGTGAAAATATCTCGACATGTAGACTTCGGATGGTGAACCAGAGACCACACTGGAGATCCAAGGAGAAAGCTAATGTGTCCCTTAATACCCACAACCTCTACCTGCTCAGCAAACTCAAGACACTTCCTATTGCCTCAAGGATAAAATAAAAATTCTTCTATTTAGCTTTTAAAGCCCTACACAATCTGTCGGTAACTTACATTTCCAGCCTTATTGGACATTACTCCCCACATTCGCCTCGAGACCAGACAAACTGACTTTCTCTCTGTTCCTCATACATGGCTTGCTATCTTGCCTCTTTTCAGTGGCTATCTCCCACGCCTGGAATACACTCCCTCCCTCCTTACTTCCACCTTGCAGAGTCCCTCTCTTCCTTTAAGATGTAGCTTCAGCTCTAGCATCTCCATGAAGCCCCTAATTGATCCTTCTAATTGTTGGTGCCTTCCCAGTTTATTGTTCGGTCTTGTTGACTCTTTATGACCTCATCTGGGGTTTTCTTGGCAAAGATACTAGAGTGATTTGCCCTTTCCTTCTCCAGCTCATTTTACATATGAGGAAGCTGAGGCAAACAGGGTTAAGTGACTTGCCTAAGGTCCCATAGTTACTAAGTGTCTGAGGCTGGATTTGAACTCAGGAAGATGAGTCTTTCTGATTCCAGGCCTGGTGCCTATCTGTTGTGCCACCTAACTACCCTTTCCTCCCTCCCAAATTATCTCGTATTCAACTTTGTATATACCAGTATTTATTCATCTTATATTTATACTTTACATAATATGTGTATTTATTATCTCTCTCATTAGAAGGTAAGCTGCTTTTGAGTAGAGATTTCTTTGTAGTTTCATTCTCTCTACTTGTATTCCCAGTACTTACCACAATACCTGACTCAAATAGGTGCTTGATACTTGTTGACTGATTGAATGATTGATTTTTTTCTACCTGATGGGGACGTACAAGTGCTGTCAATCTCCTCTATGTTTTGGTGCCCTGGGACGAGCTCTGATTGCCCACCCTGGTTGTAGATCTGTAAGAAAGATTTCTGTCTTGACGAAAGTGGCTCAGCCTTGAAGAATGGACAGGATTTGGGTAGGCAAAGACAGATGATATTCCAGATAAAGAAAAAAGCATGAGCAGAGCTAGAAAGGATCTAATGTGTTCAGTGAGCAGTGAGTTCCCTCTAGTTTGGCTGGAGCTTCCAAGGGTAATAAGGCTAGAAAGTTAAGTGGGGGTCAGAACATGAAGGGCCTCGATAAGAGATCTAGACAATAAGGAGTCATTAGGAAGAATTCTTTAGCAAGGAAAGGATAAGATGAAAGTGGTGTCTGATGAAGATGGCATTGGCAATGGTTTACAGAATGAACTGGGGAAAGACTGAAGGCAGAGAGACCAGTTATGATACTATGGAAGTAACCTAGAGATTAGGGAAAGAATTGAATGAGAGGGAAATGGTGTCGGTAGAGTGTAGGAATATTGAGAGGAAACAGTAGAATCTGATTATAGAGGATTTGTCATACTGGGTACATGGACAGGGGAAATCAAAGATGATTCTGAAGTTTAGATTCTGGGTGACTGGGAAGATGGTGGTGCATAGAAATAAGGAAGTTGTGGGAGGAATGACCCCTCTGTCCTTTGCTGGGGAAAGCAACTGAATTATTGGGATTTGTACTTTAATGTTGATAACTGTACTAAACTGCCAATTTCTTCTTTTCAAAATTTAATATTTTATTTTTCCCCAATTACATGCAAAAATAGTTCTTAACATCCATCAAAATTTTTTTTGAGTTCCAAATTCTCTTCCCTTCTCAATTCCCCGCCTCATTGAGAAGGCAAGCAATTTGATGTAGCTTATACATGTGCAGTCATGCAAAATATATTTTCATGGAGATAGCATTTTTCATCACAAGTCCTTGAGAATTGTCTTAGATCACTGTATTGATGAAAATAGCTGAGTCATTCACAGTTGATTATAATACAACATTGCTGTTACTACATACAATGCCCTCCTGATTCTGCTCATTTTACTTTGCATCGGTTCATATAAGTCTTTCCAGGTTTTTCTGAGAGCATTTTGCTCATCATTTTTTATAGCACAATAGTATTCAATCACAATCATATACAACAACTTGTTCAGTCATTCCCCAATTGATGGACATACTATCAATTTCCAATTCTTTGCCACCACATAAAGAGCTGCTACAAATATTTTTGTACATACAGGTCCTTTTCCTTTCTGTTTTTTATTTCTTTGGGATATAGACCTAGTAGTGGGATTTCTTATTCAGAGGGTATGCATGGTTTTATAGTTCTTTGGACATAGTTACTAATTGCTCTACAGAATGGTCAAATCGGTATACAACTTCACCAACTGTGTATTAGTGTCTTAATTTTCTCACATCCCCTCCAACATTTGTCATTTTCCTTTTCTGTCTTATCAGTTAATCTGATAGGTATGAGGTGGTAACTCAGAGTAGTTTTAATTTGCATTTCTTTAATCAATAGTGATTTAGAGCATTTTTTTCATATAACCATAGATAGCTTTGATTACTTTGTCTGAAAACTGCCTGTTCGTATCCTTGACCATTTATCAATTGAGGAATGGCTCTTATTTCTATAAATTTGACTCCATTCTCTATATATTTGAGAAATGAGATCTTTATCAGAGAAACTTGCTGAAACTTTTTTTTGGTTATGATTACTAGCTATGTATTTCCCTCCATCCTATTTTCCCTGTTTATCCTACTTTATCCTTTTACCTTGTCTTTCTCAAAAACGTTTTGCTTCTGAATTTTACTTCCCTGTAGGGTAAGATAAATTTCTATACCAAACTGAGTGTGTTATTTATTCTTTGAACCAATTCCAATGAGAGTAAGGTTCACACATTCTCCCTCACCTCCCCGCCCCTTCCCCTCCACTGTAAAAGCTCTTTCACAGCTCTTTTATGTCAGATAATTTATCTCATTCTACCTCTCTCTCTCCCCCCTTCTCCCAGTGCATTCCTCCTTCATACCCCTTAATTTTATTTTTTTAGATAATCATCCCATCATATTCAATCACACTCATTCTCTCTGTCAATATATACTCCTTATAATGAGAAAGATTTTAGGATCATTTTCCCATGCAGGAATGTAATGTAATCTTTACCTTATTGAATCCCTTGTGATTTCTCTTTCCTATTTACCTTTATGCTTCTCTTGAGTCTTGTATTTGAAAGTAAAAATTTCTATTCAGCTGTAGCCTTTTCATCAGGCATGCTTAGAAGTCTTCTATTTCATTGAATATCCATTTCCCCCTGAAATTTTGCTTGGTTTTGCTGGATGGGTGATTCTTGGTTGTAATCCTAGCTCTTTTGCACACTAGAATATCCTATTCCAAGCCCTCTGATCTTATATGTAGAAGTTTATTCTCTACTCCTCACTCTCTCTTATATCACCATAGCCACCCGGTTTCCAAGGCCTGTCAATTTTAACTGTGTATAACATCTTTCACATACACCCACTTCTCTCCTTTGCCATTGCCTTGGTACAGTCCCTCATTACTTCATGGCTTCATGCCTGGACTTTTGCAATAGTTGCCATATCTAGTTGGTCTGCCAGCCTCAAGTCTCTCGCCATTCCACTTCATCCTCCAATCAGCTGTCAATCTGACCATGTCACCTCCACTCTCAACTCAATGAACTCCAGTGGCTTCCTATCACCTCCAGGATCAAATATAAAGTTCTCTGGCATTCAAAGCCTTTCATAACTTGGTTTCTTCTTTCTAGTCTTCTTACACCTTCACACACTGCCCTTCCTGCCATGTGGTCTTCAATCCAATGATACTTGCCCCTTTGCTGTTCTTTGAGCAAAACACTCCCTCTCCCTATTCCAGGCATTTTCATTGACTGTTCCCTATGCTTGGAATGATCTCTCTCCTCATCTCTATCTCTAGGCTTCCTTCAGCTAAAGTCCCAGCTAAACTCCCACCTCCCCCCACCCCCAGACTGGAAGCCTTTCCCAATCCCCCTTAATCCTAAGAGCCTTCCATCTGTTGATTATTTCCAATTTACCCTGTATCTTGTTTGTACATAGTTGTTTGCATGTTGTCTCCTCTATGACAGCTGTATTCTTACAAGCTAAGTAAGCCTTCTTTTATTCTCCTTATTTTTGTCAGGCCTGTCATTTACTCTGTTGTGATACCGGAGTTTAGAACTATTGCCAGCAGCCCACCTAAGAAAGTAAGCCACTTAAATTCTTTGCGCTTAAAGCAAAGACTGTAAGTTATAAAGGATGTTCTCATTCCTACCTCACAGGGTATCAAATGAGGATCAAATGAGATAATGCGTGTAAAATGCTTTGACACTTTAAAGCACTTATGTAAATACCAGAGACAATGTAGTGATGATGACAATGATGATGATGGTGATGATGATGATAATGATGATGATGTTGAGAATGAAAGTGTTGAACAAGATGACTTTAAAGTCCCTTCTACCTTCATTGCCACTTGTTGGCCAAACTTGGTAATGGTGGCCCATTTGCCAGTAACAAAGGTGAAGGATAGCTAGGAAGCTAGAGAAATTTAGTAAGAGACTAAGGGATGTTTCCTAACAGGAGTGAAGAGTGAGAGTCATTTGGGTGGGAAGAAAACAAGTTCAGTATTTAGCCATGTTCAATTTGAGGTGAATAACCAGAGAAAGATTCTAGGCCTCAGTTTTCCTTAGCTGTACAATGTGTTTGGACTTGACTATTTCTAAATTCTAAATGGGCAGCTAGGTGGTATGGTAGCTAGAACACTGGGCTTAGAATCAGGAAGACTCATTTGCATGAATTCAAATCCAGCATCAGACATTTACTAGCTGTGTGACCCTGGGCAAGTCACTTAACTCTTTTTGCCTCAGTTTCCTCATCTGTAAAATGATCTGGAGAAGGAAATGGCAAAACAATCCAATATCTTTGCCAAGAAAATCCCACTGGGGTCATGAAGAGTCAGCTGTGACTGAAAATGACTGAACAACAACAAAAATTCACTGGTCAGTTAACGTTCCTTGGCCTTTTTTTCCCCCTCATTTGTAAAATGAATGGGTTGGATTCTGTGGTCTCAAAGGTCACCTTGAGCTCTAAATCTATGATCTTATGAAGATCCTATGCTCAGAAAACAGAAATTCAGGACTAGAGTTCTAGGAGAGAGATAACATTTAGGAACAGAGAGCTATACCTATGTAAGCATGGTAAGTGAGAGCTGCATATCTAGAGACAAATATGTTGGTAGCCCCAAAGCCAGAGAACACCCCCATTTGGAGACAGGAAATGGAAGAATAACCATTAAGGGAAACATAGGTACCCATTGCTTTCTAAACTAAGCTTTTAAGCCTGGGTGTATTGGTGGCCCACTGTAATTCTTGCTACTGGAGGAAACAGGCTGGTAGAATGCTTGAGCTTGGGAATTCTGAGCTGTTGGAGGGCCATTGGGTGTCCACAGTAAGTCTGGCACCAATATGATAAGCCCCTGGGAGCAGAGATCTGAAAGGCTTCCTAAAGATGGAAGAACTAGCCTAGGTAAGAAAAATATCTCAGGTTAAAGCTTCCATGCCAATCAGCCTTCTGTGCCAAGCCCATGAGAGGGCAGTTCCTTCCCTGTCTCTTTTCAAAAATGGCATCCCAAGTATCATGACTTCCAGTTGGAGAACCCAGCCTGAAAACAACGCTTCCCTGACTTCTCTGACAAATTGTCTCAATGTCAGCCTACTCCTTCCCTCCATTATCCTTGGTTTTTAAAGGGCTGCCCTTCCAGCCCGGCTGAGATAGGGATATCCAGTCTTAAAAAAAAAACAAAACAAAAAAAATCCCAAACTCTGTGCTTTTGCTCACTTTATTCTCTATTATGTATATCTGTAATAATTTCTATTGTAAGCTCCATGAGCACAGAGAGCCTGCCTCAATTGTCCTTTTATTTCTCCTAATTCCTAGTAGAGTGCTTTGTATAATTTTTACAGTTTTTGTTGTTGCATTGTTTTTCACTTGTGTCCAACTGAAGTGATTTGCCATATCTTTTATAGCTCATTTTACAGATGAGGAAACGGAGATAAACAAGATTAAGTGATTTGCTCAAGGTCACACAGCTAAGTAAGGATCTAAGGCTTGATTTGAACTCAGGTCTTTCTGACTCCAGGCCCAGCTTTCTATCCACTGCCCATCTGTTACAGTGGGGATCATAGTGTCATAGATTTAGAGATGGAAAGGACCTCAGCAGCTATAATGGCCAACTCTCTCATTTTACAGATAAGGAAGCTGAGACAAACAGGGTTAAGTGATTTACATGAGGCCACACAGCTAGTAAGTGACTGAGGCTTGATTTGAACTCAGGTCTTTCTGACCCCAGACCCAGCACTCTATCCACTGCCCATCTGTTACAGTGGGGAGCATAGTATTATAGATTTAGAGTTGGAACCATATAGGCCAACTCTTTCATTTTACAGATAAAGAAACTAAATTCCCAGGGAGGTCACATCACTTGCCCAAGGTCACACAGATAGGAAGCCTCAGTAGACATTTAATAAATTATGATGAAGAAAGGGAAAGAAGAGGAAGAAAGGGGCAGCAGTTGATAGTTCAACAAGATCTCCATCCTCTAGGCTGTAAGTCTTCCCTTTTTCTTCATCTTCTATGAGCTGTACCTTGTAACTTCTGGAATTATAACCATCTTCTCCCCACCTGGCAACAGTGACAAAAAGTGGAGCAAGAAGGGAATGGATGAATTTTGCTCTGAAAAGGTTTCCTGTGTCAGTCAGCAGGGGTCACTGTGAGGCTACTCTACAAAGATAATTCTCAGCTGGAGCTGCTAAAAAGAGAAACATTCATTGTGTAGTAGAATATTCTTTTTTTTTGTTCTTTATATTATAAACACATACATTTACTGGTGTTTGTCAAGGTCAGAAAAAAGAAAAAAAATCAGCTTAAAAAAGGTTTGGAGCTAATTTGCATTTTCTTGGGCAAATATCTGCTATCTTTTCCTCTCATTTTTCTCCCCAGTTTCAAGGACTCTTTGGTTCTTGGGCAGAAGACTTCATCAGAGCCAAGGGTGATGCCAGCCCATGTCCTTGGGGATCCTTCTCCATCATAGCCTGGACACAATTATGCCTAGATAAATTCCCAGTTCTCTTCTATCCATTGTGAGAATGATAGGGAGCAATGGCACCCCACCCACCCACCCCCTTTTGTGCACAGAGGCAGAGCAGCTCCTGTTTGGCCACTTTCAGAAATGGCATCCCCAAGTATCTTGACTTTCCTTTGGAGAGGCCAGCTCAAAAGCAACTCTTCCTTGATTTTTCTGACAGATTGTGTCAATGTCAGCCCACCCCTCTTCCCCTATCACTCCTATTTTTAAAACAAGATTTCTAGATCATTGATTCCACTAAAGGCCATTCTGAATGCCCATCAATTGGAGAATGGCTAAACAAATTATAGCCTATGAAAATAATGGAAAAATGCTACACCATAAGAAATTATGAAAGGAATGGTTTTAGAGAAGAAACCTAGAAGGATGGATGTGAACTAATACAGAATAAAGGGAGCAGAAACAGGAGAACAATTTATATAAAAACTATAGCATTTTATGGAAAAAACCTTAAAGAAAACATAATAATGTAATGATAACCACAACTCCAGAGAATCAATAATGAAACAGATTTCTTCCTCCTGACAAAGATACAAAATGAGATACATTTTCAGGCACGATCAGTACATAGATATGTTTTGCTTGACTATGCCTATTTATTAGAGGAGAGAGTTTTTCTTTTCTGGGGCGGGGGGGGGGGAAGAGAGGGAATGAAGTGATAGTTGATGCAAAAAATGAATAAAAGAATGAGCATGAGTAAAGAATTTTTTATGTGTATAGAAGAGAACAGAAGGAGGTTCAGTAGAAAATAGACAAGTGAGGAGCAGCTAGGGTACAGTGAATCCAGAACTGGCCCTGGAGTCAGGAAGACCTGAGTTCAAATGCAGCCTCGGGCACTTACTAGTTGTGTGACTCTGGGCAAGTCACTTACCCCTGACTGCCTTAAAAAAAAAAAAAAAGGAAAATAGACAAGTGGAATGCTTTTGGAACTAATATGCTGAATTTATTATATCCATTAAAGAAATGCATGTCTTGTGTACATAATGAAGTTTTGTGTTTATTATAATTATATTTGCAATTTATTATTTTTATTATATTGTATTACATGTATTTATTATAATAAATGTATTATGTACATTAAGTGAAAAAAGGTCAACCTGTACATGGTAGAGATTCTTTGTGTATAGATCACTGTACTTGATACACAGAAAGAGCTTAATAAATGATTGTTGATTGATTGACACCTTTGCCATCTCACCACCACATGGCCTGCCCCCAACTTTTTCCAAATCCTAATCCAGGGTTGGAGTGAATTGCTTATTTCTTTATATTTTACATTAAAAATAATTATATCTATTGTATATATTATTTTACAGCCTTACCACTAAGAAGAAGGGAAAGAGGTATTCTTTCATATCAGGAGTCAGAAACATGGGACCTCCACCCCAACATAGTGATGTCATTTTGGTCCTCTTCGAGAAGGAAGGATAACAACCAAGAAATCTCAAGAATTACTCTTTGGGCTAGATTTAGAGCGACCAGTATTCTTTGGAATAAAAATGTCCTATTTCCCACCATTCAGGAACTTCCTCCTAAACCCCCTGAATGTGGAGGCCTCCCTTAAAAGTCCTCAAAATCCTTCCATTGTGGAATCAAGTCTACCCCTTGCTGCCCTCCTCCCTAAACCATCCCAAAGAGAGGGAAACAGCCACACCCAGCTCTGGTTCTAGGCAGCAAAGTCCCCAAACCTCTACATTCAAAGTTCCTCCAGTTCATTCAGGCTTGCTGTCATTCAATTGTGTTTGATTTTTTGTGACCCCGTGGATGATGTCCGTGGGATTTTCTTGGCAAAAATACTGGAATGGCTTGCCATTTCCTTCTCCAGTGAATTTAGGCAGAGATTAGGTGACTGGTCCAGAGCCATGCAGAGCCACCAAGACGCCTCTTTGTTTAGACTACCTTGGACTTTTTTTTTTTAACCTCTGATCTTTCCTTGTTGTCTGTTCCATTAGATTGTGATCTCTGGGAGAGGAAGGACTTTCACCTTTCTTTCACTCCCTAGTGTTTGTCTAAGTGCCTGATTCAAAATAGGTGCTCAATAAATGTTTATTGACCTGTTGATTGATGGATCAGTTAAACACCATTTGATTGTATTCTTTGTTCCTGTAAGACTTCCGGGATGGACCTCATCCTATTCTAATCGAAACACCCCTCCCCCAATATATTTATGTATTAATTTGTTGATTTGGTTTTATTTGCATGCCATTTTCAAGTGTTCTTTTTAATTTTTATCAGTAAGTTTTGTTTTACATCACCTTCATTTCCAAAAGTATCTCTCCTTCACTTTATACTCTGTGAGTCATCCTTTTTAACAAAGAATAAAAAAGAGGAAATAAAAGTAGTTCAGCAAAACTAATTCACACATGACCAAATCTAACAGTATATGGATTGAAGCACACCTGTGCAAAGAAGGAAGTTTCCAAGTGTTCTTCTTACACCTTTCTTTCTTTCTTTTTTATATGCATTTTATGAGCTTAACTCTCTAAACTGGAGAGATTATATCTTCCTCTTTGTCCCAGCGGGGGTGAAGAGCGGGGTGGGGGTGGTGTAGGGCGGGGCAATGAGGCTTTGTCTCTAGGTGCTGACACCTGGGAGGGGCAGGGTAAAATATTCTTCCCTGCAGCAGTCTTCTAGCTAATCATCCACATGCTTTATGTTCCCCCCTACCAGCCTGCCCCATAGGGGCACTTTACCACTCGAGATCTCTCATCTGATCCCTATTTCCAGTGTCCTCTACCTCCTCCTGGAGAGTTGGAGGGGAGGGACTATGCCCTGTGCTCTGCGAGGGAGTGAACTAGATTCTCTGAAGGGTAGATAACTCTGTCTCAGACTGTGAACTGTTTTCTGTACCACAACACTCCCCCTACACCCTATCCAATTTTGTCCTAGATATAAGAATTCATACTTAGAGCTCTGGTGCTAACCTCAAAATGCCTCTTCCTCTTTTTGGATAGGCAGAAATTAACCTAAAAGAATTTTCCTCTGAAATGTTTCCTACTAAAAGTGAAGGGGTAGGTATTTGCAGTATGTTGTTCAGTCATTTTCAATTGTGTCTGACGCTTCATGACTCTGTTTAGGATTTTCTTGGCAAAGATACAGAAATGATTTGCCATTTCCTTCTCCAGCTCATTGTACAGATGAGGAAACTGAGGCAAAGAGTGTTAAGTGGCTTACCTAGGGTCACACAGCTAGTAAGTGTCTGAGGCCAGATTTGAAGTCAGGAAGATGAGGCTTTCTGACTCCTGGCCTGGCTCTGCCCACTGCAAAACCCAGCTGTCCTTCTGTAGTATGAGGGAACTTTACATAGTTACATAGAAATATTGGGCTCAAAGAGGCTAATAGTTCCAACAATCTCCAGAAAAAAAGACATGACCTTGGCATGGCAATCAGTGTCAAGTCCAGTGGGAGAATGTGGGAGTAGGCCAGAAACGGAAATGGTTTTCAAATTCATGGAGACATTGGGGGAGGAGCAGAGACATAGATGTGGTTTCTCCAGAAGTCATGGCCAATGAAAAGAGAGAAGCTTCTTTGGGGGACCATAGACAAGAAGATATCGGTAAAACTTAGCAGCTTCTGAATGCAGATCTAAGGGTTAGGAAAATGAGTTTCAGAAGATCTGAGGTATCTGAGACTTTGCAAAACCAAACCTATTAACTAGAGACTGAGAAGTGGCACATTTTTCAGCCCAAGCAATCCCACAGCTGACTCTGGGGACTAGATTGAAAGAAAGCCTGAGTCAGAGACAAGGAGAATAAAGAAAGAAGTAGGTAGTTCATTCAAGACTAGTGTAACCAGCAGATGTCACTGTGGAGCATGCTTTAGCTGGACAAATTTTTTTAAATTCTTCTGTAGGAATTTGGCAGACACTGGAAGATTTGTCTAATGCTCCCGCTCTCTAAGTAGTCAGTCATCTCTGGTTATAACTACAGCTCACTCTTTAGCCAGGGGACAAAAGGAAAGCCCTTTCCAATTAAATGGAAATTTAATTTCCAATTTAAATTCTGCTATTTGAGAAGTTTATCAAAGGTTATTAACCAAATCATAACCATAAGGTTTTCTCATCTATTTAGCTCAGGAGCCCTGGGTCAGAATTGATTCTTGACCATCAGGACAGGGTTCTGGTCTCTTGACTTATTTTAGTTCTGTGCATCGCAGCTCATCCCTGAGCTCCTCCACTTTCCCTTTGCCTGGCACAGAATATACAGACCTGCAGTTTGGATTCATGATTGACTAGATTTTTTTAAAAAATACCAAAAAAAACCCCCAAACAAACCTCAAAATCAAAATAAATAGCTTAAAGAAATAGCAGTGAAAAATCACATAGAAGTAGTCGTTTACAAAAAGGCATCAGGGAGCAGGGAGGTCATTTATAGAATAAAACCTTTTGGGACTTTCTTTAATTCTTAAAGTGATGGCAGCAAAAGGCAGCTTCAGTCAAAGTTCTTTGCTCCATTGATTGGGGGCTGTGTTCTAAAGCCAGCCTTTTTCACTTTGTCTCTAATTCTAAAGCATACCCTTCAAGACACCTGCAGGGACCTGATCATCATGATGCTATCACTTCTGTTTTCTTCTCTGTACTCCACTCTCTCTCCCACAGACAGATTATTTTCCCCCTTTTGCTCTATTTCAGAGTGATTCAAGGTTCAAAAGCTCCCAGTCTGGCACAACTCCACTGCTCAAACTTCAAGGTAGTCCAGTTTTTCCAGGGCTGGGAGTGAATACTATCTCTCTAAAACAAGAATGCTTAGTGTGTGTGTGTGTGTGTGAGTGTGTGTGTGTGTGTGTGTGTGTGTGTGTGTGATGGATCCCCTTTGGCAGTCTTATGAAAACTGTGAACCCCTTCTTAGAATAATATTTGTAAATATTGAAAGAAATGCTAAATTTCAATTACAGGTTAGTGAAAATTAAAAGATGTAGTTTTTTTTTCCCTATCCAAGTTCACAGATCTTGTGAAATTTATCCATGGGCCCCTTTGGGGCCTGTAGACTTCAGATTGAGAGCTCCTGCTCTAGAACAATTCCTATTATGCCCAAGAAACGTTCAGAATTTCTTTGTTCATGGGGAAATCAGTCCAAAGCTCATGTAAATACCCTGATATGCCTGCATTAGTTGAAAAGATTCCTACAAAACTTTGGAAACTGGCCCTTTGGTTACCTTTTTCATTTTGGAGTTGCGATTGTGATTCATGAGGGGTTTTTATTAGGGGATTTGGAGAAGTGAAGGCAGAGGGTATGGGGTCAAGCGGTTCAAGACAAATGTAGAGGGATTTGAGACTGAGGAGAATTTATTTCATTTGTCTCTACTCTCCTCTTGCTGACACACCTTGTACTATGGTTTAGGGTGCCAAACACCAATTCTCCATTGCAATCAGGGAACCAGATACAAACAGGAATCTCTTCCTTCTTTTCTCTTATAGACCTGTAAGCTTCTTTAGGGAAAGAATTGGGCATTTCTCCTAGCAGGGGAAGTAAATGTATAATAAATTTTTTTGTTGCATGATATTCCACCTCTTTCTTCCACCTTTGTGATGGGGCTGAATCATTCCCACCACATCAGGTGACTGATGCAAACTCCTAGGATCAAAAGTTACCTCTCCATGACTCCATGGATTAGCATTGTCTTTCAGACTCCAAACATTCCAGCCCAACTGGACTACTAGCTATTCTCTAAATCCGCTTTCCATTTCTAGCCTTCTGCATTTGTATAAGCCATGCTTCATGTTCTTATCTTCCTTAAAGGCTCAATTCTGATACCACCTCCTATGAAGTGTTTCTTGACCCTACCCACACCCCAGTAAGTTCTCTGTCTTTCCTTGAATTACTCTGTATCAACTTATCTGAGGACATTACAGCCTTTCCAAGCATCCTCTCCAGTAGAATGGAAGCTCCTTGAATTCAGGGACTGTATTTTTTTGTCCTTACACATAGTAAGCACTTAACTAATACTTATTGAATTCTACAGGGATATATGACAGACTCCAAGAGCCTACATCCTTTTTCAGTCCAAGTAGCTCTAATTTTGGGCCAGGTTCTTTACCTAGGGCATATGGACTCCTTGGCCCTCCTTGGTCAAACTTCATGGAATTTGTATTTTTGGATGGAAAAAAAATACACATTGATTTTTCACTAACTTCTAATTGAAACTTATTATTCAATTATCTTAAAAAATAATAATCTGAGAGGGGGTCTGTAGGCTTTGCCAAACTGCCAAAGAGGTCTAAGGCACGCACATAAAAAAGTTAAGAACCCTTGCTCTTAGAATGCATGCATGCTTGGGGGTGTGGTATGCAGCAGTGCGTATGTGTGTGGGTGTGATGTGAAATTTACGCCTTTGCCTGTGGATTGGGGAAAGAGGTCCAAGATTGTCTGGAGCTGAGGAAGGTGATACAATATTCTGTGGTTGAAAGTGGGGTGTGGAGCTGATGGGGGGAAGGCCAGAGACCAGTAGAAGCTGGAGAAAAATGACCATAAGACACGCAAAGGGTCAGCAAGAACATCTCTGTTTAATGATACAGTTGGGTCTGGTTACAAATATCAGAAACCTACAAAAGGACAGGCAGTTACAGGAGTGATCACAGGAGGCTGGGACACAGGTATAGCAGCCACAGTAGCAAGGTTTCCTTCGGGGATGATATGGAAGATACAAATTACCGGGGGGAAACACAGGGATCCCAAGACAAGGCTAGCCTAGGAAGACAGACAGAGTCATAGAACCTTAGACCGGGAAGGGACATTGGATCACCTTATCACAAGGGGTATGTGGGGAGAGAGGGTCACTCAGGCTTCTTCTCTCCTCCTTGGCTGAACTTCAGATCTAAAGGAAAGTTCTAAGAACATAAATGGAAGGAAATCCATCCATCTCAGATGTTCCCATGCTCTCCTTTCATATGGGAGCTGGGTATTGAGGCTGCTGGGTCTGTTATCATAGTGATGATTAGCCCCCTTGAGGTAACCTTCAAATGTACCTTGACAGCAGTTTTATTATGTTAGAGATGGGAGGTAGGCTGGGATAGATATTTGGGGTCTTGCCCAAATGCCATACTTGGGTAATTAAATTCCTGGGGCTCACTGTACCCCTAGGGCAGTCTAGCATAACCAGGTAGTCCCATATTTCTGGTCCCCACCTGTCCTGAGCCTCTCAGCACTCACCATGAGCAAAACCATTAACTTGACTTGACTAGAAAGAAAAGTCGATGATGAGTTGCCAAGCCCTTGTAGAAGAATTCTGTTTATGTATGAAGGTGCAAAGGCAGAAGGCGGGGACCAAGTTCAGGACAAGTTGTCATCTCTCCTTGCCCTTATCCTAAGATGGGACTGCTTCCGATTTCACTTGCTCCGTTTTTGAAATGGGCTTGAGCTCATCTTACCTTCTCAGGGATAATGAGCCTCACGTGCTCTTCCACAATAACTTAGGTTCTCTGCTTCCATGGAATCTTTCCCTATAGCTGTCTTCCTCCCCTGAGCCTGGCCACAAACCTCTCCCCTCAGGACACATATATGAACAGAAAAAAAAAATGAAACAGAGGCTTTAGTATGTGCCCCTAGTATGTGCAAGGGCCTGCAGCTGCAGGTACAGGTTATATATAAATATATATATATATATATATATAATGTGTATATATATACTGTATATATAATATATTTTTATATGTGGTAGATGTGCATGTATGATACTATAGATACGTCATGTTGAGACCTACATGCTGGTCAGGCAGATAGAAACAATGGCTGGTTTATTCTTGGAGAGAGTTACAAACCCTGCCCTGCCTGTCCGCCAGCCCTTCAGCCTGGTCTCTCTCTAACAGAGGATAGAAAAGCTACAAATAGTGGGCCCACCTCTGTAGGGAGGTCCCCTACCACCCTCCCCAACAGCCCCACCAGGTGGGCCCCAGAGCTGCACTCGGCATCCAGATGGCCAGTGCCACCTCCCAGCAGCTTGAGAGGGTAGCCAGCGTGGTAGCCTTACTCTCTGGAGATGATTGCCAGTCTTCCAGCCTCCTCAGCACCCGGGTACGAAGGGACAAGTTGGTCTTTGGAGCTTGGCCTTCTGCTCAAGGTGCTGCCAGGGAGTGGGAAAGAAGGGAGTGGGGCACTAGGACCTAGAAGAGGGCAGCGTGGCCGGTGGACTGTAGATAAGATAAGAGACAGAGAGATGTCAAGGTTAGAGAGGTCCAGGAATCTGGGCCTTGAAGCTTATGAGAGGAGACCTGTATGTACATAGCAACACAGACACACACACTCCCCTTATAAAGATCACCTTCTAGTTTTGCATTTGTACACTTTCTCTCTATGTATATATGTTTACAGGGGCATCTGCACATTAATACATCTACAGGCTCCATACCCATATAATACCAGTGTGTGTGTGTGTGTGTATATACATACATATATATGTATATATATGTATGTATGTGTATATACATATATGTATATGTATATATGTATTATATACATATATGTCTCACCCACTTATTTATTTATTTAGTCATTTATTTACTCATCCCTCAATTAATTTTCTTCTTCCTTCTTCCTCCTCCTCTTTCTTCTTTTTCTTCTCTTCTTCTTCTTCTTCTTCTTCTTCTCCTTCTTCTTCTTCTTGCAATTAGGGTTAAGTGACTAGCCCAGGGTCACACAACTAGTAAATGCCTCAGGTCCTCCTGACTCCAGCGCAGTGCTCCATCCACTGGGCCACCTCAATGCCCTTCAATCACACATTTAATCACCTAATATATGGATTGGCTGTCGTATGAACAGGACACATCATTGTTTGACTCCAGGCATTGCCTCAGGCTGCCCCTCATGCCTAGAATGTTCTCTCTCCTCAGCTGTTACTACTGACCTCCCTGGCTTCCTTTTAAGTCTCAACTACAATCCCACCTTCTAAGGAAGTCTTCCCCAAACCCTCTTAATTCTATTGCCTTCCCTCTGTTAATTATTTCTGATTTATCCTGTATATAGCTTGCTTTGTATAGATTTGTTTGCATGTTGTATGACAATTGTAAGTTCCTTGAGGGCAGCCGTTGGGACAGTCTGGCCTCTTTTTGCATCCCTAGAGCTTAGCATGGTGTGTGGCACACAGTAGGCACTTAAAAATGTTTAGTGATTGACTGACCACCAGGAGTACAGACCAGTCAAGAAAAACTGGTGTCCAACCTAGCTTCTTTTCTGACAGAAGATGGGAAAAGTGCTCTGATATCCTCTTATGTCTGTCCTTTAGTTCCCTGCCTCCCAAGCCACTTCTCAACATTCTAAAAACTTCAGATCAGACTTAAGCTTCTGCAGGAGTCTGGGGACCTAGCCTGTCAAAGGGGATCTTCTTCTAGGAGTTTGGGGATGTATGACAGGTTAGATCTAGGAGGTCATGACCTAGGAGTTAACCCTCTACTCTCCCAGCCCAGAACGCTTAGTTAAGGAGACTAGGAGTGAGAAAAAGCATGCAGAGAAATGAACGGACTGTCTGGCTTCCCGAAATTCTTTTATCTGCATAGCTGATGTGTTCAGGTTTGAGGTGAGAGAGGGAACCTTGGGGTGGCTAGGACAGGGAGAAGTTGCAGGAAAGAGTCCCTCTAGACAATTCGCACCTACTTCCTTTCTCTCTTGTTTAGAAGTAGAAATGGGGGTGGTGGGGGTGGAGGGAAGGAGGATTTTAGCTTTCCAAAATATTTCTTAGATTGTTTGGGGTTTGGCAAAGCAGGAGTCCCTTGGGGTGGCTGGGGTGAAGGGAGGGGAGGACACAGGGTGTTAGGAAAATGTCCTCCATATGTTTCTGATTCACTGGTACTGCACAACAGACTGTTTAGCCAGATCTGGCTGTAGTGTCCAAAAGCTCTCTCCAGGCTCCTGTAAAAGCCTTTTTTTCTGGAAGCAGGAAGTCTCATATCCTAGCTGTAAACAAACTCTCTGCTGCCTGGAGATCTAGCATGAGCTTAGAGTCAACTGGAGGGCAAGTCACTATCTGCTGCAAATAACCTTTTTGGGGGGTCTTCAATCTTTTTCTCTTCCTCAGGCCACTGCAACTATCCATGCCTCAGGGCAGCCCTTTTCTTCCCCAAGCAGGTAAAAATATCCTTTTCGTTTTCCCATTTATCCCCAGAGGCTGACGGACAGGGACAAGGGCCAGATGTACACATCTGCATTTTGCAATCTGCTTTGCTATGACTGGGTCCAGGTTCCAGCAGATTCCACTCCAGGAATGGTGTCAGGAAGAAGGAGTGGGGGGGAGGGAGTAGAAAGAAAAATTCACTGGAGCCTCTCATTCAGTCAGAGACAGGAAGCCTGGGAGATGGGGGTTAGAAGGCTTGGACTCTGTATTTGGACTCCAGGGACCTCCCCGGGAGCAATGTCAGGGAGGAAACTTATGGAGTAGGAGTCTAGCAGGCTCCCCACAATGGTGGAAAGCAGGGGGAGGAGAAGCTGGGTTTTCCATGGGAAACTCCTGGGAATGTTTCCCCAAAATGTATATCTTGAGTTGTTGGCTGACCCCAGGCTAGATCTTTCTCTGCCTCTACCTTCTCCTGTTCATTCTTTCTCTACTCCCCTCAGCTCCCAGGATCAGCCTTCTCACTGGGGCCTGTGCAGGTCAGGTTGCTCTCACCCTCTATGTCTCTAAGCTCTCTCTGTAGGCCACCTCCTTGCCCTTCCCTTCCCTTCCCTTCCCTTCCTTTTCTCTCCGTTCTTCCTTAGAGTCACTACGGGCTAGCTCTAGAAAGGAGCCTGGCTATCCTTCTCAAGCTAGCCACAGAGACATCCTCACAGTAGGCCAACTACATACTCTAACCATAAGGACTTTGACCTCAGGAGTGAGTGGCTTTCCCATAACCTGCCTGTTAGTATACGGTGGCAAATTGTGTGTGTATGTATGTATAAGCTGGGAAAACATGCACATATACATATATGTGTGCTTGTGTATGCGCCTGTGTGGTCTCCACATGATTCTACTGGCTTCAGCCCACGTCAAAAAAGAAATTGGGAGTACTGAATGAAAAAACATCCCCATGTGATTTGTGTTTGGGGAGGAAGCAGCCTTTGCTGGCTTGGTCTAAACTGGCTCCAGTTCTGATGAGCTCCCTTCCTGCTGGGATTCAAAGAGGCGTCTCTATCCTTTGGCTGTCCATAGCCTCGGGAAAGTTCTACTCCTTTGGGAAAGGAGTCACTAGCCCCGAGATCTCTCTGAGGGGCACTGTACTGGGGCCTCACTGGAGGCCCAGTATAAGGGGGAGAGCCTGGGAAACAGGGGCTAGTTGAATTAGGTTTACAAAGTAGGGAAAAACAAGCTCTCAGGTCCCCCTTTCCTCCTACTAACCTAATCAAATTCCCAGCCCTACTGTCCTGAAAATAGTTCCTTAACTCTCCCCATGCCTTTCTTCCAAAGCTGGGGGAAACCTGGAACCTGGAGAGACCTAGAGTCAGTAGAAGATAAAGAACGTGTGTGTGCATGTATGTGCATGTGTGTGCATGTGTGAGTCGCATATGTGTATATGTATGTGATGGTGGCAGTTACTCTGCCCACACTCTTGCCTGCCTGCTCACATGTTGGTGGTGGGGAGCTGCTGCACCCAGCCCACTTCCTTGTAGGCAGCGGTCACGTGGCTGTAGATGAGGCTACGCAACTTGGACCAGGCTCTCTGCGTCTCAGATGGGAAGTCATTAGCAAACTCCTCAGCAATCACCTCCAGAATGACTCCAGAGAGGATCTGGGGATTAAGGAAGAAGAGTAGAAGTGAACAGTTGTCTTGCTACTCCATGCCTCCCTTCATCCCTTCAGTACATAGAAGCCTCTTCTAACCCACAATGAACACATCTCTAAGCACCTTAGCTAACACAATTCTTTTACAACTCCAGGGTAAAGACACAATCAAACATCATGCTCAGGGAAACTCAAAGTAGTCTGGGAAGCAGAGTGATATACAGGAAAATATGGTCTTTGAGCCAGAAGACCTGTACTTGAGTCCCAACTTTTATTATCTGTGTGATTCTAGGAAAGAAACAACTTCTTTGAGTCTTGTTTTTCCCACCTGAAAAATGAAGGACTTGGGTTAGATGGGTCTCCAAGGTCTTTCCCAGCTCTAGTAGTCTATGATTACACGATTCTGGGAAGACAGTGAGTCTTGCACCCCACAGGAATGGGATGAAGAAGTCCTGGCCTTCAATCCCAGTACACTTTGTTTCTCCCAGTGACCCTTCCTTGTCCAGAGCTGGCTTGCGCCATCTCTCCTAATGTCTGATGAACTGTCTCCACCCAAGGATTAGTAGTTACAGATTCTCAGCAGCTCAATGAATAGCATGGCTGTGAACGGGGAGGGGTGGAAAGGCCAGGATGGTGGTAACTTCTCCCCTCAATGCCCCCCCCAGACTCTTCCCATAGGTGCAGAGAAGCTGCTAGGTAGCTCGGGTTTGCAGGAGCCTGGGCACAACTAGCTGGCTCCAGGTGACTCTAGGAGCCTTTGGGTAGCAATAGCGTCCTTATGCTTATCTGAAGGTTGGAACGTACCTTGAAGTAGACAGGCTCCACCTTGTGCTTTAGAGCATGGGCTTTGCCCACCAGTGCCAACACAGAGGACACCTTGTCGGGGTCATGAAGATTTTCTACCACAGTATTGAGGGCACCCATGACCCTACAGGCATGCTTGCGCAGCTGGGGGCTTCGCTCCATCTCCAGTGGCTCTTCCAGGTGTTGAAACTGACTGAAATACTGTTTGGCAGAAGGAAAGTTCACAAAGAACCTAGAGAGGGGAGAGAGATAGCAGGAGTCAGTGGGAGTAAGAGAGTGGGTTCAGTTCAGGTATCATGCCATTTGCCCCAAGGCACCACATTCGGTAGCTCCTTTAACTGACCCTTAAGGGGGGATGGGAGAGGGTAAAGGACATTCCTTTTGAGGAGAGAATAGTTCCTGTCTGCTGATTGCAAGAAGGAATCCTTTCATTCTTAGGACTCCCATTCCCCATACCTAGAACAGTACCTGGTACAGAGTAGGTACATACTCATTGTCTGATTGCCTTCTCACTATCACATGGGGGAAATCATTTGAATTCTTCAAGAGAAGAACCCCTCTTCAAGGTCTCCCATAATCTTCCTATTTTATATAGGGAATATTATCCTCTTCCAACTAAATTATAAACTCCATGATGGCAAGGACCTTAATTCTTATCTGAACTTTTTTGTTTAACCTAGTGCCTAGCAGAGTGTTCCACTGAATTACTTTATAAACATGTATGTTTAACTTTAGCCAGTTCCACTCCATGTCCATTCCTGCCTTCCCGCTGTGCTTCAAGTTGATTCTCTAACGCCCTATCCCCCCATGCCTTTCCTCTTCTTCTATCTGATCCATTCTTCACAACCGCTATCAAGCCCATGATAGTAATTAGTTGATTGGTTGACTTATCTTGATTATCGTCAATGTACATATTATCACAAAATTGGAAATTCCCTAATGGGCAGGCATATTCTTGCTCCCAGTCTCAGCCCTTTCGAATACATCCCATATCTTTCAATTTTCCTAGAACACCCCCTTTCTATGCACTATATCCAGTTCAAAAAAATTTGAATGGCCTTCCATTGCTGCCTGCAGGACACTGTACAAATGCATTAGCTTGACACTCAAGGCCTTCTACAGTCTTGCCTCTACTTACCCTGCAACCTTCTCTCCCCTTCCTCAAGCCTCTCCACTCAAATCAAATTGGTCTGCTTATTAACCTCAAACTGAATACATCACATGCCTGCCTCTTTGAATTTCCCTTTGCCTGAAATGCCTTTGCCCCTCCTCTCTCCTTGTTTTGCCCTTCAGTCCCTCTGACATGAAGCCTTCTCCAAATGCATACAAGAATCCTTTCCCCGGAAGCCTGTGGTAGTTATCTATCTGTCCCACTTACATAGTAGTTACCATTTGCTACATTGTATTATTTCTTACCATTAATGTGTCCTTTCTCCCTAATTAGATTCTAAGTTCTTTGAGAGCAGGTTTCTTGGTACCTCCAGGATCTAGCAGAGACAGCCCTCTCCACAGGATGATTGTAAATGTTTGTTACAATAATACAAATTCCAGATATTTACTAGAAATTACTTTGTGTCAACTCTTTACATCTTTTGTATTTAATTTTTTATTTACATGTTACTTCCTTCCCACTTTTCCCCTCTTCAAAGAAAAGTAAGTTTTTTGAGGGCCTGGACCATTTTGTTTCATTCTTTTTGTCTCCAGGGCATAGTCCAGTGTCTGGCACATAGACAATGTTTAATAAATACGTAATGAATTCCTAGTATGAGCTTTCAATGAATATTTGTTGCAAATTATGTGATGAATAGAGGGAGAAGGCATAAATGAGTTGCAATCCTTACCAGGGCAAGAGATTGAAGCATTTATTAAATTAAGCCTCTAGAAATTTTAGCTAGTATACAAAGACTAATTTTGTTAATTTAGGCTTTAGTTAATTAAGTGATAATATAGCTTAACCTTTCTCATTATTAGTAGGGAATAAAACTGGGAATGCATAGAAAGCCTTTTCCTGCTGCCTTGTGGACCTGCTTTGTGGAAATGATTCTACATCTGGGACCTCCCTGTCTGTTGGGGGAAGAGGGGCATAGGAATAGGAAACAGAATATGAAATACAGAAACAGAAATACAGTAAACAGAAAATGAAATACAAAATACGTCAAATTTCTAAACACCTTGAATTAATGTCATCAACAAACACTGAACCTGCTCTCAAAGAACTCAGTCTGATTGGAGAGAAAGGATGGGTTCATAATAATAAATAATGATCAAAGATAGCAAAGAAAGTACAAATATGACTTGGGACCAAAGAAAGCAGACAATATACCAAAACAGCTTTGGGCCCACTAGTTGAATCAGACTTGTTTTTTGGATGGGTGAGGGGGTGGGGAAGGAGCATGATTAGGGCAGTGACTTAGGATTCAGAAAAGCCCATCTTTGCTTCTGGCTCTGGACAAATGAACTCAAAAATTTCTTTTCCAAATGCTTTTTGTACCTTTAAAAATGAAGAATATTTGCCATGTCAAAGGTACCTAGTGAGGACAAGTAAGAGGGAGATATGAAAATGCCTTGAATGCATCAACAGAATCTTCATTTGGGCTAATGATAGGTTCTCAGATTTATTTTTTTTAATTATATACTGCCTTTAAAAAAATTCCTATATCATAACTAGGCCCTGGATAACAGTGTCCCAAGGACCTGCCTACTTCTGTGTCCTTAAGAGAGACTAGACTGGCCAAACACACTTCTGTCCCAGCTTCCAGAGTTCTCTCAAGTGTCCCCCCTACCCAACCACTCTCATCCCCTCACCTTCGTGAGGAAAAAAAGCTAGCACAAATAGGTCCACTGGAGCTGTCATCTCCCTGAGACAGCTGGGCCTCCCAAGAGAGCCCAAAATAGGTTTCTCTCGGTGTGAGGGGGAAGGTGTCAGAGTTACAACCCTGAGGGGAGCCTCTGAATAGCACTGGGTGTTCCCTCGATGCTTTGCCTGTAGAGTGTGCAGAACCCAGACTCAGTGGGGGAAAACAACCCCAACATATGATTCTTTACCCATAAGCCTCTTGGTTGTGAGGATGAAGAACTCTTGTTCTCTCCCTCTCCATCCTAACCCACGACAGACTATAGTGAAAGCTGAGGGTTCAGAGAAGAGTTAATGCCCCTCCTTGACTCAGGAGTCACTGGCTGGGAAAGCATCAGAGGGTGGTATGTACGGAGAGCAGAAGGGACTTCTGTCTTTGCACTTTCTCCAGCCGAGGAGTAGTAGCTCCCAAGAGCTCCAAGGAGTTACATTCATGACCCCAACCTTCTAGGGGTATGCCTGAGAGAGGTAGAAAAATAGAGGTGCCGGGTGACTTAAAGAGTTTTAAGAGATGTGAGATAGATCTTGCCCCTAGTCAGTGGTCAGGTCCCAGATGACTCAACTTCTGACATATCCAACTTAAACAAATGGATCAGAGGTTGCGAAGCCAAGGAATAGGATAGCTGGTTGGGAAATAGGGGAAATGAGGCAATAAAAACAGAAGACTGGGTCAAAGAAATTTGTAATTCATCCAATTGCTCCCTGGTTCTGAGACTTCTTGGTTTCCCCTTGGCACAGCTCTCCAGAAGTCTGGACTTCTCTAGGTTTTGCCCTGTGGAATAGCTAACTTTGTAGCCAACTAGATGGTATGGTGACTAGAATTCTGGACTTAGAGTCAGGAAGCCCTGAATTCAAATCCTGCCTTGGATGCTTAGTAGTTGTGGAACCCTAGGTAAATCGTTTCTCTCTTGGCTCAAGTTTCAGGATAATAATAGCATTTACCAAACAGGATAGTTATGAGTTTCAAATGAGATAATATGCCACTATGTAGGTGTTAACTATTAGCTGTGTGTTACCTTTTATGCTCTGTTCTCCCCCATTCCTTGGAGCGAAAGGGCCCCTCTCTTCTGTGGAACCCCATATCAAGGATATGGCTGACACCAAAATGAATCAAGGACTCTTGCTGTAGAGCTATGAGCATCAATCCGGGCTATTATCCCACGTACCCAGACCAGTACTGGAGACCTACCCAACTGAACTGAATCCAGTAGAACAACTAGATCTCTCACATCTAGTTATCTAAGAAATACTTTTGTTGGAAGAAGGAAAGGAAGGACGGAAATATGCATTTATTAAGCACCTACTATGTGTCAGGCCTCGTGCTAAGTATTTTATAAATAATAGTATCTCATTTGATTCTTAAAACAACCCTGGGAGATGGGTGCTGCCATTATTCCTATTCTACAGTTGAAGAACCTGAGGCCAACAAAAGTTAAGTTGCCCAGGATCACACAGCTAGCAGGCGTCTGAGGCCAAATTTGAACTCAGGTCATCCTGACTCCAGGCCCAGGCTTTAGCCATTATACTACCCAGCTGCCCAATTACTGCCTTCATTATCTATGCAACTGTCACTGTTGACCCGAGAGTGGGGATTAAGTATCATAGGAATGGGAGCTAAAGATAAGGTAGGAAAGAATGGGGGGGGGGGGTTGTTTGTTTGTTTTTATCTTTCGAGTCTCCAGATGCCTTGACATGTTATTGTCCTCAGGATTTGGCTTCATCCCTTCTCCCTCTTCACTGCTCTCTCTTCTCCCATTTTGGTTGATTCAGTCTCCTCTTTTATGGTATGGCTGATCCCCCAAACTCTTGCTCTCCCATTAGCTTCAGTCGCCTGTTGCCATATTGTGGGCTCAGGTGCAAGTATATTGCACATGCAGGTAAGAACAAGGTCATGGATGTACAATCTAGGGCATTATGAATGCATTGTGTAGATTGATGGCCTATTTATGTGGGTCCAGGCACATGCATATCTGTTTCTGTGAAAGTCTGTGGGTTCACTATGCCTGAATTTGTTCTATGGTCTGGGCTTAGAGTTCCCTCCACACTTTTTCCTTCCTCAGGAGACCTCCTCTAATTTTATCAGGAGAGTTTTTTTTTCCCTTTTACCCAGAAATCTAAGTTAGATTCAGGGCATCTTGCTTAATAGCTGAGTCTGTACCAGGGAAGTGCCTATATGTGTTGGATTGCCTCATGTGTGGGTCTTGGAGACCCTAGGTAGTTAAGAGCAATACTATATCTATGTCTGAGAGTAACAATACCACTTGCGTAGGTGTGTGGGTGTATAACTAGATAAGAGACCCCAGCCCAAAGGGTGCAGGGTGGGGCCCTTCTGGCCTATAGTTCCTTCCTTCTATTCTTCCTTCCTCTCTCTCTCTCTCTCTCTCTGTCACTCTCTCTCTCTCTTCTTTTTCCCTCCCTCCCTCCCTTTCTTTCTCCCTTCCTTCCTTCCTTCCTTCCTTCCTTCCTTCCTTCCTTCCTTCCTTCCTTCCTTCCTTCCTTTCTTTTGAGGGCAGAAAGGAGAAGAAAGATAGGGAATTTCCTCCTGAAGCTCCTTCCCTACTCTGGAAAACCTGACTGTAACTGTATCCTTGGAGGGAAGGTGACTTCATGTGTTCAGGGGTTCTTGTCTTGGGGATGAAAGCAGATCCATCAGAAGGGAGAGCTTTTTCAGCTCTTGGTTCTGTCCGTTTGGTATAGGGATGTTAGAACTCAGATTAAGAGGCCTGAGGAGGGGAAGAGACAGAGAAGGCTTTGGAATAGGGTGTATGTAAGGATGTATGAAGGAAATCAGGGTCACTAGGCAGGGATGTTAGGCCTGAATCAGAACTGCATATGCCCTCTGACCTATTCTCCTAATCTTTGTTCACTTCAATCAAGTGGTTTTTGACCAGGTTGGAGATGTAAACTCCTTGGTTCCTTTCCCTCCATGATTCTCAGTTTTCCCATTGCCAAAATGGGGAGAGCACAGCCTTTGTCCCCATTTGAGGTGGGGCAAAATTAGGGCTTGTTAAATGTTTGCTGGAATATTGACTATGGTATTGGGGGAAGGAAGAGGGTAAGGTGGGGGAGGGGGGACACTGTTCTGCGATGGAGGGTTCACTTGCTAAGGTCTGGATGGAGAGAATACTGAAACAGCAGGGATGGTGTGCCTAGCTGGCCCCTTCCAAACAGCGTTCTCGTGCCTTTCCTTGCTGTCCCTCAATTTCAGGGAAATCTCATGCCCTAGAGTCTGTGGTTCACCTCTGGTGCTTAGTCCTCTACACCTAGAAGCCCGCCGGAGGCCACGACCCCCTCGCTCAAACTGCGTTGGGGTGCTTCGAGCTAGAAGCTGGCCACTGTTACTTCCTCACCAAATGCCTTTTCTAGGGGCTCCAGGTAGGAGTCAGGGTAGTGGCGGGGACGTTATCGGGGCTGGGTCAAGGGCCCGGAATGACACTCACCTCACCAGGATGGCCACCCCTACGTCCTCGCAGTTGGCATATAGCCGGGCCCACGTATCCTGAACCGCCTTCTTCTCGGTCTCGGACAGCTCCTCGCTCCGCTCCCTCCGCTCAATCTCCATCTCGCCCGGCACTTTCTCCATGAGCAGTGGGGCTGAGGAAAGCGGCAGCACAGCTGCAGAGAGCCAGATGGACGCCGAGACCCCAGGGCACCGGGGAACCGCGGTGCGCGCGCTCTGGCTGTGGCAGGGACAGTGTCAGTCTCTCTCTCTCTCTCTCTCTCTCTCTCTCTCTCTCTCTCTCTCTCTCTCTCTCTCTCTCTCTCTCCCTCTCCCTCTCCCCTCCCTCCCTCTCTGCGTGCGTGTATATGTATATGGAGCAGGGGGCGGGAGACTAGGGTGGGTGGGGGGACCTCGGGGGCGGGGATGTGGTCTGCTGGAGGGGGAAAAAATTTCCAGCACCACCAACCGGAGAAGTGAACCGGCTGGGATTGGAGCTGAGGAGTGGGAGATCTGACTCCCGCCCTCTAAGCACTCCTCTCGGCCCAGAGCGTGTGTGTTGTGTAGGTGTGCGTTGGTGTGTCTGGGCGACTCAGGATGGGTGTCACTCCGCGTGGCTTGTCAGTGGCAATGTGTGTGTGTAAGAGCGCGCGTGCCTCGGTGTGTCCATATGTGTGTCTGTGCGCGTGGGTCTCGCTGCGTGGAGGAATTGGTGTGTGTGTGTGTGCGCGCGCGCGCCTCTGTGTGTGTGTGTGTGTGTGTGTGTGTGTGTGTGTGTGTGTGTGTGTGTGTGTGTGTGTGTACTCGTGTGCGCGCACGCCCTCGCGCGTTCGTGCGCGCGTCCCTCGCACCGCGGGTGAACTGACTTTAAGTCCAACATTCACCACCGGCATTTTCCGGCTCTTGCCTCCCCGCAGGGTTTGGAGAATTGAAAGCCCCTCCTGCACCAGCACCGGCGCCGGGGTCCGCTCCTGCAACTGGTCTGCGCTGCTGGATGGGCTCCCTCTCCTTCCTCCCCAATTTCTTCCCAGCAGGAAGATACCTCGGGCCACTAGAACTCTCCCCCCACCCAGACCCCCTCCCTTCAGTAAGCTGAGCAGCTTTTATGGCTCAGGGCTTTTCTCAGTTTCTTCACTGCTCTTTGGATGCGGGGGGTAGTTCGGTTGTGACTGTCGGAGCTGGGGCCAAACTCGAGCGAACAGAAGGTTCGGCTCCAAGCAGCAGGGGACAACTCCCCTTCTCCTGCCTTAACCTCCCACCTCCCCTCAATCCTCAGCCAATGCATACACAGAATGATGCTGATAAGCTCCTGCTGGGTTTCTTTAGGAGGCTGGGTTAGGGGAGACGAGGAAAAAGCAGAAATGTGGAAAGGCACCAAGAATGAGGCCTTGTCTTTAGGCCCAGCTGTAGAACTAGGGCCGGGGGCAGAGGAAAGTCCTGTGGAAGCTGAGAGAGGCAGCAACAGCAGGAGGGGGTCTTCGTTGTAGGAAATGGCCAGAAATTCGCAAGTGGATCAGAGCGTCAAGATGAGGACCCCGTGGCACCTCCAGGAGATCGATCTTCCTCCAATCCAATCCAATTCAAATCAATTCAACGAACATTTATTAATTGCCACTTACGGCATGTGTGTGGGAAGATACAGAGTTTCTGCCCCCAATTTAATTTAGTAAACTTATGAAGCACCCACTACGGGCCAAGTATTAGGGATATAAAAAGAGGCAAAAGATGATCCTTATCTTAAGGAGCTTGCAGTCTACTGAGAGGATAGAACACAAATAATTTTAAACTTGAACACCATAAATATGCAAGAGAGTAGAGAGGTCAGATAAATGAGACTTTTGAGAAGGAAAGATTGTGTCTAGTTTAGGAAGATCAGAGAAACCTGAATGGAGCCAGGGGAAGAATTAGGAGAGAACTCAGGTCTCCCCACTATTTCTAAAGGATCCTTGAGGGAGGAGGTCTAGCTCTCTGATATCAATCTCTTCCAACTACCTGGGCCTCCCAAACTCCCTGCCTAATTGCAAAGCTTCTCTCTGCTTCTGCTGCTAACTTTCTTGTCTGGGAATGGTTCGTGGAAGATCTTGGGCCCAAGTTGGGGCTGCAATTCTAAATCACCCTGAAGATCAAACAGAAGAGAAGCTCTGGAAGAGATACTGTAGGAGACAGATTTCAGGCCTATACTGCCTAACTGGATCTAAATGGTTCCACCTGAATCTCCAGAGTCTTCTGATGTCTGAACCTTCACTTGGCAGAGGCTCAGCTCAAACCGCAAATTCAGGACCTTCCTTCAAATTACCTTTAAGTTCCTGAATGATGTTTCCCGGGAAGGGGCAGCAATATTGAATGTCTGGGAAGGGGCTATGTATGCAGTTCTCACTTCTTCCTGGCTACCTCCAGTCCTCTTCAAAATCTCTTTCCATCCTAGCCCTTTGGCTCAGACAGTTACAAAAGCTGTCTATCTGTCTCTACATCTCTGGCTCTCTCCAGCATGTTAAGCATCTTCGGTAAACAATGCTATACTAGGCACCAAAAGGTCAATAAGACATGACCTCTGTTTTTCCTTTCCTTTTCTTCACTGACCTTCCCCTCTCTCCATGGTGCTAGATGAAATTTCTGAATACTTAAGTATTAGCAAATTGCCGTCTCAGAAAGGTCCCCTGTCCCAGTTAGCTCCTCCCTTCCTGAAAACAGAGATAAACTGAGTCAGAGAATAATTGGAGCTTGGACCTTTACAGAAGTAGCTTGATATAGTGGAAATAAACCGAAGACTTGGACCCCAGGAGATCTGGGTGTAGATCCTGGATGTGGTGCTAATTCACATAATCTCTCTGAGCCTTAGCAGCTTCATCTGTAAAAAGGAAAAGGTGGACCAGATGGGCTCCAATGTCCCTTCCAGTTCCAACATTTTGTAAGGCTGGAGTTCTTTTCGAAGAGCTCTAGTTATTATTCCCTCAGAGTCCTGGGCTTTGGATCTCTCTCCCTTGCCTCCTGCTTCTGCTTTAGTACTGGGAAGTACCTTCTGTTGAGGGGACACAGGAAGGAAAAAGATATTGGTCGTGCTGATTCCTCAATCCCTCCTCTTTCCATTTCTTCCTCTCTCTCTCTCTCTCTCTTAGGTTTAGGTCAGTTGAGTAAGGCCAGCTAAAGAACTTGACATTTATTGTCCACCCTGAAGGACTACCATTCCCCAAAATACCTCAACCAGATTAATCTGCCCCACCAAGGTCAATTTTGCTGACACAACTAATCAGCCTTATCCTCCTAATCCAGCCCTGGGAATAACCAAGGGAGCCTCAAGACAGAGCATTACTAGACTAGCAGGAGACAACACGCTCCATCACTGTGGGGCCCCTTCCCACCCTTACTCTGGACTGGGAATGGGGGCAGCAGAGGCATGTGTACCACGTTCCTTTTGCTCAGCACTTTGGTCATGCTCTGGCGGAGGTACTTCAGCAATCAGGTCCATCCGTAAGCAATGGGTACCTTCTAATGACTGGGGTGGGGGTGGAAGTTGAAGCTAGGTAGGAACTAGCTAGAAACCTGGGAGGGAGATTGAGGGTATTTGGGGAATATTCTTCTCCCTCTCTCCATTCTGAAGTAACTGTGGTCCTCCCTCAAATCCCTATAAGCATATCAGGGTGATGAGAATTCCTTTTGGGAGAATTTAAGGACCCCATTCCATACACTGGGGTTGGATTCGTGGAAGGGAGGAGGTGGGAAGGGGATCTCCAACTTGTCCCCATTACCTCTTGTGACCTTGCCATTCCCCCACTCCCTCTGCTGACCCCAGAAAGGTGGATGGATCAGAGGAGACAGCTGCCAGCAGCTTAGACAAGGGACAAAGGATCTCTAGCAGGTGAGATTCAAGTGGGGATGTGGGAAGGCGTTCAACAAGAAGTAGGCAGTGAAAGAAATTTTCTTTAACTATCTGTGGAAAAGGAGGCAGACTATATATTTCCTCTGGTTTCACATACACTCAAATGCCTGTCCTGGCTGTTTGTTTGCTCAAATTTGTATTCTAGCAGCTTTGCATTTTTCTCCTCCTTCCCCTTTGCTCCACCTCCCCTCCTCCCTGTACTCCCTTCCTGTTTTGGAAAAAGGCTCCCCAAAGATCTTCCATCATGCCTTCCTTGTCTTTTCTGGAGTAACCCTTGTGCCCAAGCCCAGTGTGATAGTGTAGAATAGCTGAGACCAAAGCTTTGCCTCCCTTCCTTCCCCATTCCTGCCCCCACCCCCATCCTAGCAGCTTGTAGCTCTCTCTTGCCTGAACTCTCCAGTAGGATTCGATGTCATGTCCCCAATAGAAGGAGCTGGAGGAGTATGACATCATCAGTATTTAGTCCCATTGGCTGGGCAGCCCCTGTGGGTAGGACACCACCCCGTGTGGCCATCAGATGTTAACTCTTCCTTAGGCTGGGGCCACTTGTCCTATTGAGGATTGAATATTTCTGAAAACTTGGTGTCCTCTCTATCCCTGATCTGACTCTTGTCCTCCAAAGCATGGTGAAATAGTTCCTTTAGTCTTAAGGTTCCTATGCACATGGATGGATATTAATCAATCTACATATATTGCTTGATCATAAAACAAGGTGCTTTTGTACATAATAAGCACTTAATAAATGCCTTTTCATTAATTCACTCATCACTCACTATGTGCAAGGCCATTCTCTGTCTATGCCCCCTGTATGTAGACATTGGGAAGATATTCCCAAAGTAGGCAATACAATCACAGGACCATAGGTTTAAAACTAGAAAGAACCTTTATAGGTCATCTAGTTCACTCTTGTCATTTTGTAGATTAGGAAACTGAGACCCAGAGAGGTTAAGTCATTTGCCAAGGTTGCATAGGTAGTAATTGGCAGAGCTAAGACTCAAACTCAGGTCCTAGAACATAATGATTATAATACCAGATCAGTTGACAGAGCTTGGAAAGCCTTGGCCCACTACCGTTCCCTTCCCTAATGATAAAGTCAGTTAACCAGCAGTTATCAGGCACATACTATGTGCGAGGTACAAAGAATGGATTATCCTACAATCCTTATTTGTTCTCTGAGAATTCTCCTTTGAGTGATCAGTAGAAGCTTGGGTAGTAGCTACTGCTTTTATCGGGCCGCTCGGGGTGCAGTGGATACAGTGCTGGGCCTGGAGTCAGGAAGATTCATCTTTCTGAGTCCAAATCTGGCCTCTGACTCTTAGCAACTGTGTCATCCTGGGCAAGTCACTTAACCCTGTTTGCCTTAACTCCTCATCTGTAAAATGGGCTGGAGAGGGAAATGGCAAAGCCCTCCAGTATCTCTGCCAAGAAAACCCCAAATGGGGTCATGAAGAGTCAAACATGACTGAACAACCAGAACTCTCCCCTTTCCAGAGTCAGACTGATGAATAGCTTGGCATAAGCATATGCCTGCAATATATCCATCCATCAGGCATAGAAGAGGGAAAATGCCAGAAGAGAGTTCTTGCTTCGGAGTCAGAGAATCTAGGTTTCAGTACTGACTCTGCCACTTGTTATCTGTGTGACTACCATCAAATCAGTTTCCCCATCTGTCAAATGACCTTTGAGGTGCCTTTCGGTCCTTAATCTATACTATGTGAACACAGCAAGCCATGAAAATCGGTTCTTTTTTGCCTACTGTTTCCCTACTTCTCAGCTCATCATTTTCCCTCCAATGGTTCAGTCTTTTAGTTAGAAAGCACCAGAGTGATTCAAAGTGTCAAGTAGTTCAAAGTTATAAGAGTTCAAAGGAGGACAAAACCATTCAGCAATTCAACAAACTATGGGCACAAGGCTGTGCTAGGCAGGCTGGGTGGAGGACACAAAAATGAAAAAATGAAGGAGTAAATGAAAACAACACTAGTGTGCCGTCAAACTCAGATCTGGGTCAATTGCAATGGCCGATCTTAGTCCCAGAGAAAAGAGGAGGAAATATTCCTCTCTCCTCTCAGTGAGAGGTGGGGAATTACAGGTATGGAATATCATATATATTGTCAGAGTAAGTGTCAGAACTTTTTCTTTGTTACTAAAGGGGATTCATTGGTGGAGGGTATCTATTGGAAAATTGTTCTGATGTCAAAAAAGACAAAATAGTTGTTATCATGGAGGGGGGGCATATGGAAATAAGGGCAAAGATCTGGTTTCAGATGACAGTTGTTTATTTGAAAATATTTTTAAACTACAGAATCTCAGAATTACCAGGGATCTCAGAAACCATGTAGTCCAATGCAGAACTGAAAAAGAATTTGTTCCAGAATATTCCTGAGTAATTATCATTCAGACTTCACTTGAAGACCTCTAGTTAGGGAGACCATACTACTTCCCTATGCTTTTTGGAGTCCTTTTTAGATAACTCTAATGACTGGGAAGTTTGTACATATATAGAGCCTAAATATTATTTTCTGCAACTCCTTACCCATTAATTCAAGTTCTGCCCTCCAGGGCAGTGTAATGCCTCTTCCACAAGACAGCTAGAGACATAAATAATGCATCCAACCATGACTCTAGATTTTGAGACAAGGGACCTCAGCTTTGAGCGGTATGGAGTGGTATTTGTTAGAATGGGGAGGGGGGTCAAAGTTGAGGAATATATCCAGAAATACAACACTATCATAAGTTTGAACACATTTCTATTTTGGTTTTCCATTTCAGCTCAAGTCCTGATTCTCCTTCTTGAGAAGCCTGCTGCATGGTAGAGAAGTAGTCAGCCATAAAAATGAGCACCAATGGATGCATACTTTGTCTTAATTTTTTCTGCTTAGATGGACTGTTTTTCATGAGGGCAGATGTTGGAATTGGGGGAACTGCTGAAAATCTCAAGTCTCTAGAACCTATCCCCTTTTCTCAGAAACTGTTGACAATTTGACAAAGCCTGGCAGGGAAGGGCCGTTAGGGACAGAGCTACCCAGAGTCCTTTGAGCTATTGTCAAACTCAGAGGTTGGGGGTGGTGGCGGGGGATGAGATTCCAGAGCATCCAAGCATCCTTGGGATCTTTAACAACATGAGAACTGTCTACTGAGTGAAGGAAGGCTGGAATTTGTTTGGCTGAGAGTATTTATTTGTCTTTTTGAGAGCAATATTAAATCTCATTTTTCTGTCAAGAGTAGTGCTAATTACAATTTAACATGGTTGTTGCTCATTTCAGACAGCATCTTCCTCTCTCCAGTCCTCATAGCTCACTCTGACTCTGGCTGTTTTTCTGAGATGATCTGTGAGAAAGAAATGCCAATAGCATCTTGGACATGTCTGCTCGAAACTGAATGAGGACAGCTAACAAATACCTCTTTTGAATGTACTCTGTCTAAGAGTAGGCTGAAAGGTGTTTGTGTGTGTGTATGTGTGTGTGTGTGTGTGCGTGAGTGTGTGTGTGTGTATTAGAGGAAGTGGATAATGAAAGGTGTATGTATATTGGGAGCATAATATATGCTGTGAAGTACACACGTCTGTGTTTATGCTGGAAGGTATGTATGTATGTATGTACATATATACATGTATGTATTTGGGGAAATAAGGCAAAAAGTAGTCACGGTTTTTTTTTTATTTGCTTCTTTGTTTTTGATGCATATGTCTTCTAATTGGCCAAATATCAAGTATGGGAAGGGAGAAAGGATACTTTGAGGGACAATTTTCTGACTTCTCAATAACTTCAGCTACCCCTTCCACCCCCACTCCACCCCCACCCTGCCCCCAGCTGTTTTGCTGTTTTTCTCTCTGTCTAATCCTTCGTGACCCTGTGCAAAGGTAAAAGCGCATTTCTGTTTCTGCTTAGAGATTCAGACATGAGCCATCCTGGTGGCTGCTCCTGATTGTCTCATGGCCATTAATCTTCAAAAGAAAGCCAGCATATATTCCTGTCCCTCGTTCTCCCTCTCTTCCTCCCCCACCCCTGCCACTGCCTGGATTAGGAGTGTATGCATCTTTGCACTTGGCTCCTGTGGACCCTTTCTTCCCATTGCAGCTGTCCCTGAGGTTCATAAAAATCGGGGTAGTGACAGAAGAGTTTCTCCAGGCAGAACCTTCCAGCTCAGGAGGGACGAGGAGAGCAGATGGAGGGCAGAGCAGAGAGGGAAGAGGAAGTCCGCTTCAGAGGGATGGAGAAAGAAGGAGATCCCTAGGGAAAGGCTCCTCGCACTAGCAGAGAATTGAAGCAGTAGCATTTGGAAAATCAGTTCTGAAGGTGCTGAAAAGAAAAACATTTTTTTTTTTTGCTTCAGTTCAGGACTTGTTTATGGCTGCCCGCCTCTGTCTGTCAGCCTGTCATCCTCCTGGGTGGCAGCTCCCTCATTAATGACAGCATTCTGGCATGAGGGCAGCATTCCTTGGCCAGGTCTCAGGGTCCTGTGATCTCATCTCTCTTGCTTGATTTCCTCACCATGTTCCTGTCATTTCCTTATAGTCTCCTCTAGTCATTACCTCCTGAGATGGAGCTGGGTCAGGACCCAAAGCCTGGTAATGGATCTACAAGGATGGTTTCCCTGTGGGACATCATCATGAGGCCAAGTTCTAGGGGAGTGGTCTTCCCTGCTCCACCACTGAGAGGACTCCTGTGGAAGAGGAGGGTGGTGGGATTGGTTGCCTGGGTTTAGGAGACTGCCTAGGCCCTGGCAGCTGGGAGGACATGTGTGCTGGGCATGATGAGAGCTTTCCCCCAGCAAGCAGGCTGGCTGTGGGGGGAGCAGATTGTGTTTACACCTTCCCCCTACACCAGTCCCACGCTTGCGTGTTATTCCTGGGGCCTCTCCCACCTCAGGTTCTCAGCACAATCTGCACATTTGCCTCTCCTCCTGCAGAAAGCTGTGTCTCCTTCAGCTGGGAGGGCTTCTCCAGAAAAGCTGTGCCTGGGGCTCTCTAGGTTTCCTCCATCCCAACTTGCACCCTCAACCACTTGGGAAAGCTCTCTCTCTCTTTCTTTCTCTCTCTCTCTCTTTCTCTCTCTCTCTCTCTCTCTTTCTCCCTCTTGCGCTCTCTTTCTCTCTCCCCATACACACACACACACACACACACACACACACATGCACACACATACACACACATATATACATATATATTATATACATATATATACACACAGATACACACATACATATATATGTATTTATGTATGTATGTGACCTTCCCACTATCTACCACTCCATCTGTCTTCTATACACATGACCTGTAAGAAGATGTTTGGGAATAGGAGGGGGGAAACCCAAGTCTTGACTTACTGTGAGTGTTCCCACAGACATTTTCCTCCCCAGCAGAAGAAAAAGGCCTAAAGTAATGAGAAGAAGGTTTTGAAAAGATCCTCCCTCAATAGTAGCTAAGGACAGCAAGATAGACAGAACTGAAAGGATCATCTGGGTCCCAAACTCCTCCCCTAGGTGCTATTGGGTGATCCTGCCTCTGCCTACTGTGTGGTATGTTTTTTTCTATTTGCTAACCTAGGGGTGGGGAACCTGGAGCCTCAAGGCCACATGGGGCCCTCTAGGTCCTCAGATTTGGCCCTTTGACTGAATCCAAACTTCACAGAACAAATCTCCTTAATAAAAGGATTCGTTCTGTAAAACTTGGACTCAGCTAAAAGGCTGCACTCAAGGACCTGGAAAGGCCACATATGGCCTCAAGGCTGCAGATTCTTTACCCCTGGATCCTTTCATGTAAAATATGATCAAATTGTTAATACCTTAAAATTTCAAATCAGAATGACAAGGAGTAGCTGAGGCTGAGGGTAAAGTCAGGAATATAGAGAGAAAGGCAGCGAAATGAATGGTAATGCTGGGAAAAGAAATAGGAGTTGGGAGCTGCTGTTTCCTGGGATGAATACCTCCTCCTCCTCCCCACAACTTTCCTGCTGATAAAATTCTATTCTTTGTCACTGTCCTTCTGGCTAGTAAACTGATCCACATCCTCCCAGAGACCTTGAGCAAGGAGGGCATCACTGCTCCTCCCCAAGTCAAGAAGTCAAATTCTCTCCCTCCATGTGCCCTGTCCTCATATCACTGAATATTTTTTTTCTGCATCTTGGCTCAGAAAGCAGACAGGAGGTAACTGACCCAATATGTTTTTTTATCCTCCATCTGAATACTAATCTCTCCACTGGTAGGAGCCTGAGTGACAGCCAAAAGGCTGCTCTGAGCTGCAGGGAGGCAGGGGGCATCAGCTGGGAGCAGGAAAGGTGCTGTTCTCAGTTGCTTCTGCTGCTGAGACCCAATGCTTTGCTATTTCTCCTAGTGCTCAGACATGAGCTGAGAGCTAATAGCGCGCAAGCACGTGTGTGTGCGTGCGTGCGTGCGTGCGTGCGTGCGTGCATGTGTGTGTGTGTGTGTGTTTGAGGTGGGATGAGGGGAGCAGCTGTACCATAGCAGCAACAGCTTCACTCTGGGTACTATGGCTGGATGGAGAGACCACTTCCTGTTCTCAAGCACATGCCCCCCCATATATGTGTGGAATGTCTACACACATGTATGTGCATGCTTACAGATAGGTCCTCAGTAGAAATCAATGTATGCATGTGTCTATTTCCTATAGTTATCCTAGAAACCTTGCTGGGAATGTTATCTATTCATTGGGCTATTCAATTGGTCCTGCATACAGGTCTGAATAAACAACAGGATTTATTCCATATACAAGAGAAAGGCATTGCAGTGCCTATGACATATGTGGAATATGGTGGTACCCGAGTCCATAGACTGTGTGGCCTGTGTATGAAAAGATCTTTAGTGATGCTCTGTTGATGCTGCAAGGTGTACCATTGGGTCACCTTGAAATAATCCCTAAGGAGAGATCCAGGGGAGGAGGAAAAGATATTTCTTGATGGGACTTGAAATGAGAAGGGGATGCAGTGGGAAGGCCAGGAAAATTGCTTCCTTGGTAAAGGTCTGGAGGAAACAGCTGCCTATCCCTAATGGCCTGTGATTCAGGGAGTAGAACTGGGTCTCTAATCTGTGGGTTTGGGGATGTGAGCAACTTCAGATCTGGACTAATCCCCTTCAAGGCGACAATAACACAAGAATTATACTGTAAGCAAGATCTTCCCCATCAAAAATTCAGTCTCCTGCTAGTTGCCAGGGGTGCTCAGCCAAGGTTATCCTCCCTGCTTTTCAAGAATTCATTATTCAGGAATGGAGCTGACTCCAAATATAAAGTGCCACTCTCCTCCTGCCAGATGAAGGAGCATGAATCCTGTCTGCCTAGGAGATGTCTATTCTGAACCCTGGCCATTCTCTGTCTGTTGGAAAGCAGCAAGAACTGGCAGTAGACATCTCATTAAAACAAACAAACAAACAAAAACAAAAAAAAACCATGGATAGTCTGTAACTCCCATTCCCAAAAGTTAGATGTGGGGCTCTTAGAAGACATGGAAGGGTTCAGGTAACCTGAGATGAAGGGATGGGGAAGAAGAGAAAGGATGGTCTTAGTAGATGATAGCTAACAGGGAGAGGGTAGGCTCATAGTAGGATAAACCTGGGAGGGAGTGCTGAGAAGGGAGGAGGGATACGGACAGAAACTGGAATTCCTTGTTGAGTATTGTAAGTTTTATCTGTGGGAAATATCTGCCCTCTAGTGGGAGTGTAAGGACAGAGGAAGAAAGAAAAGAGAGAAAGAAAGAAAGAAAGAAAGAAAGAAAGAAAGAAAGAAAGAAAGAAAGAAAGAAAGAGAAAGAAAGAAGGAAAAGAAAGAAAGGAAGAAAGAAAGAAAAGAAGGAAAGGAAGAAAGAAGAGAAGGAAAGAAAAGAAAGAAGAGAAAAAGAAGAGAGGGAGAGAGAGAGAAAGAAATAAGGAAGGAAAGAGGGGAAATGAGAGAGTGAGGGATGGAAGAAGGCAGGAAGAAAAGAAGAAAAGAGAAGGAAAGGAGAAGGAAGGAAGGAAGGAAGGAAAGATGGAAAAACAGGTTTGAGGGCATAGTTATAGAATCCTAGGATCTGGTAGATTCAGATACGCACATAAATAGACCACAAGATGTTCTCATATGGGGCTCATATTTTCCTAGCCCCAAACTGGGATGTGAAGTTTGACAAAAGTTTATTTGTTTTTTAATTCATGGATTTATTTATACAGCAAATCTTAGCAAAGAACAATATTAAATCATTTAAAGAAACACTTTTTTAAAATTTTAAAATAATAAAATGACAAGAAAAAAATACAACTTTGAACCACAGGCAAATACCTACCTATACTAGTGCCTGAAAGCATTCATTGTTTTAGCACACCCATGGAAGCCAGATCAACTTTGTCCTGTTGCCAAAATTGGGGAAGGGAGAACAAAGGGGTATTTTAACATAAGAAATATGGTGCTGGAAGATTTCCTCTATCGTCCACGCCATGCCAAACACCATATGCATCCATACTGTATGCTTAACCATAGACAAAGTTCACTCGTGTTTTAGTGAACAATTCTGATTTTTTTTTTGACCTGGCATGTCTATTTCCATTGTAATACTTGTTGACTTGATTTCTTCAGTTACCGTTTACTGAAGAAACTGGCGTTTCTGGGACATTTCAGTGGTTTATAAGGACAATGGGACAGAATATCTGAAATTGGAACAGTTGTAGGAAATCTGGCTCTCTTTGCCGTGAAGCCAGCATGGCTTAGTAAGGCTAAAAGGCTGGCCCTGGATTCAGGAAGCCCTATCTCTGATACAAACTATGACTGCAAGTAACTAAAAACTGCTTCAGGCGGTTTTCCAAGACCATAAATTACAGAGAAGTTGCCTGTATACATCTCCCCAGCGTTGTTTCCAATTAGCATGATGGATACCTTATAGTCAAACCCCACCATGAGTTCACAAGCCCTCTCTTGCAATATCTTGGCTAACTGCTCATTCATAACCTATGAAACTGATTGCTCCCTCTAATTTTGTTTCACCTACAGTCATGTTTTCCAGGAACCAATTAATGATATTAGGCAGGATGTGCCTGTTTATCCTTGCTACTGAGATGCTTACAGCTGATTAGGGGAGACAGGACAAAGATATGAGAGAATATTAGATGTAAGAATACACAGTTACAGTTGCACAGAACTATGCACTAAACTATGTACTAAATGTTGGCATTTCTGAAATGACAGCCATAATTTCCTTACGTGTAAGATGAGAAGTTTGGATGTGATGATTTCTAAAGCAGTCCCCTTTGATGCTAATATTCTACAGTTGTTTAGAGTGATGGGGAAATTGGTGGGTTTATTCTGGGAAGACTTCAATTAAATTATACTAAATTATATATATGTATATACGTACACACACAAATATAGCTCACAATCCTTCTGTGCCCAATAAGACGCAGAGTCAGCTTTATTGATATTTTAGGGGCTACAAGAAGGTTTCATTAACTGAATATCTCTCATACCAGATGAACTCATTCCTGAAATTCCACAAGTAAATACCCTTAGAAAAAGCAACATGGTACAACGGAAAGAATGCTGGATGGATTTGGAGTTACAGGACATTGTTTCAAATCCTGCATCTGCTACAAGGGTGTTGGGCAAATCCTTCTCTGGGCTTCAGGTTCTCCAACTATGAAATGAAGGAGATGAAGTTAGGTGAACCTGAAGATTTCTACCATTTCTAAGTCTATGCTTCTGTAGGAAGGTTCTTATTCTACTAACCCCCCCCACACTAGCAGCTAAGGTTCCTAGGGCATGGCTGGCTACATCTCTTCCTCAGAGTCTTAGGGGTACCCCTGAGGGACATTAGTGTTCTCTAATACTATCAACTCGAGTCCTCATTCTGTTGTGTTTTCCCCAACCCCAATAGCATTTATTAGTAATTACTGCCTCAGTATCATTTAACATGATTATATCGCCTTAATATCATTGATAAGCAATTAATCTTTTTGTTATTAATTTTTATTAAATGTATTTATTTTTAAAATTTATAAATTTATTTATTTTTGTTATTAAATTTATTTAACTAGCAGCTTTTACAAAGGGATATTTGCTGAGAAAATATTGCAAGAACAGAAGTAAACATACTCTCCTCCCCCCAAAAAAACCCTAAGGCACATTCTTTCTTTACCACCTTACTCCCTGTGGCTACTCTTAATAAAGCAAATCCTACAAATATTCATCCCGCCATGTTCGCTTCCAAATGTGCTATCAATCAATCGACATTTATTAAGTGCCTATTTTGTGCCAGGCACTGTGCTAAGCTTTGGGTTTACAAAAAGAGTCAAAAGACAATCCCAGCCATCAAGGAGCTTACAATCAAATGTACAGAGTTACTCTATTGTGTGCAAGACATGGCTTCTTGGCTGCCAGGTTAGTTTACTGCTGCGGTTGGTCAAGCAGTCTGCTCCTCAAGGCTGTGCTGGCTTACCAGGCTCTGCTGCTAGCAGACTCTGGCATAAATTCTGGTTTCTGAACCTCTGATGACATTTCTGACCTTTTAGTCTCCCAAGACCAAAGCTTAGTCTATTCCATCTCCTGCGTCTGCTCACCAAAGAATAGAAAGAATAAACACAAAAAGGCAAAGTAACCAAGGTGCCACCTGTTGAAGGCCACATATTGGCCTGGGCATCAAGAAAAGGCCACTGGAGCTACATTTCTCTTCATCCAGGCTGAGTTCTTACCCCATTCAGATGTTGCTGTTGTTGTCATTCAGGCATCCAGTCATGTCTGACCCTTTGTGACCCCATGGACCATAGCATACCAGGCCTTTCTATTCTGTACAGTCTCTGTCCAAGTTCATGTTCATTGTTTCCATGGCATCTCATTCTCTGCTGTTCCCGTCTCCTTTTGCCTTCAATCTTTCCCAACATCACAGTCTTTTCCAATGAGTCCCATCTTCTCATTATGTGACCAAAGTATTTCAGCTTCAGCTTTAGTATTTGACCTTCCAGTGAATGGTCTGAATTTAATTTCTTTAAGTATTGACTGTTCGACCTCCTTGCTGTCCAAGAGACTTTTGAAAGTCATCTCCAGCTCCACAATTCAAAAGTGCAGAGCTCAGATTTCCTTATAGTCCAATTCTCATAGCCAGACATTGCCAGTGGAAAAAAAAAAAAGCTTTGACATTCATCTGTAGGGAAGAGCAATTTGGCTAGTTAGTGCCTTTTGTAAGCACACTCAATTCTAGCCTGGGGGCTAATTAAAAGCCTTTAAAAAACACAATACAGCAAGCACAAAGGAAAACAGTCATATACCTAGCACATGCACTGAAGTGCAGGGTCAGACCCTTCATTATGAGCATCCAGAAACAGGCTCCCCAAGCATCTTCTAGATTAATACCAGGCAGAACAGATTGTCTATGTTCAAAGGACTGGGCCCCTATTGGTCAGTCACTGTTATACTCCTAGGACCTCAAACCCCATTAGTCATACAATACAATAAAGCCTGAAGGCAACAATAGGATTTATTTATTGCTGCACAGAGATAGAAAATAAGACATTAACTTCTTCAAGGAGTTTATAGTCAAGTAAGGGTTAAAAATAATTAAGACAGCCACATTTCAAAATACTACATGATAAATGCATTAGCGAGTTACAAAACAAAGTATTTTGTTAGATCTGAGTTCAAAAGTTATTTTCAAATTTCATGGAAAGCTTCCTGGAGAAAGTGACATTCCAGCTGAGTTTTAAATAATGGTTAGTAAAAGGATCAAAATATTACCTTGTTTCTACTGTGTTGATTCCACAACGTAATTGATTTTATGCTTTATTGATTTTCATAGTTGAGTCAGCATCTGCCTAAAGCCACCTTTCTATATTCTTGAGTTGTGCTCGGGAATTTGTCTTTCCCTCTGGGTGAGTTTAAAGTTATGAGTTTAAAGTTACATATATGTGCATGCATATATATACATATATATGTATATATGTGTATGTGTATATAACATACATGTGATTACATAGCGTGTATGTGTATATATATATATATAAACACACATATATAATACATTTAGTTAAAATTAAAAGAAAAGCTGTTACCTCTCATACTAGTAGCCCCTGGGATGCTTCCAGGACATCTGTTGGTTATCTTTATGCCCCATAAGTTAACTTGGTACCATCCTCAAAAGATATGTCATCTGTCCTTGCCTGGTCTTGTGCAATTAGGGGAGTTTTCAAAAATCTCTTTCAAGAAGATAGCAAGTCTGAAGTCTGTATTACGGATATGTTTTGCATGACTACACATGTATAACCTATATCAAATTGCTTGCCTTCTCAGTTAGGGTTGGGGTGGGGAGGGAGGAAGGGAAAGAATTTAGAACTCAGAGTTTTAAAAATAAATGTTAAAAAGTATTTTTACATGTAACTGGGGAAAAATAAAATACTAAATTAAAAGAAGAGGAGAAGAAGGAAGAAGAGGAGGAGGAGAAAGAAAAGGAGGAAGAGGAATCTATAGTGGGAAGTACAGAACTGAAACAATTACTTGTGTAATTCAGATCAAAGGAAGACTTTGTCCTAAAAAAATTAAAAATAAAATAAGACAGTTAAAGAAAGAAGATAGCAAATCTATTGGTTTTGATCTCGTAGCAAAGATTACAAGGTGCAGATGGGCCCCATAAAACAATTAACATTCCTCAATGACAGAGAGGGGTGGTTACTAGCCCCACACAGGTGCTAGCCCCTTTTACTTGATGTAACCAATTATGCTGTCCCCACTTCCCATTGTCTTCCCCCACTACCCAAGTCTGTACTTTGTTCTCTTACACTTCCCAAAACTATATGAAGGATAGTAAGCCCTACCTTGGAGTTTTTGGTCATTGAAAGAGATCATTGACCCAATTTATTGGTCACTGCCAGCTTAACTAATAAATTGATTATGCTCGTATCTTTGTCTCTCAGTTTGCCTTAATTTTCGAACTGTGACATTGGGAATTTGATAGGGAAAAAAGGGAAATTGAAGGCACTCCAGGCATATGCAATACCTGGGACCAAGGCACACATACGCTATATTCAGGGGGCAGAGAATGGCTCAATTTGTCTGTAGCATAGAATGCATTGAGGGAAGGAACGTGAGGTAAGAAAAGTTGGTGGCACCAAATGGTGGAGGGCCTTGAATGACAGGCAGCAGAGTTTAAACTTTACTTTAAATAATTAAATGGCCGGAGTCTGACAGTGCATGTTATGTAGCACTTGGAGTCAAGAAGAACTGAATTCAAAGCCTGCCTTAGACATTTTCTAGCTCAGTGACCCTGTGTATTAGCAGGCACCCTAACCCACCCAGGACGGCCTGCTCCCACATGTTCTTTGATCTGCTTTTATAAAGGTAAGACAACTTCGAAGAGGTTAACAATCCTACTTTAATTAAACTGCAGACTTTATTCTATCTAACCTTTTCACAAGGGTTGCTGAACACCAGCTCCTGCAGCATTCCCTAATCATCCTTCTCCAAGGGGCCAGTGAGAAGGGGGTGGGACAACTCCCCCTACCTCTCCATAGGGCCAATCAAGACAGGCACAACTTGTGCATTCCCCTAAATCCCCTCAAGCTTCAATGGGGGCCAGTTGAGGCAAACATAGATTCCCCCCAAGCCTTGATGGGGCCAATAAAGGTACACACAACATCCTAGCCTGTGCATTTCAACCCTAAAGATTCCCCACTGACCAGTGCCCACCTGCTTTATACTTACATTCCACCCCTCCAAAGTCCTGACCTTTACAATCTAAACAGGTGATACCTGGCCCTTACAATCTACACAGGTCGTGGTGGAGATGTTTTGAACCACAGAACTCATATCTGACACCTGGGAACAAGAGATTGTTTTGGCCATGGATCCTGGAAAACCAAACTCCAAAACATACTAACAAAAATCCTCTTTGCTTATGCTTACACCTTGTGAAAGTCACAACTTCTTTCAGCCTCAGTTTCCTCATCTATAAAATAGGGGTAATAATAGCATTTACCTCACAGGATTGTGGGGATTAAATGAGATGATATATGTAAAGTGCTTTGTAAAATTTAAAGTACCATGTAAATGCTAGCTATTATTATTATTTCAATAGTGTAGGGACTCTTCCCACCAAAGCAGGTTTCAAGCCTGCCATGCATTTCAGAATTGTTGGGGTCAAGAAATTCATCTCTAGAGCAAACCTGGTGATAAGTAAAAGGGTCAAGGGAAGTCTTTTTTAAGCCTTGGGGAGACCTGAGAATGGTTGTTAATTAATGACAAAGAGCCAATGGCAAGGGAGAGACTGAAGACCTTTGAGAGGGAGGAGCAAGTTCTTGGAAGAGACCAGACAATATGGGATAGAGGAAGGAGATGAAATGCTAAGGGTAATTTCTACTTTTCTAACCAAAGGGATGAAGACAGATGGCATTGATGAGATCTGAGGAACAGAAGAAAGCAATTGAAGGAATTCCTACTGGATTACTTTAATTCTCAGGGAAGTACGATGTCAGGTCTTCTGCTGTAAATATGAAGGGATATGATGGGGGTGGGGCATAAGTGGTAGAGTTGCTAGTAGAAGGAGAGAAGGAAAGACAGCTAGGTAGGTGGTGAAGTAGATAGAGCACTAGACCTGGAATTAGGAAGATTTGAATTCACATCCAGCCTCACATATACTTATTCAGTGTGTAACCCTGGGCAAGTCACTTAGCATTTGTCTTCCTTAGTTTCCTCAATTATAAAATGGACATAATGATAATAGCTACCCTTTATGGTAGTTGTGAAGATCATATGAGATAATATTTGTAAAACACTTTGCAAACCATAAAACATATAAATGCTAGCTATTATTATTAAAGATTTGTGGAATAGTCACTGTAGAGACTGAGAAAAGAAATCAATAATTAAAGTAATATTAAGTAGCAATGAGTGCTCAGCTAAGATCACAGGAACTAAAATTTGTAGAGTCTGAATGAATAGATCTTGAGAATTTCTGTAGTGATGGGCAGCCTCCCTGCAGTAGAAACAAAGAAACTGAATTATCATTCAGGGTAAATGAAGATGTATAGGTCAGAAATGGCAAAAGGTCTAGGGTGGAAGCTAGTACAATTTTTTTTTTATTTTCAATTACATTTTTTTAAAAATTAACCAATATTTATTTTCTCCTTTTCACAGTCACCTTCCCCATTGAGAAGGCAAAAAAAAAAGAAAAACAAAATCCTTGTAACAAATGTGCAGTCACGAAATCCAAAATGTGTCTCATTCTGCATCTCAAGTCTTCCGTTTCTCCATCAGGAGTTGGGTAGCATTCATTACTGGTCCTCTGGAATCATGGGTAGCCATTGACTTAATCAGAGTTCTTTAATCTTTCAAAGTCACTCATTTTTACAATGTTGTTACTGTATAATTTGTCTTACTGGTTCTGCACACTTTGTTGTGGTTCAGTTGTTATAGTCACGCCCAATTCTTCATGACCTTATTTGGGGTTTTGTTGGCAAAGATACGAGAGTGGTATGCCATTTCCTTCTGCACCTCATTTTACAGATGAAGAAACTGAGACAAAAGGGTTAAGTGACTTGCCCAGGATCACACAGCTAGTAAGTGACTAAGGCTAGATTTGAACTCAGGTCTTCTGACTCCAGGCCCATTGCTCTATCCCCCTAGCTGCTCATTTTATTCTGTATTGTGACATTTAAAAAGTTGTAGAGACATCATTTCTGGGTAATTAGTCATTTTATTAATAATGCTAGCATGTTTATTAATAAAGAGAGGTCAATGGCACTCTCGAATGCCAAAGACCAATCATGTTAGCAGGTAGGCTCACAGTTTATATGCCCTTGGAAGATTAGGTATTCCTAAGAATGGCAATCAACTCTGATTGGTTAACAATTAATGAGAAAATGAATATTATAATGAGAGTTGAGCTCTATTGCAATGATGGTCTTGGATCACCCAAATCTTTGTCAAAGAGACTTATCACTTTCCATAACACATATCTGACAAAAGGGAGAATCCACACTTTCCCAGACCTGTCTGAGTAAATACAATGAGCAGGAATCTGTAGTCTTTGCCCAAGATTTCCCAGTTGGTTTCTGGATGAGAAAGTAAAAAAGGAGGAAAATGCCTTAGTCCCGGTTCAATAATTAGTTATTAAACATAATAGAGAAATAATAATTTCTCTCATTGCCAATTTATACAAGTCTTCTGAGATTCCTCTGAAAAAATCCTTTCATCATTTCTTACAGCTTAGTGCAAAATTAAACTGACAAACCATGGGGTCAAGGCTGGATAGACAAGTGTGCTAGGACAGCAGCTCCTCTTCCTTTGACACAGCTTTCTTCCCACAAATAACTCCGACACACCTTCCTTCAGTCCTAGCTTCCCTTGTGGCTTTCCTGGTGAAGGAAAGGGGGCTTGCTCCCCCAGGAAATATGATTGACCCCAGCTTCTCTGACACAGCTTCCTAGCCTAGGGCCAATAAAAAAGCTAATCCATATGGGCTAGATGCCTCTTAGACTTGGTGGGTGCTGGAAACCAAGAAAGTCTCTATATCTTCATAATTGACTGACCAGATATTTCCAGATGGAGGAAAGGGGAGCCATCCGGAGATGCGGTATCCTGGGTATGTATCCTTATTAATAACCTTGGTGTGTTAGGGGTAAATAAGCTTCCTTTTTTGTTAAATGTCTAGTGACTCACAAGTATCTCATTTCATCCCAATATTGAACTTGAACTAAGAGGAAAGTAGTAGAGAGAGAAATAATTTAAAGAAAGTATGGTAAAATATCTTAACATTACAGTTCTGGCTGTGCTAAGGAAAAGTTAGAAATATCATGAAGGAGAACATGGAATTTGAAGGAGAGGAAGAGTACGGAAAAAATTTTGGTTCTTCTTAATGCAAAAAAAGATTATGAAGACAACATCGGCTACCAACCTATACATGTCTACTTTCCCATTTATACAAATTCTATATTAGTTTTCTATGCACAAATTGATGGTATTAATAAATGGCATTAGTGGTAATTATTAAAATAACTATCAATCATATAAAATGATTATATAATTATGCATATAATTAATTGTATAAAACAATTATCAAAATAACAGTATTGATAGTAGCTACAAGAGATATTCAATAATGATCCACATCTTTACCATTTCACAATTAACTGAAACACATAGAAAATAAAAGATCCCATTATGCTAATTAGTTGTTGACTATGAAAAAGCATTTGACTTGGTAGAACAAAGAACTTATCTTACAGGCTCTTTGACAATAAAATGTCTCCCATCCAACCATCAACATCATTCAAGATTCCTTGGAAGATGCAACAACACTTCTGATAGTACCCACCAGACAAGGCAAAACAGGAAGATGTATAGCTTCACTCACTAAAGATGTTCATGGGAGAAATCCAGCACAGAATTTGACTTACAGAGGGATTTCCTGTAGATGGTGAGGTCCTCCAGTCATTCCCATTTGTGGATGACATTGTGCTGCTTAAATCAAGCCTTGGAGTACTTCAGACCCTTTTTGGGATCTTTTTCAAGAGGCGATTGGTGGCGATTGGCCCTCTGGCTCTAGAATATCAGGGCATTTTTCCTTGATAATTTCTTGAAAGATGATGTCTAGGCTCTTTTTTTGATCATAGCTTTCAGGTAGTCCAGTAATTTTAAAATTATCTCTCCTGGATATATTCTCCATGTCAATGGTGTTTCCAATGAGATATTTCACATTGTCTTCCATTTTTCATTCCTTTGATTCTGTTTGATAATATCTTGATTTCTCATCAAGTCACTAGCTTCCACTTGCTCCAATCTCATTTTTAAGGTAGTATTTTCTTCAGTGGTCTTTTGGACCTCCTTTTCCATTTGGCTAATTCTGCCTTTCAAGGCATTCTTCTCCTCATTGGCTTTTTGGAGCTCTTTTGCCATTTGAGTTAGTCTATTTTTTAAGGTGT
>CM053626.1:179173243-179249470 GCA_028646595.1 Phalanger gymnotis
TCTGTTTGATAATATCTTGATTTCTCATCAAGTCACTAGCTTCCACTTGCTCCAATCTCATTTTTAAGGTAGTATTTTCTTCAGTGGTCTTTTGGACCTCCTTTTCCATTTGGCTAATTCTGCCTTTCAAGGCATTCTTCTCCTCATTGGCTTTTTGGAGCTCTTTTGCCATTTGAGTTAGTCTATTTTTTAAGGTGTTATTTTCTTCAGTATTTTTTTGTCTCCTTTAGCAAGTCATTGACTTGTTTTTCATGGTTTTCTTGCATCATTCTCATTTCTCTTCCCAAATTTTCTTCTACTTTTGTAATAGCAATTTAGATTTGAAGATCTTTGTGACCTGCTTACATCACAGGAAGCCTAAGTTACATGTGGTGGGAGGAGCTTCCTGACAGAAAAAGGAAGTTATGTCACAGGAAATGCTGAGAGAGAGAGAGAAGGAGAGAGAGAGAGAGAGAGAGAGAGAGAGAGAGAGAGAGAGAGAGAGCAGTTATGGCTGCTAATGGCCACCCTGGTGATTGTTGAAACTGAACAGACTGACTTAGCTGTACTGTGAGTTTATCTTTGGGAAGACCTCAGCAGGGGGTCAGAGAGGTTTGGGGATGGCAAGGTTACAGGCTGTGATATGGTGTTTTAAGTTTCTTGATGTTATGATAAAGTGGGCTGACTGACTGTGGGAGCTGAACATTTGGTTATGGAATATGGTTATCTGGTGTCTGAACAAATGTTGTACTTCTTTTACCTTCTTTATGGAGAGTCTCTCACACTTTGAGATATAGAACTACATAGGCATATTCACGATTACCGTTGATCTTATCTTTATTGCCTTACTGTTACATTTGGTGACTAGGAGGATGGGATCGCAAAGTAAAAAATCTCTATTTAGAGGTAGAAGGGCTTTAGAGGAAGGAGTAGTTGTCCCAGGATGGGAAGATGTAACTTACTGCTCCCTAGCAAGGGAATGGTCTAAAGGCACTGGTCTCTGTGAGATCTGGAGGCAGAGGCTACAAGGTGGAAGACCCAGAGACTTGGAGTGATGTCTCAGAGAAGTTACTATTGAGCCACGAATGGCTATCCCAAGAGCCGTCTCTAGACGAGGCTGGATTTTACTCACAGCCTATCATATTGTATGTTAACAAAGAGACTGACTATAAGGAGAGAGAGCTCAGGCTCAGACGTTACTGAGATGTCTGAGAATACTCCTATACCATGGCAAGATGGAGAAATTCAGGTGGTAGAACAGCAGAAAGCTAAAAGCCTTGTAAATTCAGCTAGAAGGCAGAGAGAGCCAAGGAGGTCAAGAGTGCATCTCAGTTCAGCCCAGGTTGAGTCTAGCAGGCCATCTGGTTACCATGGTAACAGAGGCAGAGACTATAGACAGGAGGATACAATGTCAGAACCTCAGGCATGAGGTGATACTTTGTCACATGGTGCTTCTGACAGAGAGAGTGAGACATTGTTACACTCTCAAACAGAAATGTGCCCCATACAGCCAAGGAGAGAGGAAACACAAGATAATCATACTCAGTTTAGGGAGATTTTGGAGGATTTTACACAGCAGGAAATCACAGATATCTTGAGTAGGTTCACCCAGAGAATGGGAGAATCATTAATATCTTGGATAGTGAGAATCAGTGATGAAGGGGCCACAGGAGTGTCTGTAGATTCAGTGGACTGTATGAGATTCATAAATATTAGTCAGAATTCTTTTGTACAGCAAGCTTTTAGGGATTATCATTTGCAAAGAACTAACCAAACAAATTTTGGCTACAACAGCTGTAAAGAGGAATATCCTGCTGATACTATGCGGCCTACTGCAGATAGACCCTGGTATTCAATTAGGGACTGTACAAGAAAGTTAAAGGAGGAGGTAACGAAGACTGCTATTATATTGGGGAACACCAAAGTTTATTATGAAACTCCCTTGTGAGTGTCTCATAGGAATTTGATAGTTAAGATGGCACCCCCCACTTATAAACATGTGATTCTGACTTTGCCAATTGTAGAATTAGGGAACCCTCTTTCAGAGGTGCTGGATAAGATTTCACAGTTAAGTGACTCAGGAGACTAGAGAATTAAAAAATTTCCTCAGGAAAGAAGGGTACATAGCCAATGGATTCAAGGTCCAACAAGTGGAGTGACAAGGAGAGAAATGTTTACTGCTCTATTGAAAGTGGGGGTAGATTTCAGAAGAATAGATAGTATTCCAACTAATGAGCTATACAAAATGTACCAAGGTAAGGGGCTTAATAGCAAAGGGAATAGAGAAGTAAGAACTGTCCCTACAAATCCTGCAGATCCTGAACCCTTGTGTCCAAGTGAGGAGTCTCCTTGCATCCTTAAAGGAGATTAGGGAATAGGCCGAGCCCCAGCTCAGATTAAAGAAACACACAGACAGGACTACAGACCCTGTATTAATCTGACTATATATTGGAAAAATGGATCAAATACTATAACTAGGGCATTGATAGACACTGGAGCAGAGGCCAACTTGATTTACAGAAACCCTGAAAAATTTAAGCATGGAACTCCTATTACCATCACAGGACTAGGAGGGGCTGAAATATCAACCAAACAAGTGAAAATGATGATGGAAATTGGACAATTGCCTAAGAAAGAATACACTGTGATCATTGTACCCATTCCTGAATACATCACCATAATAGATATGTTGAAAGGCATGACTCTGAATTTGCCTGAGGGGAGATATCAGTTTGCAGTAAGGAAGATAGGAATTAATACAGTTTTAGTGGGAAAAGTAAAAATGGACCCAATCACTTTACCTGAGCCTTCTAAAGTAATTACTTTGAAGCAATATCATCTGCAGGTGGGTGAGATGAAATTGCCAATACTATAAAGGAATATGTTAAGGCAGGAGTATGAGTCTCTACAACCACTCAGTGCAATAATCCTGTGTGGACAGTAGGAAAGTCAGATGGAATGTGGAGAATGAAAGTGGATTATAGACAATTGAATAAAGTGACTGCCCTTTATGTTGCTCTTCCAGATACTGTTAACTTAATAGAGAGATCCAGAAATATGATGGGACTTGGTACACAGTTATTGATTTGGCCAATGCTTCCTTTATGATCCTAATGACTCCAAACAATGGGACCTGTTTGCTTTCACGTGGCAGGGCTGACAATATACTTTTACATGATTGCCATGAGGATATTTGCACAGCCCAACTATTTGTCATAGGATTGTGGCTGAACATTTGGATGAATTGAAGTTACCTGGTGTTCTGCTTACCCACCTACATGGATGATATTTTGATACAGGGAGAAAATGTAAAAGAAGTGGAGAAAAGTTTGATAGTTTTAATTGAGCATATGAAAAGCAAAGGATGGGAAATTAACCCTGCAAAGATTCAAGGACCCACTTAGACTGTAATGTTTTGGGGTATACAGTAGAATAAAGGACTACAAGAAATTCTCCGTCAAGCTCAGCAAAAGATTTAAGATTTTCTTATCCCCACCAACAAAAAAGAGGCCCAAAAGTTTACAGGACTGTTTGAATATTGGAGACACCACTTTCCACATCTGAGACAAATTTTGAAACCCTTATATAAAAGTACCCAGAAAAAATATGAATTTGACTGGGGACTTGAACAGAGTAAAGCTTTTGAAGAAGCTAAAGCTGTTATATAATTGGCTCTGGATTTATGGTCTATGCAAAGTGGCCTGGTGGAATTACAAGTGACTGTATGAGATGACCATGTGAATCGGAGTTTATGTCAGAAACAACAAAGCAAAAATGTAGCCTTAGGATTTTGGTGAAAGAAACTACCTTCACGTGGATTACAATATACACCTTTTGAAAAACAGTTGTTAGCTGCATATTGGGCTTTGGTAGAGACAGAACAACTGACTCTGGGCAATGAAGTGATATTAAGGCCTAGAATCCTGATTATAACTTGGGTAATGAGTACCCCAGCATCTCACAGAATTGGACGTGTGCAAAGGGCTAGCATAATTAAGTGGAAATGGTATATTCAGAATAAATGGAAAACAGACAAAGGTGGAGTTTCTGCTCTACGTGAATCCATCACAAGCATCGACATTGATGGAAACAACAAACCCTCTGAACCAAGGCAATAGTTGGTACAATCCTTGGCAAAATGGAATGATGGATATGATGGATTGACTGAAGAACAGAAGAAACATGCATGGTTTACAGATGGGACAGCAAAATATTTGGGCCAAAAAAGACATTGGAAAGCAGTAGCCTATAACTCATGTACTAAGAGAACTTTGGAAAGTACTAGGATAGGTAGAAATAGTCAATATGCTGAACTTATGGCAGTATATCAAGCTATTAAAATAGAGAAAGGAAGACAGTGTCATATATTCACTGATTCGTGGGCAGTAGCTAATGGGCAAGCTACATGGATGCCAATGTGGAAAAACCAAAATTGGGAAATTCACGGTAAACAACTTTGGAGCAAAGAACTATGGGAAGATACATGGGACATGTCTTTGGTTACTAATTTTTCAGTTTTTCATGTAGATGCTCACGTGCCCCTCACTACACCAGAATGTGCATGCTGATCAACTAGCAATAATTACCACTGAACATATTGTCCCGACTCTGACAGCTGATGATCTGGTACTAACAAAATGGGTCCACCAAATGGCTGTCCATTTAGGGGTCCAGGTCACACACCGGTGGGCACAAGATCAAGGTATTAGTATCTCTTATTCACTGTTAAAGCATGTAGCAGAGGAATGTCATATATGTCAATTGGAAAAGGAATGAACTGTTTCTCGGGTAGTAAGTAGAGAAATAGCAAGATGAAAAGTTCCAGCCCAGATTTGGCAGATAGATTATATTGGACCACTACCACAAGATAAAGGATGCAAATTTATATGTACTTGTGTTGGCACCTATTCAGGTGTATTAGTGGCTTGTATTTATAAGATTGCAACCCAGAAAAACACCTATAAAACTCTAGATATTATAAGTGTATATTATGGAACCCCAATACAGATTCAAAGTGACAATGGGTCATATTTCAAAGGTAATGAGATGAAGAGATATTGTGTATTGAACGATATAGAGTGGATATATCATAATCCATATTATCCACAAGCATCTGGATTGATAGAAAGAATGAATCAGTTGTTGAAAGAACGGTTAAGAAAGTTAAGCTCTAATAATTTGTATCAACATTGGAAGGATAATTTGTTAACTGCTTTATGTCATTTGAATAACAGACCATTAGGAGGAAGTACACCTCTTGCCAGAATGATGACCCCGAAACTGCAAATTAGAAAACAGCAAACAGGTAAGATCCAAAATATTGAGTATTGGACTGTGAGGGAAGACGTCTCACTACCATAACCAGGAATACCTGCTTTGGCAGGATATGATTGACATTGTTTAGAGAACTTTTGGTTGGATAGAAAAGAGATAAGAAGAATGTCTACTGGGATATGTATGAGAATCCCTAAGAATCATCTTGGATGGATATTACCTAAACCAAGATTAGCAGCTCGAGGAATACATATATTAGCTGGAGTGATAGATTCTAGTTATCAAGAAGAAATTATTGTGACACTCCAGAATTTAGGTGAAGAACCTGTACAGTTGTATAAAAATGATAGAATAGTTCGATTGATTATCATTCCTTCTGAAACAATAGCTTTTGTGAAAACTGACCCTACTTCCAAAATAACTATCAGAGGAAAGGAAGGATTTGGTTCTACTGATAGAATAAAACTGGGAGCTAAATTAGGGGTAAAACAGAAGCTGGAGAATGTTCCAAAGGCTGCAGAAATTATAGCACATGGGAAAGACAATACTGTAACAGTTGTTTACCCAGGAGAAAATGATTATGAAATTGTGCCCTTGACTCATGTATTCTATCATGAATGAGGCTATGATAGTCTCTGTTTCTTTTTGGATTTTTGCCTATTAAATTTGTTTGTGAGATTTGTTTCCTGCAGACTTAGTACCATCCACCTGCAGATACCTGATTGCTTAAGCCAGATGTCACCCTCTGATGTGTTTGGATGTCACCTCTGGACCTGTCCATGACTGTGATGTGTCATCTCTGGAGCTGTCCACAAGTGTGATGTGTCATCCCTGGACCTGGCATCAACTCAGTTCCAGATGCCAGCTTGCTAAAGAACTGACCTCTCAAATAGGACTCTTAATCTCTTGGGGTAGGGACAACACTACATCCAATTTCAGCAGGAAGAAGCTTTGGAGGATTTGCTTTGCCCCTTAGCCCAAGATTTTGAGCCCCATTCATTCAAGGGGGAAATGATGACATTGTTTTACATACTTATCTTATGTTATCCCTGCTATATTGTTGTGTAAAGTTCTGTTGACACCAGTTATCCCAGAATTCCCATTGCCCTATGTAATGGATATGAAAGATCTTGGGGCCTAATGTAGTAGCTATTTACATTTGAAGATCTTTCCCACCCATTAATGGGCCATGTGATCTGCTTACATCGCAGGAAGCCCAAGTTACATGTGGTGGGAGGAGCTTCCTGACAGGAAAAGGAAGTTATGTCACAGGAAATGCTGAGAGAGAGAGAGAGAGACAGCAGTTATGGCTGCTAATGGCTGCTAATGGCCACCCTGGTGATTGTTAGAACTGAACAGGCTGACTTAGCTATACTGTGAGTTTGTCTTTGGGAAGACCTCAGCAGGGGGTCAGAGAGGTTTTGGGATGGCAAGGTTACAGGCTGTGATATGGTGTTTTAAGTTTCTTGATGTTATGATAAAGTGGGCTGACTGTGGGAGCTGAACATTTGGTTATGGGATATGGTTTTCTGGTGTCTGAATAAATGTTATTTTTCTTTTACCTTCTTTATGGAGAGTCTCTCACACTTTGAGATATAGAACTACATAAGCATATTCACGATTATCGTTGATGTTGTGTTTATTGCCTTACTGTTACAACTTCTCTTACTTGATTTTCTAAATCCTTTTTGAGCTCTTCCATGACCTGAGACCAATTTGTACTTTTCTTAGAGGCTTTTGATGCAGCATCTTTTACTTTGTTGACTTCTTCTGCCTGTATGTTTTGATCATCTTTGTCACCAAAGAAAGATTCTATATACTCTGAGTCCTTTTACAATGCTTGCTCATTTTCCCAGACAATTACTTGACTTTTGAGCTTTTTGTGAGGATATGACTGCTTTCAGAATGGAAAGTGCTTTGTCCCAAGCTTCAGGAGTTGCGCACTGCTGTTTTCAGGGCTACTTCTATTCTGAGGTGGTATGATGCGCCTCTTCTGGCCTGCACTCAGGTGTGTGAGTTCAGGCACTCCTTTCTGCCATGTAACCACCAAGAGGATTTCCTCTCCACAGCTACCACAAAGCTCTGCCACACCAGTACTCCTCTTCCCCCAAGAACCATCAGCCAGGACCATGACCAAGATCCAAGCAGGGCCAAGCAAGAGGACCTTGCCTTAGTGCCAGCAAAGCAATCTCTGCACTCCTGCTCTGATTAGCCACTTGATTTTCCCCTCTATGTGGGCCTGGGACTCCGTAAGCAGCCACTGCTGCTGCTGCTGTTGCCACTGCTGCAGCCACTTCTGCTGCCCCAGGCCTGTGGCTGGACCTCACATTTATTTCCCTTTCCCAGCTCCAGCAGTTTTCCCACTTACCTGCTCTGTTGTCTTTGACGTTTGTGGGTTGAGAAGTCTGGTGACTGCCACAGCTCAGTGATTCAGGGCCCTGGGGCCCTCTCCTCCAGGTCTACTCTGGCCTGGTCTGTCCTGGCATGGCCCACATTGGGCTGCATTCTGCTCCCAGCATGGTGAGATAGACCCTTCCAAGTGACCATCCAGGCCATCTTGGGCTGGAGACTTTTTTCCCTTTGTTATTTCATGGGTTCTGTAGCTCTACAATTTGTTTAGAGTCATTTTTTGCAGGTGTTTGGAGGGATTTGGGGGAGAGCTTAAGTGAGTCCGTTTTCAAGCTGCCATCTTGGCTATGCTCCCTTCAGATTCTTCTGAAAGAGAAATGTAATCGCTCAAAGGCATTTGGCATGGGCTTCAAACAAAAAAGACAAAGTGGATGAAAAATTTTTATTGCCTAGATTTCAACATGCATTTGGATGGACACCCTATAGAGTTTATCCAATAATATCCATAGATTCCCAAAATGGGTGATAATGCCTGCTCTCATTCCTCTAAAATGTTCTAGGGGGGTGGTGGTAGCTTCAGGTGCAATTGGGGCAGGGGCTGTTGAATAAAAATAAGGGGGTGGTGGAAGCACAAGGAAAGAAGAGAAGAAAAAACTTTGAAAAACTGCTCATACATATTTTATCTGTTGTATAACAGAGTTAAAGTCATAGTGATTACATTATTTTCTAAATAAGCATAACCTATCAGTGGTCAAGCCCACTGACAGGTCTTAGCAAGCAAGTATTGGCAGGTGAATGTGATGTGCATTGTCAGGAAGTCCAGCATGCATTGCCAGGAATATGTGTGTGTAATGATTTGTTTACAATATAATACTATGGTTACATGGTGCAATATTGCATCATCAAATTTTCTCATTTTCAATTTATTTTTCATTTTTAGTTCACAACACTCAATTCCACAAGTTTCTGAGTTCCAAATTTTCTCCCTCTCCTTCTTCTCCTCCCTCACCCCCCAAGATGGCATGTAATCTGATATAGATTCTACATCAAACTTATTTACACAATAGTCAAGTTGTAAAGAAGAATTGTAACCAATGGAATAAATCATGAGAAAGAAGAAACAAAACCAAAAAAGAAGGAAAAGAAAAAGAAAAAAAAGAGAGACCAAATAGTTTGCCACAATCTGCTTTCAGACTCCATAATTATTTCTCTGGATGTGGATAGCTTTTTTCCATCATGAGCCTTTTGGAGCTGTCTTTGAACCTGGTATTGCTGAGAAGAGCCAAGTCTATCAAAGTTAGTCATCACAGATACAATGTGTCTATAATTGTGAATAATATTCTCCTGGTTCTGCTCCCTTCACTCAGCATCAATTCATATAGGTCTTTCCAGATTATTATGAAGTCCATCTGCTCTTCATTTCTTATATCACAGTGGTATTCCATTACATTCATATACCACAACTTGTTTAGTCATTCCCCAATTGATGGGCATCCCCTTGATTTCCATTTCTTTGCTACCACAAAAAGTTGCTATAAATATTTTTGTACATACTGGTCCATTTCCCACTTGTGTGATCTCTTTGGGATACAGCCCTAGAAGTGGTATTGCTGAGTCAAGGGGTATGCACATTTTTATAGCCCTTTGGGCATAGTTGCAAATTGCTTTCCAGAAATGTTGGATCAGTTCACAACTCCACCAACAAGACATTAGTGTTCCAATTTTCCCACATCCTCTCCAGCATTTATGATTTTCCTGTTTTGTCATGTTAGCTAATCTGACAGGTGGTGGTACCTAAGAGTTGTTTTGATTTGCATTTCTCCAATCAATAGTGATTTAGAACATTTTTTCATATGACTATAGATATCTTTAATTTCTTCCTCTGAAAACTGCCTGTTCATATCCTCTGATCATTTGTCAATTAGGGAATGACTTACATTTCCGTAAATTTGACTCAGTGACCATCTATTTCAGAGATGAGGCCTTTATCCATCAAACTTTTGATTCAGGAAAAAACTCACAAGTTTACAATAAATTATTAAATTTAAGATGCATCATTTTTTTTAATCTGATTTTTTTGGAAATGATGCAAATTAAAAAAAACCCAAATATTAAAAGGTTAAGGGAAATAGATTTCTAGGGGGGCACTGAGTAATTTTTTTTTAAAAGGGAGCAGTAAACAAAATAAGTTTGGGAACCTCTGGTATATACAAATCTAGGACAAATCATTCAGATAGACAATGAATTAGACTCAGAATTGAAAGAGAGGAAAAGAGTAGGCTAGATTGCTTTCAAGAAATTATAATAATCCTAAACTTCCCATCAAAGAAAGGCCCGCCTTGTTCATACTAACATTATACTGGTTTTCCTAATATGGCAATAGCATATGGAATACAACCACCTCTAAAAAACGAAAAATGAATATTGGATAGAGGGTGGAGGGCAATGGGTACATGGTAGGCCTGAGCAAGCTGGGACATATAATCAATGAAAACTCTGAAGAAAAAAGGAGTAGAAGAGATCATGAATAATAGTAACAGCTAGCTCCAAGGTTTGCAAAGTGCTGTACAAATCTCAACTCATTTTATCCTTACAACTACCCTGGAAAGTGGGTACTATTATCATCTCCATTTTATAGACAAGAGAGCTCAGGTTGAGAGAGTTTAAGTGACTTACCCAGGGTCACACAACTAGTGAATGTCTGATGCCACAGTTGAACTCCAAATCCAGCTCTCTGTCCACTGTGTCACCTAGCGGGTAGGATAGAAAGATGGTCTGGATCAAGTAGCAAGGGTAAGGGATAATAGACAGGCAGACCACTCAACTGATGCCCTTGTGATGTCAGAAGAAATCTAGGCCTCCAGAATGTTGGGAAGGTTCCCTGTGGCAAACCTATGGAAGGATATAGACAAGATTTGCCTGGGATGGGCAGGCATGGATGGGTTATAATCATCACTAGATGGAAAATTTCTGAATCAATGATATCATGGCTCCATGTAAGTACTGTGTTGTTTAAAAGCCACTTGAATGTGATGCCAACAGGAGACAGAGTGAAAAAGAAGACCATATGTCAGATACTAAAATAATTGAAAATTTCAAAAAATTACCTAGGAGTTGGTAGACAACAGAAACAAAGATGGAGGAAAGTTGGCACAAGTGTGGGGGGTGGGAAGGGAGGAGGAGTTTTAAAAAAATTCTTGAAAGAGCTTTGTTGTTTGCTATACAAATGTAAATTTCAACATTTGTTCCAATCTGCTTTACTTTTCTATATAGGAAGGATAATAGATCAACAGTACAGTTCTCTGGCTCCAAGGACACTGCTATTTTGGCAAAAATGCCCTCTGAAATCACTGAGACAGAAAAGCATGCTTATTGGGGAAGATTACAAATAGAAAAGAGGTTCTGATGAGCTAGCATATAATTTTCCACATTTCAGTGAATGCGTGGCCTCTTTTTGAATACGAGTTTAATACTGCTATTCTTATTAGTGGAACATCCAATGCTGCATGTCTTATAATAAAATTCCTTTTAGTAAATGTTGCCTGTGGTTCAGATTCAAAGGTTTGAAAGTATAATTATTAGGAGTTGATCAAGGCACTCCCTATCAGTTGATTTCCATCTCTTTCCACCTGGCACCTCCAACTGTCACCAGATAATGCAACCACAAAAAGTGAGGGGGCAGACAACAGGGGAAAAAAGGAATATTAAAGTTTTAAATTAATTATAAAGAAATGTTTACATTCTTTATCATCTATCTCCTTTATAGACCTGTGAAAAGGTCTTCAATGAAGCTTAATGGAATTAGGAGAACTTGCTAGGTGGTCTTTAAAAAAATAACTTACCAATTTCTGGACATAAATTCTAGGAGGGAGAGTTTTATAGGGTGTGACCCTCTTGTAGTCTAGAGCAGGAGTTCTTTAATTGGGATCCTGTGAACTAAAAAAAAAAGACTTTGATAAAGCTTTATTTCAATATAACTAGTCTTCTTCATAATCCTATATATTTTATTTTATGCATTTTGGAGAAGACGCAAACGAAAAAAATGAAAGAAAGTGAAAAACAGCCTGCTTCAGTCTGTGTTCAGTCAATATCAGTTCTTTCTCTGGAAGTGGACAGTGAGCCTCATCATTAATCTTTTGGGATTGTCTTGGATCATTGTATTGATGAGAATAGCTAAGTCATTCCAGTTCTTCATTGAATAATATTGCTGTTGCTCTGTACAATGTTCTCCTGGTTCTGTTCACTTCACTATGCATCAGTTTATGTAAGTCTTTCCAGGTTTTTCTGAAATCATCCTGCTTGTCATTTCTTATAGCACAGTAATATTCAATTGCAATCATATACCATGGCTTGTTTTAGCCATTCCCCAGTTGATAGGCATCTCTTTGATTTCCAATTCTTAGCCACCACAAAAAGAGCTGCTATAAATATTTCTTGTACAAATAGGTCCTTTTCCATTTTTTTTCTGTCTTTGGGATATAGACCTAGAAGTGGTGCTGCTGGATCCAAGGATATGCACAGTTTTATAGTCTTTTGGGCATTGTGCTAGTTAGCCTTTTAAAGGCTTCATCTCTCTTCCCTTTCTTCCTTGTTAACTCTTCTGCTAGTTGGTAATGGTAAACTGTCTTTCTAATCCCATCAGATTTGATTAGTGATTTCTTCATGCCCCACAAAGGAGTAACAATGAGGGGAAATAAATTCTTCTTTATACTTAATTAAAACCTGAACTCTCGTGTGTTCTCTTCCTTTTATTTTCTATGTTTCCATTGAGTGGGGGTGGGGTGGGAAGAAGAAAACCAATAATTGATCAAGGGTATCCTGAACAACTTGGTGTCACTGGCTACAAGTTTTATTCTTTCTAAATTGCAGTCCATGGTCTTTTTTTCTCCTCCTGTCCAAGCAATAATTCTTGTCTAAACAACAGTCTGTCTTTCCAATTACTATGCCTCTCTTGCTGTCCCTCTCTATCTAACTTTGAGGGAGTGTTGCTGGATCATCATAGGGCTTGAGCTGAGCCCACTCCTTGTTCTGCACCCAGGCATGTAGTTGGATTGGGTTCAGCCCTGGGGGAAGCCTGCCGTTAATGAGATGGGTTAGGCTGCCATTTCTCAAAGTCTTTGGCTCATTAAACATCTCATCCCGGCATCTCCCCCACGAAATAGATATTCAATGTAGAACATGAATCAGTTATGAAATAGGTAATTTATTCCTACATGCCACAAGAAATTCCAAACATAGGATACTCACAAGAGGTATATTTGATGCCCCCCCCCAAAATAACCCACACACCTTGAAAAAAGATAATATAACTCAGTTTATGACTTATAATCTGTTACAATGTTACAATCTTCTTGGAGACTGAAGTTTAAACCTCATCAGAACAGAAAGCAGTTTTTAGAACTGTTAATTGGGCATTTTACATTTAACCTTGGCTCATCACTGTCTAACCAACTCCGTCTGCAAGCCTGCTGGTAAAACGGTCAGGCTTCAGTCAATTTTCGTATCAGTGGCCATCCTATCTGACATAGATGCTTCCTTTGCTGTCAGCCACTGCTGTCTTATGGTCGATGCCACTGTCACACATGTAGACCTCTGAACTCACTAAATCACCTCCAAACCTAGGCATGTCCATCTTCAGGTTGCTGCTTGGTCACCTGCTCATGAAACAAAACACAAAATAGGAAAAGGAAATCAGAGCTCAAAGTACAAACTCTCCTAGTTGAGTCACCTTGCATTAGCTGCCAAGTGAGCACAGCTGCTATGATTCCAGGATCAAGAAAGGCCAATCTCTTCCTACCCCCTTTAAAGTGCCAAATCTGCATCATACCATCTGAGAGTCAAAGGCTAGGTGGATGAGCTGGAAGCTGTCTCTTCTTTGAACTGCTGCAGTACCACACTCCCTATCACTGTTATAGAACAAAGGAGAGGACCAATGGACCACCTAGTTTGCCAAGTCATACCAAAATGCTACCTCCTTCTATCACTGGACCATCACATAAATACAAGTAGGTTCCAAAGCATGCAGTTGGTCTATTGGACACAGGAAGGGCAAGTCAGAACATGCAATATGGCAGGGCCTCTGATGTGTCTTGAAAATGTTATTTCTCTCTTGTAACCATATCCTTGTTCAATGGCCTTTAATTTGCTCATTTGTGCATGAGTATTAGACGGAATTTTGCATTTCACAGAGATGTTGCAGTTGCTCAGAGGCTACTATTTGGAAAATGAGAAGATGGGATTAAAAGCAGACCTGAGGATGGGGTCCTTTCTGGGAAACAAAAGGCACATGTATTTTGGATCTGATTCTGAGCAACAGGAAGAACTAGGTGGTGAAGTGGAAATGACAGGAACCTAGGGAGCAAGGGACAAGGCAGTCTAAAACTGTGGTGATAGGGAGAAAATACTCTTAATTGGGAGATAGCATGGTAGAGAGGATAGAGCACTGAAATTGGAGTCAGGCAATTTAGATTCAAACCCAGACTGCCTCTTCCCATGCATATAATCTTGGGCAAATCTTTTAATTGGGCCTCCTCATCTGTGAAATGATGAGATTGCATTATGTGACCTCTTAGATTCTTTTCAGCTCTGGATCTATAATCCTAAGTACACTAGAAACAGCTTGGTTTATGCTCTAGACTTTAGTATAAGAGAAATGATTATTAATAACTAATGACTTGGGGAGATTTGGATTTTTCCCTTTTCTTTCTTTTTTTAAACTTTTAAATTTATTTTTTATTTTTAGTTTATGACACTCAGTTCCACAAGTTTTTGAGTTCCAAATTTTCTCCCCTTCCCTCTCCTCCCACTCCCTGCCAAGATGGCATGTAATCTGATATAGGTTCTACATATACCTTCACATTGAACTTATTTACATAATAGTCTAGTTGTAAAGAATTATAACCAATGGAATGAATCATGAAAAAGAAGAAACAAAACCAGAAAAGAAAGAAAAAAAAAGAGCAAATAGTTTGCCTCAGTCTGCATTCAGACTCCATAATTCTTTCTCTGGATGTGCATAGCTTTTTCCATCATGAGTCTTTTGGAGCTGTCTTTGAACCTTGCATTGATGAGAAGAGCCAAGTCTATCAAAGTTAGTTATCAGAGATACCATGTGTCTATAATTGTGTATAATGATCTCCTGTTTCTGCTCCCCTCACTCACCATCAGTTTATATAGGTCTTTTCAGATTATAATGAAGCATATCTATTCCTCGTTTCTTATAGCACAATAGTATTCCATTACATTCATATACCACAACTTGTTTAGCCATTCCCCAATTGATAAGCATCCCCTTGATTTCCAGTTCTTTGCCACCACAAAAAGAACTGCTATAAATATTTTTGTACATATTGATCCATTTCCCACTTGTGTGATCTCTTTGGGATACAGCCCTAGAAGTGGTATTGCTGGGTCAAAGGGTATGCACATTTTTATAGCCCGTTAGACAGTTCCAAATTGCTCTCCAGAATGTCTGGATCAGTTCACAACTCCACTAACAACGTAACAATGTTCAAATTTTCCCACATCCTCTCCAGCATTTATCATTATTCTATTTTGTCATCTTAGCCAATCTGACAGGAGAGATATGGTACCTAAGAGCTGTTTTGATTTGCATTTCTCTAATCAATAGTGATTTAGAGCATTTTTTTCATGTGACTACAGATATCTTTAATTTCTTCTTCTGAGACATGCATTTGACCATTTATCAATTAGGGAATGACTTGTATTCCTGTAAATTTGGCTCAGTTCCCTGTATATTTTAGATATGAGGCCTTTATCAGAGACACTGGTTATAAAGATTCTTTCCCAATTTTCTGCTTCCCTCCTAAACTATGTTGCATTGGCTTTGTTTCTCCCTTTTCTTAATTCTTTTTTCAGGACCTCGGTCTCCAAAGTTTAAGCTAATCTTCTCCTCTCTACACCTCACCCAATTGGGGCACCCATTGTGTTCTGCTTCAGCTTGGGTGGGGCATAAATTCTTTGAACAGATTGCCCAAGACTTGGGGTAGGGGGAACTTAGAAGTGAATGACATAATCAAAGTTCATTCCTATTAATTGTTAACCAATCAGAGTTGATTGCCATCCTTTTGAGCACTCCTCTTCCGAAAGAACATATAAGCTGTGAGCCCACCACCATGATTGTCTTTGGTCTAAGAGAGAGGTGGCCAAATTACTATCACTTTATTAAAATGATGGAATTATTAATAAAATGATTAAGTTACTCAGAAATTATGTCTCTCGAACCTTTTAAGATGCCACAAGGAGAATAGATTTCAAAGAATTCAGAGAAAACATAAAGGCTTGTGACCTGACACTCTAAAAAGGAGAGTTAAAAAAATAAGAAAAAATTAACCTAAGAGAAAAAGATAATGTGAAATAATTTAAGAATCATTTGGACTTCCTGAAAACCATAACCAAACAAAACCTGTAGATATCTTATTTCAAGAAGTCATAAAAGAAAGTTGCCTCAAACTAATAGAATTAGAGGGAAAAATAAAAATAGAAAGAATTCACAAGTTACCCCCCTCCCCAAGAAATTTCAAATTAAGCACATCTAGATATGTCATAACCAAGATCCAGAGCTTTCAGGTCAAATAAAAAATGCTTCAAGTAGCAAAGAAAAAAAGAGATCAAGTACCAAATTACCACAGTCAGGATCATACAAGACTATGTAGCAATAAGCTTCATTGAAAGAAAGTTCTGGATTATGATATAACAAGAAGAAAAAGATTTACCATCAAGAATAACGTTTCCTATAAAACTGAGTAATAATTCTATAGGAGATTGGGGAGAATGGACCTTTAAGTAGGATAGAGGACCTTCAAATAGTCTTGCTGAGAAAACTAGAATTGGGTAAAGTTTATGAAAAACAAAACAAGGGACAAGAAAAGCTTATAAAGGCAAATTCATTTGAGTAATTCAAAAAAGCCAACTGTTGGTCAAGTACTGATATACTAATAGGGTGAGAACCAGGGGTGGGCTGGAACCAGCTCATATATACTTCTAGTGTCAGCATTTACACCTTGAAAATGAGGAAACATTACCAATCAGGGCTCCGTTTCTTGTTTTGTTGGTTTCTAGACTTAAGGAAGCAATGGAGAAAATGTTAATAATTTAGATTAAACTTAAAAGTATGTATTGAACACACACCTACATATATACACACATACATATGAATGTTTATAGATACGTTATATATATGTGCACATACATACATACATACCAGAAAGCCAATTCTTAAACATTTAGTAGCACCCTCCTAGAAGAGATCACTGTCATTTTAGAATCTCATTGTCTTTAAGGAGCAAAGAGGGAATAACTGAAAATAAACTCACAGAATGGGTATGATTGAGTGCTGTTTTGTTTGCTTTAAGAAAGTAAAGGAAGGAAAAAAAAACATTTTAGGGAAGAAATGAGTTAGGAATTTGCTATTTCTCATATTTGGTACATGTCAGAAGAATATAAAAATATGGAAGCTGAAATAAAAGGAAGAGAGTTTTATCTGAACATGGTAAAAGAAAGTAGAACATATATACACATACATAGCTTGATGTTGACATGCTTTATAACCAAGAGAGGGAATAGTCAAGTACAAGGAGGGGGAAGAGGGAGATTTAAGAGAAACAGATTTAAGAGATTTAAGATAGAGTTGAGGAGGAAATAATTACAAACAAAAAAAATGTTAGTTATGAAAGGCTGATTATAAAGGAGAAATTAAAAAGAGAGAAAGAAGAAAGGTAAGACCCAGTGATCTGGGTCTGGGTTGAGTAAAAACAGAAAAGGCAGAGTAGGATCAGACCACTCCAATGATAAAGTTACTAGTGATATGGTAGAGGGGAAAATGCTGAACAATCATAACTATGAATGTGAATGCAATCAACTGACTGATAAAATGAAAGAGGCTGACAATGGATTGGAAGCATAAACTAATGATTTATTGTTTATGAGCAGCACATGAAATATAAGGATTCGTACAGAGTTAAAAAGAGGGGCTGAAATAGAACTTTTTAGTAAACCTCTGATTATTAATGTAAAATAAAGCATGAAATAGAGAGACATATATACTCACCACGGTGTTACTAATAATGAAGGATGTCCTGCAAGGTGTCTAAAATAAATGGAGATTCCATATTTGGAATGTTAATGGATGGTAAGGTTCTCCAGATGCTCCTCTTTATGGATGACATAGTGTTTCAGAATTTTGTAAATGAGATTTATAGTCACTCAGAAGAATTTCTAACAATCTACACAGGAAAACCAAATGGACAATGAATATCAATTTTCTAGTCCAGAGATTCCCTACCTTTTGGATCTCAAGATTCTTTTACACTCTTAAAAATTATCGAGTACCCTGACAAAAGAGCTTTTGTTTATGTAGGTTATATTTATTGATACTTGCAGCATTAGACATCTGAATGTCTTTGTATTATTATGACAATAATTTTGAACTTGCAAACTCCCTGAAAGGGTCTTAGGGATGTATCCCTGGATCACTCTTTGAGACACACTGGTCTAGACCATAATATGCAGTCGGATAGAAAGCCCACTGAACCGATCCATCAGGACAGAGACTGCAGATGACAGGCCCAAAATTGAATAGGAGGAAGATAGCAGTATTTAGGAAATTGAGCAGTGATTTCATTAACTCCAAGCTTTTCCCTACAACAAAAACCCATCTTTTAAAAAAAGCGATATTGTTCCGGTGATGCTCTATGGACACAAATCTTGGAAATACTATAATTTCCAATGAATCAAGTGTATGTGTTATAAAAAGGCAGTGGAGAAACATATGGCAGGCATAAATAGGTTGCATCATGTTATGAGTGATGAATTGTGCAAAAGAAGCAATGTAAAAGATATTCAAAGAGACATATGACCAGAAAAGATGAACCGGTTAAGATACTACAAGAGTAGGACATACTGGATAGATATCCCGTATGCAGCACTGGCACCAACTTACTGTTAAGATACCTAGAAGGAAGTCCCCAACATCCTTTTCAATGGACTACTTTGCATTTTAGGCGCAAGTCTGCCAGAAACAATTATTATTTAGTTAGACTAGATTGCAAGATCCTTGAGGGCAGGGACTTTCATTTGTCTCTTTTTGTATCCCCAGCACTTAGCAAAGTGCCTGGCACATAGTAGGCTATTAAAAATGATTATTAAATGAATTTAAGGTTATATTAAATGCAAGCACTTCTAGAAAGAGAAATGTCCAAAATGGAATAGTTATACCATGCCCTTCCATCTCTCTCTATTTCAAGATAGTGTGAGATAACCTTTATGGGAATCTTGAAAAAATGTCATATAGCTTAGAATTAAATACAGTTTAGGGTTAGTATTTCAGAACAGTCACTTTACAACAATCACATAACCTTCAATGACAGTTATTGCATTCCTTTCTGGGCTATTCCCTTCACAAATTGAAAAGAATCTCTTACAGAGTACAGCCAAGATGGTAGAATAAAGACAAGGACTCAACTGAGTTCTCCCAAATTCTCCTCCAAATAACTTTAAAAAAACACCACAAAATGAATTCTGGAGCAGCAGAACCAACAAAAGGAGGAGGTAGAAGAATTTTCCAGACCAAGACAACTTAGAAGATTGGCAGGAAAAGTTTGTATCACTGGGGTGAGAGAAGGGAACTCTGAGTGCAAATTGAAATATAATTTTCTCACTTTCATTATTATTTTTGTTGTCATTTGTGATATGGCTAATATGGAAATATTTTGCATAATTTCACATGTATAATTGATATTGTACTGTTTGTCTTCTCAGTGGGTGAGAGAGGGAGACAATCTGAAACTCAAAATTTTAAAAAAGGAATGTTATATCTAAATGATAGAGGATTCTGGGAAGATGGCAGAATAGGTCAGAAAACTTTGGGCACTCCAAATTTCCTCCACCAAAAAAGACAGAACATCACCTCAGAGTAGGAGAAATAAACACGGGGTAAAGAAGTTGTCTTCCTAAGACAATTTGAGAAGACCCTAGGAAAGACCTGACCTCCAGGGATGGAGGTTTGACCTGAGTGAAGTGCAAACACTTCCAGGCCAACTCTGCAGAATCAACAAACAAGCCTTGAAGGCAAGTACATTAAGGGGCAGCCTCAGCCTTAGAAACTTTCATTTTGCTGACAGTGTAGGGGTCTAAGGGTAAGTAGGAGAATACTGAAGGACCTTCCACTGTTGAGGGACACCAAGCACAGCTGTGCTGACCAGAGAAGTCCTAGGCTGTGGCCGCAGGAAAAAGGAGCTAGCGCACACCTGGTGAGTGCAGTAGTGAGAGGTGAGGACCCTGTTGGCTGTGGACACTTGCAGGAGAACAGAATCTCTGGTTTCAGTTCCAGGGCAGAGAGGACAGCTGTAGTTTGCAACCACTGGAGGAAGCAAGATCATTTGTGGGACAGTGTGGCTGGGCTCCCTAGCTGTGGCTTAGGAGTGGAGAGGAGAGCCCAAAATTGGGCCCCAAGACAGACCTCAAAAAATAACACTAAGTGGGACCTGAGACTTAGGGCATCATTCCTCATGTCTCAGGACTACATCTTGATTACACTAATAGATGCTAAAAACTAACCAACTAAATGAATGAATGAATGAATAAAAATGAGTAAGCAAAGGAGAAAGAACCCAGTCATAGATAATTACTATAGGAATAGAGAAGACCTGGGTTCTTCTCAGAGGAAGATAATGGACCTAAAAAAGCCACTCCTTTTTCAATGAGAAATGTCAAATGGTCCCAAACATTTGAAGAGTTCTTGGAAGAACTTAAAAAGAACTTTAAAAATCAAATAAGAGAAACTGAGGAAAAATTAGGAAAACAAATAAGAACAATCCAGGAAAATCAAGAAAATTCTGAAAAGAAAGTCAACTAACTTGAAATAGAGAATTGAAAATTTAAGGAAGAAAATAATTCCTAATATTATTATAATTGTAAGCTAATGACATTCTAAGGCACCAAGAAATCATAAAACAAAATCAAAAGAATGAAAAAATTGCAGAGGAAGTGAAACATCTCATTAGAAAAACAAATGATCTGGAGAACAGATTGAGGAGAAACAATATAAGAATAGTCAAACTACCTGAAAATTGTGATTAAAAAAAAGACTCTTGATACAATATTACAAGAAATTATCAAGGAAAACTGCTCTAAAATTCTAGAACAAGAAGGTAAAGCAGAAATAGAAAAACTCCCATTGATCACCACCTGAAAGAGATCTCAGGAAGAAAACTTACAGGAATATCATAGCCAAGTTTCAAAGCTCCCAGGTTAGGGAGAATATATTGGAAGCAACAAGAAAAAAAAAAGCAATTTAAATATCATGGAGCTACAATAAGGATTACACAAGATCTAGCAGCTACTACATTGAAGGACTGTAGGCCTCGGAATACTATATTCTGTAAAGCAAGGCTTCTTAAAATTTTTCCACTCCTGACCCTTTCAGCACTTCTTAAACTGTGAGTCTCAACCACACAGTTTAAGCCATACTACATAGAGCAAATGAGCTGGGGCTCTGACCAAGAGTAACTTACCCAGTAAAGTTAAGTATAATCCTGAATGGAAAAAAAAATAGACATTAACAAACTCAAAGACTTTCAGGTTTTTGTGACAAACCCCTCAGAAATTAAGGGAAAATTCAACATATAACATCCAGGAAAAATATATGGTAAACATTAAAGACCAATTACAAAGGACTCAATAATTGTTTACTTTGTATATGTGAAAATATTACAGTACTCTTATGATTGTCATCATTATTTGCATAGTTTGAAAGAAATGCTTGGGCTGAGCTGAGTATGATGGGGTGATTCTAAAAAATAAAACTGTGTAGGAGAGAGTAATTATCTCATACAAATGAGGCATAAAAGGAAAAATTGGTACAGAAGAAGCTAATGGGTAGGCAGTACTGGAACCTTACTCTCAACAGGAATGGATTAAAGAAGGAAATGTATGTGTGTGTTTATGTGTCTAGAAGGGCCTAAAAGTCTTCTAAATTCAGAAAGAACTAAAAGGGCAATGGGGACAGGGCTGGGGGAGAGGATAAGGGAGAGACTCTTAGAGGGGTAGGTAGGTTAAGGAATAGGAGGTCAAGGTAGCAGGTAGAAGTAAAGAAGAGGAGTGACAAGAGATAGGGTTAAGTAGAGTGAGAAGGATAGTGTAACAATGTTACTTGCAGCTGCTGTGGCTGTGTAAGGCCAATAACACCAGGACACAGAAAGGCTGCTAGCACAGGTTGTTTGAGCTGCTTTTCTAAGGAAAGCTACTTTAAGGGATTTACAATCTCACTTTAATTAAACATACATGTATCATTTACTTAGTTCAGGGGGAAAAGCCAGCACCTTGAACTTCAGAGAGTATACTAACAGAAATTACCAGCATACGTTATATAAACAGAGCAAATAAACACAAACCAGTAGACAGGCTTCTAATCATCTAACTATAGCAATACATATAGTTACCAGAGAGAGAAGCATCAACAACTGGGTTTTCAAAGCTGAGGGGCTCCTTAACAACTACCCAGAGTCTCCACACCAACACTCTTCCAATGAATGAGTCCCAAACAAAATGCTAATCTCAGAGTATATGTACACTTTTTCAGAGTCAGAGCTCTTCACACCTCTCCAGGGTTTCATACCTCTCCTGACCTAATTATCAAATGAGTGTAGACCTTTCTACAAACAAAGGCAAGACTCAATCAAAGGCATTTGATTGCCTTAGTACTGAGAAGCACTCCAAAACAAAAGACAACAAAAAGTCCCACTTTGCTTGCCCTTACAGATAGTGAGCAAAAATAGGAAAGCGGAAAATGCACAATAGGTAATTGTAGCTTAGAACGTGAATGGGATGAATTTACCCATAAAATGGAAATAGATTAAAAATTTGAATTCAACAATATGTTGCTTTCTGGAAACATTATAAAAATGAAAGACATACCCAAAGATAAAATAAAGGGCAAGAGTAGAATTTATTATGTAAAAGAGCAAGGATAGTAATCATTATCTCAGATAAAGTTAAAGTTAAAATAAATTTAATAAAAAGTAAAAAACAGAGAAATTAAACTATGTGTCAGCAATATTATTTGATATTGTTTTAGACCATATAAAATATCTGGACAGTATAAAATACTTGAGTGCACATCTGCCAAAACAGACACAGGAACTATATGAATATAAACATAGTACACTTTTTATACAAATAAATTCAGATACAAATAATTGAAGTAATATTTATTGTTCATGGGAAAGTAAAGCCAATATAATTTTTATGACAGTTTTACCTAACTAATCTATTTATTCAATGTCATCCAAATTACATTTCAGAAAAGTTATTTTGCTGAGTTAGAAAACAATTACAAAGTTCATTTGAAAGAGTAAAAGGTCAGGAACGTCAAAGAAACCAGTAAAAAAGATGTAAAGGAAGGAGATTCGGCAGTATCAGACCTTAAACTATATTATAAATAAAAGCATTGTTGAAGTGTAAAAAGGATAATTTTGATTATTTTAAATTAACATTTTCTTGTATAAATAAAATTTATATAGGCAAGAATACAAGGCATGCAGAAAATTGGGGAAAAACTTTCATGGACAATCTCTCAGATAGGATATGATTGTATTGGAATATTGCTGTGATGTAGGAAATGATGAACCGGTGATTTCAAAAAACATGGAGACTTGGACCTATGAAGGAAGATGCTATCCACCTTCAGAAAAATAGATGATAAGAGGAAATACAGTCTTACGTATATGTGTTCGAGTGTATATGTGTATATATGTGTATGTTTATAGATATCTCTATCTATCTGCACACTTAATTACAGCCTTCTTAGGGTGGAGGTGGGGAGGGAGGGGAGAAAAAATAAAGTAAAAAGTGCACAGCAGAGAACAAAAGAAAACCAACAAGGAAGCAAAGAAAAGTTGGGCAACTTTGAAAACAATGTGTAATATTTATTATATAGGTTTTCTTGAAGTGGGAATTTATTGTTTTATATTGAATCCTCTCTTATGATCTGCTGTTAGTGGCAAAGTTTTCTTTCTTTTCTCATTTTGTATTTAAGTTTAAAATAAAAAAAAAATAATTACTCCCCCCAAAATAATAATTTAAAAAATTTTTAAATGGGGACAACAGTATAACCTATCTCCCAGAGCTGTTAAGATAAAATGAGATATTCATAAAGCACTCTGCAAATCTTAAAACACTACATAAATACTAGCTATTATTAATAAAAGACATTTTTATAAAACAATAAAAATTGTTGGTTTTCTGTAGCTCTTTAAAGGTTGCAAAAGGCTTTGCATATATTATCTAATTTTATTTTTCCAACCACCCTGGGAGCTAAGTGCTATTATTTTCATTTTACTGAAGAGGAAACTGAAGTAGACAGGAGCGCTAGGACTTGGCCAGGGTCACACAGCTAGTAAAGTGTCTGAGGCTACATCTGAACTCATATCTTGCTGATTCCAGTTCAGCACTCTATCCATGGTGTATTCGAAAACATGGGTAAGGGTCGTACAGGATGAGTAGGCTTGGAAAGCATGTGCTCTGGAGCAGCCTCAAATAGAAAGGAAGCGGATCTTTCCGGACTGGCTATCAACACACGTGTTTCTATAGCACTTCCTCTTAAGAGGGACACGTTGGCGTCCTAGAAATGAGGACTCTTGTCCCCCACGCGACGGGTTTTTCCTGACTACATTTCCCATAGCCCTTTGCCAGCCTCGCGATACTTCCCTCGAGAGCGGTGGCGAAGACTTGCAAGATCACGGGAAGCGCGTGTCCTTTCGGTTTCCGGCATTTTACTGGTTAGGTCGGTGTGGAAATTGTTGTTTTGTCGGGACCTACTCCAGTGAGGCGGCCTATGCGGTGGGCCGTGGTAGGTATGATGGGTGCGTTGAGGGAAGGATGGGTTCGGGCGCCTGGAAGAAGGTCGAGGCAAGGCTCGGAGAGGCTTCCTATTTGAGAACGTGGCCGCCCGGGCCCTCCGGGATCCCTTTACCCTCCCGGGCGGTGTCCCATCTCCGGACTTGGTGGCCTCCGTTTCTTCGTCCGGGGCTTGTTTGCAAATCGCCTACTTGGTTAGCTTGTAAGTCCCTTTAGGTCAGGGACTGTTTTTCTGTTTTTGCCTTTTTTTTGTGTCCCAACCTGTTTGTCATCCACAGGCTTTTCATTTGCTTTGGGGAAAATGGAGGCCACGTTGATCAGAAGGGATTGGCCCTTGAAACTGAGAAACGAGTGGAAGAACAGAAAAAACGGTAGCGTTGTTTTCTCTAAATGATGGTGATGTAAGAACGGATGAGGATCACAGGATTCTGTGTTTAGAACTGGGAGAGATTTTAGAGATAAATGAGCACAAGGGTCCTCCGGTTTTAGAGATGAGGAAAGTGAAGTCTCGAGTTTAAGTGACTTGCCGATGGTCACAAGGCTTGTAAAGATTGAGGTTTACCCCTCCGAGCCAAGGGATCATTAATTCACTCATTCATTGAAATAACAAGAGATAGTGTATCCAGAGCACTGTTTAGGAGGTGGGGAGACAGAGTTTGGATAGGGCACTTTGCAATAAATCCTCGACAATTATCTGTTTGCTGGTAATTTAATCAGAAATCTGACTTCATCCTTTTTCTTTTCCTCAAGCAAAAGGAAAAACTATATCCACAAAAATATTGGAAGGTCTGTGTGCCAGCAAGTGTAGTGAAGAGAGGAATACATTTAGTCAAAGCACCTGTGTTAATAACATCTCTCTCCACTTTCTACTTCTGAACATTGCACAAATCACCACCTCTCGGCCCCTCAGTTTCCTTACCTCTAAAATGATAAAGTTGGATGACATGACCTGAGTTTGCTTCTTAGTCTAAATTTTTTTTTTTATCGTAATGATCCTTGCCACTGAAGAGGACTAGGGATTTCTTAGGGCCTGTGCTAGTGTTCTATGCCTTCTACTATAAAGCTAGCTGATGGTAAAGGGGAGTACTTGGAAAACCTGGCTTGGTTTGGGATGGGTTTTAGAAAGTTTTGTGAGAGCTGAGCTAGTGATGATTGTGAAGTTATCCCTGTCTGAACATCTTTTGTGTGGATTCAGTCTTGCTGAGGCCCAGCTCTGCAAACTTAATTTGAGAGTAAATACAACTCGAAGTTGTTTGAATATTCTTATGTATATGTCTTTTGGGATGCCAGATACTGTCTGCTTTTGGACCCTGAAAAAGGAGATGAAAAAGTCTTAGTTGGAAATGTTACGATTGTGGATCTTCCAACTTCCACTTTCAAAGAGTAAGTATTTAAAATTCTCTTGAAGTATGGTATGGGTTCCTTTAAGTATTAGTTTAGCCAATAATAGTTAATGGTCAAGAAGTCCCTGTGAAATATTGGATGAAGAATTAGTAGCAGTAGCCCTAGGTTTTCTAGTCTTGTTGTCTCATTTACTAGTTTTGTTACCTTAGATAAGGCACTGTCTCTCGCCTTTTACTTTATTTGTAAAATAAAGGGTCATGCTAGATGTTTTCTAAGAGTCCATTCCACCTCTGATTTTATGACCTTAACAAAACATTGGGTTTATTTTCTGTAGGAGACTCAATGCCATACAGAAAAAAGTGAAAGAACTATGACTCCCAGTAACTCATGAATCTCCTGGGGTGGAAAATTCCTTATGGGGACATAGTTACAGAGAAGACAACCCCCTAGTCCTCAGACTTTTTCTGGGCTTAAGTCTGTTAGGAGGTTCCTATCTCCCACAGCAAACACACCCGCTCCTTTATGAGAATGCTTTTCAGTGACACCCTGCTCCCTTCCCTTTAGAGTGTGACCACCCCTCCCCCAACCAGTTGTCTCATCCCAGTTCCCTTCTCTCACGGTCAAGGTTCCCCTCTTTTGCAGATAGACAACAGGAATCACCATATAGACTGACCTATAAATATGAAATAATTTCATTACTTCATCAATCCTACTTACCTTTCTTGTGCTAATTTTTTTGGGGGTGTGGTTCAGGCTGCAAGACTCTTCAGGGCTTAGAGGATTGCATTGTATACTTAATTGGCAACTAGTTGTTATGTTACTTAACATCATAAAAGACCCAGAAAACTGTAGTCACGTATACATTACAAAGTAGTTTCATGTTTTTGTTCTAGAGGAGGGGTTTTTAGTCTTTTTTGTGTCATACCTCCCTTTTCACAGTTGGAGGCCTATGGTCTTAGAAAAATGTTTTAAAATGCATAAAATACATAAGATTGCGAAGGAAGCCAATTATATTGAAAGTGATCAAACCTTAAAAAGCAAGTTCACAAGCTGAAGGTTAAGATCTCCTGTACTAGAGGTTGATGAATTGATAAGAGCTGAGCTGGTGATGTTACAAAGTTATCCCTGTCTGAAAAAGAAAAATGTGGAATAAGAACTTCCTGAAGCTTGGCTTGCTTTTAAAATGCTGTATTTAAAAGGATTGGGATTTATTGATTTAAGAGTTAACTTAGGTAAGTGTTTTATTGTGTTAATTTTTTTGCAGGTTACAGTCTCTGCCTCAACTGGAAGACTTTAGAATATCACTGATAGTAAAAGCATATCTATGCTAGGAGAGAAGTAAAAAACTTGTTCTCTTCCCTAAAGCCAGGTAAACACTGTTGAAAAATATTGAAGCTTGGTGCCCTATGGGTTATCAGGAAGGCCTTTGTGCATTAGTGGGTTTGTGTAGTACACCGTACCAGGTTGTAATCTGTTTTGTCTTAAGGCAAGTTAAAACATGAGAGTTCAATGTTTTGTTTCCAGGAAGCTCCAAAAGCCAATGATGTTTTGTTATCCCTGTCTGAAAACTTAAGTGAGGGGAAAGCAAATCACTTCTGAGGCTTAGTATCTTGGTGCTTCAGTAGTCTGTTTATATGTAAACTATGAAGTTCACCTTTTTGTAAGGATTCAAGAGTTAGAATAAAATTGCTTTGATTCTTGTTCATTGGGTACAATCTGCATGCCCATTGTGGTTTAATGTCCTTGGAACCAAACCTTACCCTAAATCAGGAAACCCAATTCAAAATCTTGAAGAGATTCAGCCCTGGAAGAGATACTGGAGAGGTCAGGTGACTGGCAAGTTGATAAGTAATCCGATTTGGGTGGAGTGGAGGTAAACTAATGTGAAATGGAAAAGCAGTAGCACCCTTACCCATTAATAGGCATTAAGTTAATGTCCTACTCCCTTGAACATGGAGAAAAACAAGAAAAAAAATCCTGGTTTTATTTAAGCTTTTACACCTTAGCTCTAAGACCTGTGTATCACTTTGATCTCATTGGGTGCCTTATATTTCCAGTCTGGAAACACCTCGAGCCCCCTCAGATTGATTTAGATTCAACCTCTGAGCTCTAATCAGTTATCTTCCCCTTCAGTAGACTGCATTTTTTGAGGTTCGCTAGGTTTTTGTTGCTTTGTACCTCTAGGAGAGATGGGTTATATAATTTTTGGATTGTTTTAGAGAAGCAGGTTCTTCTGAGATCTTAAAACTGGGAGTTTGGAATTAGCCTTCTTGAGTCCTTACTCAGTCTTAGCAAACACTGCCTTAGCTAACCTTAGGAGCCCACTCTCTGTAAACCCTGTCTCATTCTACCATTCAGATTAAATTTTGTCATTGTTTGCTGAGACTTGCCTACATATCATTTTCTTTTGAGTAAGGTAAAACCGAAATATTGCTCTCTGGCACTTTCTGCTTAGCAGTAGCACCAAAGTCAAGAGTGAAAAGACATTGGTCAAATAATTTTATTGTAGGAATGCCCTTTTGTTAGGGAAGGCAAGTCAGGTTTTAAGCCAGTTTAAAGAACATAGTGCCCTGAAATATCTTTTACCTCCAGCCACTTATGGTCTTGTTTTCTTCTCTAGAAGTCAGCACTTTGACATTTAGCAACAGGGTGGTGGTACAGCCCCCAGTGGCAGTTGCTTAGCTCGTTGGCTCAGGGTCCTTTCTGAATGGCACGTCTGGCATGTGGCAGTCTTTCAGGCAGCCTTCTTAGAACTTTTGGGCAGAGCTTGGAGGTTGTGGGGGTGGTGCTTGATAGCTCCTTGGCTATTCTACGTTTAAATGCCTATCTTGAACTTGGATAGAGAAAGACTGCCTTTCTTTTCCACTGAAAGAAAAAAGTGCTTATGTGTGGGCATTTGATAGTTAATGTCACATTTTTGGCTCAACCACTGGAGAAGGTTTGTGTTTGGATTACAGTTTAGTGGCTATGGGAGTTCACCTCATTAGCTTAGAGCCTGACATAAAAGAGTGAAATGGCAGGTTGATGACCAGAAAAGAATAGCTTTATTTGCTTGGGTGAAAGATGCAGTGATGGTTGAGAACTGATTTGCATAGTAATCAAAACCTATCCTGTAAAACCATGATGATTAAGAGGATAATTACCCTTAGTGAAAATATTTAAGGAAATACAGTGTAGCATGATCTTAAGAGAGTGACTTAACAGTTCTTGATTCCGTGTTTAAAAAAAAAGGGCAGATTGTAAGTAGTTGTGGAACTTGTTTCACATTTTTAATCAATTTTATATTGTGTCTGTTTATAAAACACTGTTCATGACTAACTACTAAGTGGTGGTGCCAGAGCTCAAACCTTGGTCTTGTGACAGTCCAATACTCCAATAGCATGTAATTTACTTGAAGGGTCATGCCCATGCAAGAGACAAGCCTCTGCTTCCCCATTTATATACCCTTGTAAATTCTCTATGGAACAGACCTGCAACACTGAGCTGGGGTTAGGAACCTTCAATATGGTGACCATTTATTGGCTGCTATTTGACTTGTCATTTTTTCCTTTGACAGGTATTTTCTGCTGTTGAAGCTGCGTGTGGCCAACAGTCTTACTATACTTCACATGCGTAAAAAATAAAATTACTTGAAAACATGTTCATAATAAGTACTGTAAGTTCCTAAACCTTTTTCAACGAAACATGTTACCTACGGCAAAATAGGCAACGTTAGCGTTATTGGTAAGAAGGCTCAGGAAGATTTGTAACCTTTTAGGTTAGTGTGAGAAGCTATTAGATTTATCATAAACTTTCTGAGTGTGCTTCTTAGGTGTGCCAGTAATTGGAAGGCTTAGAGTTCTGACTTACAAAGCAGTAGAATTGCCTTATGTAACAGGATTGGTGACGTTTAGTTACCCTTATTATTGACTGCTCTGAAAATCCAGTCAAAACCCTTTGTTCTTGGATCCTGGTTGTGATCGCCACACTTCCTAATTTCTACCCTCATCGCCCTTTTCCACCAACCTCTCTGCCATCGCAAAAAAGACAAGAAAAAGGTCCTTTAATATTTATGTAATTATACAGAGCGGGAAAACGTTTCAAGTTACAATTCTCCACCCGTTCATCAAGTGGGAGTGCCTCCCCTCCCCTCCCTGTTGGGCAGAAATTGATCTTGTTATTCTCAGAGACCTGCTGTTACCTTACTGGGTGGTTCTTTAATATTGCTTTTCGGTTGTCTCTGGGCAGAGTTTAAAGTTTTGTGTTTTAAGAAATTTTTCTGGTTTTTGTGCTGTTGTGGGGTGAAGAGGGTGTGATGTGTCGCTTTGTTATTTCCAAATGAGTTACAGAGTCTTTCTGCTTTAAAATGCAGGAAAATCAGCAACAAGGCATGGTGGCCCCTACTGGCATGTTACGTATTTTTTTCATCTCCATTGTAGGTTAGGACATTTTTCAGTTTCAAGATAATGCCTCTGGCAAACCACCTGTAAGTTCTTAACCAAAGACAGGGCTTCTGTATCAAACCAAAAATGCTGAGCTTGGCTGTTTAAGTACTTTGTAGTTTGGCTTGGCTTTGGCGCTGATATAGATTCATAATGCCTGCCTCATGCAGATTCTTCCACAAATGGCTTTCCATGTGCATATCATGATTGATGTAAAACACCAGGGGCTGCTTCTTGCGATCATAATAATGGTCAGAAAATTCCTGGTAATTGCTTGTAATGAACCCATAGGCACTGACCTGCACAAGAAGAGTTAAATTAGTTTGTAGCATTTATTCCCACTAAATGCGTAATCCTATGAAAAAAGAAGATAACAGTCCCTGGCTCAAAAGAAAATTCATTTATTAAACTAAAGTTGTATAGTACAGCAGTCTCAAGGATCATTTGTTCTGAAAAAAGACAGCATAGGAGTAGACGGAAAATATATATCTAGTAAGGTAGTTCTGGGATGGGGATACTCTGGTGTGGGAAGGCGTGTAGGCAATAATCAGAAAAGGCTTCATTAAGAAGGTGCTTGAGGTGAGCTAAAGGAAACCAAGGTATCTGAAAGGCAGAGGTAAGGAAGTTAATTCCAGGGATGGGTGCAGCCAGCACAAAGACATGGATCAGAGAGGTGCAGGATCCTGTGTGTATAACAGTGAGGTTTACATGTCTAATACATTTGTTTGATCATAGGTCCAATAGGGAACTATTGGAGTTTGCGGGGAGGAAAGATGTCAGCTCTGCTGGAGTGATAATTCTGCCTGCATCATAAGAAAAGCAATGGCAGTTGTGCAGAGGGTTGTTTGGAAAGGGGGATAGATGTGCTGGGGAGGCCCAAATAGAAGACTTATTTTAGAGCAAACAGATGTCCCAGGGTGGTGGCTCTGTGCTGAGACAAGACTGCAACTGATTGGATATGTGGGGTGAATTAAGAGTCAAGGATGACAGGTTGGAAACCTGAATGGAAGTATAGTGGTGCCCAAAACAGTAATAGGGAAGTTTGGAAAGGGGGTGAATTCTGTTTTGGATATAATTGAGTGAGGTGTTTGTGGGACATGGTGGTTTGAAATGTCCAATAGGCAATTCGGGAGAAGGGTTAGGACTACATAGAAATAATAGAAGGCAAATTAACTAATGAGATCACTGGGAGCAGGACAGCTTTGGGGTATGTTTAGAGTTAACTTAGCAAGGATGGTGCATTACCAAAAGGTACTGAAGAGTGATCAGTTGTAACCAGGAGAGAACAATGAGCTGAGAAATAAAAGGAAAGTATCTTAGCGGTCAGGTGTAGCAGAGAAGTCAAAGAAAGTAATGGTGAAGAAGCCATTAATTAGTCTTGAACTATGATTTTGGAAAGCAGTTTCAGTTATGAGGTCAGAAGCCAGACTTACAGGGAATGAGGAAGTTGAGTTTTTGAGGAGAGAAACTTGGTCATGTTTGTAGGCATCAGGAAGGGGTCAAGCAGATAAGGAGAGATGGAATGTCAAGAGGAGTGGGAATTATGGGGAGGACCATCTGCTAATATTAATAAAACCCACCAGGGAAGATTGTGACTTCCTTATTGTAACACAGGGCTGTCCAAAATGCGGCCTGTAGGCCACATGGGGCCTGCAGTGTGATTTATGCTGCTGCCTACAAGCATAGAAATGTACATAAATGCTTTAGTAACTCTACCGCAGAGCTCTCACTAAAATGGCAAATCAAAATATATTGTCTATTGTTTCAATAAAAACCTGAGGTTGGATAGCCCTGTTGAAACAGCTAGGGTAAGAGGGGAATTTGAACCCAGGTTTACCATATCACTTGCCCCCTAGGGGACTATGTAATAAATGATATTAATGTAATAAATTAATAGGTTAAAAAAGCAAACAGGTGACAAGGAAGTGAGAATCTGCCAGTATTAATAAAACCCATCAGAGAGATTGTGACTTCCTTATGGCTAGTGTAGGAGGAGAATTTGAACCCAGGTTCACCATATCACTCGCCTGTAAGGTGGATTTTAGTGTGTGTAAGACAGATTTTTGTTATTTCTTAAGAGTTTCCCAGGCTCATGGTTCAAAACATCACCAGGTTTGCACAACATTATATAATGATAAATGATACAAACATGCTGAAATTGTAGATATCCACTGCAGCTGCACAGTGAGATATAATGGTGAGATAATGTAAACTTGTGAGGCTGTTGCTTGCAATATGCCTTCTTTGCTTCTTTGTCTGATGCCCTATAAAGCAGGTGGGCACTGGTCAGGGAATGTGGAACTTTAAAGTTGAATGCACAAGCTGGAATGCTATGCGTGCCTTGATTGGCCCCTATTAAAGCTTGAGGGGAATCCGTTTGCCTTATCTGGCCCCCACTGAGGCTTGAGGGGATTTGGGGGAATGTACAAGTTGTGCCTGTGTTGATTAATCCGATCGAGATGTACAGGTTAAGTTGTCCCCCCCACCCCTGCCAGAAGGGTGATTAGGGAATTCTGCAGGAGTTTGTGCTTCATTATCAGCAACTTTTGTGAGAGGACTACACTAGAATACTAAAGATTATTAACCCCTTTGAAGCTGTCTTTCCTGTCCAGATCAAGAGTGAATTGTTCTAGCAGCCATCCTGTGTGCTAGTGTTATGTGTCTTACACCCCCCTTGAGGGCTGTGTAATAAATGATATTATTAATGTAATAAATTGATAGGCTAAAAAGCAAATAAACAGGTGACAAGGTTGTGAGAATTTGCCAATATTAATGAAACCCACCAGAGAGATAGTGACTTCCTTATTGTCACAGCTAGTGTAGGAGGGGAATTTGAACCCAGATTCATTATATCACTCGCCCCCTTGAGGACTGTGTAATAAATGATATTATTAATGTAATAAATTGATAGGTTAATATACAAATAAACAGGTGACAAGGATGTGAGAATAGGATGCAAATTGGGGTGGGCCTATGCTGAGGTCTGTCTTCTAAGAAGTACTCAACTAGTAGTAGCAATTGAGGCATTGGACCTCATAGCTTTAGTATTGGTAGGGACCATTTCATTCTCTTTTAAAAAATGATTGGAAGATAGTTACTGCCCATGCAGAGCCACATGTGTCATGAGATAAGAAAAGTTGGAAAGAGGTATGTATGGGAAAAGGTTAAAATATTTATGAGTCCCTAGCAATTCAGTAAAGGATGATAGGGTTTTGTCTAAAGAGATGGGGTGACTGGAGGAGCCAAAGATTGCTGGGAAAGGTTGCCATGACTTAAAGAGTGCTTCTCAGGAAACTTGATTATAGACCTGAGGCTCTAGTAAAGATCCCCAACAGGGAATAAACAGGTTCACTGATGGTCCTGGTCTAAGCATGACGCACAACAGGACTCTGCTAGGAATAGGAGAGATTTCTTACCTGGTCACAGGTATGCAAAGCTGTCAGCAACATGAGGGCCCCAGTACTGGGCATGTACAGGTGCCCATACTTTTTCTTGATAAGGCCCGATTTCAAAAACCTGGAGACAAAAAGAAGGGTCTTGATTTTTCACATAAAAAGTTCGGTCAACTCCTGGCCATGCGTGTCATTCCATTTTTGTAACAACTAGCACAAACGGATTAGAAACTTTTTCTTCAATGGCTTTTGGCATTTGTACCCATTAGTCATAACCCCACACTGGTAGCCCATCCCTTCTACCTGTATACCCCATCAGTACTCATAGTAGTAATTAAGAGCTGCTGCTGAATAATGGAGCCCAACCTAATGTCTTCCTCTCCCCGCCCCATGGTGAACTCTTTATTGACAAGTTTGAGCCCAACCTTAAAATTATCCTTTTCCCCTAGACCGGGAGGGAGCAGGCAAGCTCATGGTACAATGGAAAGAGATTAGCTCTGGAGAGAAGCTTTAGGTTCAGATCCCTCTTCTGATCATTATTCACCTATGTGACCTGTGCCTCACTTTTCTCATCTGTAAAATGAGAGGATTGGATTAAATGGCATCTCTTGGTGCTCTAGCTCTAATTATCTATGAAAGGAATAGGAGACTATATTCCCTTAAGCCCCAAATATTAAGGATGGTGAGGCCTGTGGTTAGTGAGACCATGCTGGCTAGTACCGGAGAGGAATCGGACCCAGGAAGTATAGAGAGGAATGGGGCAGGAAAATGCTAGTGCTGGGATCCCAGTGGTGAAGGAAAGTGTTGAGAGGTAAAAGTCAGGGAGTTGATTTGAGCATTGAAAAGGGCCAAGGCCCTGGCCACCCTCCATACCTCTCTTTCAGGTAGCTGATGAACTCTGGATGTAATAGCTTGAATTTACTCGCAGAGGCATCCGGTCCAAAATAGGTCTGTGGTCTAGGCGTTATCACGGAAGAAATGTACAGAACGATTATAACTGATATCACTAAGTGGAGTTGGAGACAACGATGATATTGGGGCAAGGGAGTGATGCCTACGGCGACGATGAGATCGGGGATGAGGATGGTGTCGGGAGAAAGGGGTATAGAAAGTTGCAGGTATTATGGTAGGAGCTTTATAGGGCTTTGTTAAAGTGAAACAGTCTAACCGAGGCTGGTGGGTTAGAGAACAAGGAGGTGTGAACAGTCCATTAGCAGGTGGGTAATTGAGCTTAGGAGGAGGGAAACGAGGAGGGGCTGGAAAGAGTGGGTAATAGATAGATTCTGGAGGTTTGGATTTATCAGGAGGGCAGGGGTAGTTACAGGGAAAACAAGGGGTGAAGGGGATGGGGATAGTAGGTGGCTGAAAATAAGGGTTTGGGGCAAGTAGCGGGGAAATATATGGATCAATATGGGGAGGGACAAGAGGAGAGCGAGTCCGAGTGGGCCATACTACAGCAGTAGTAAGATTGGCAGAAATTTGGGAAGATTGGGAAGGGGATTTGGAGGGAGGTGGAGTGGGAGTCTGAGAAAGACCCCGGGATGGAGGTCGGTTTTGGAAGGGAGATGGGTTTAGAGTTGAAGTGATAGTTTGGGAAGGAGCTCGTGAAGTAGGTTGAGAGGGAGAAGGAGGTCCACCACCAAGAGTTTGGGATGGAACTCGAGAAGAAGAAGAGGGAGATGCAGGAGGAGTTTGGGATGGTGTTCGGGGGTGTTGGTTAGCTCCCGCTCTAGGTGTTGCATGAGGTGGGTTTTGAGAAAGGTGGCCCGAACGGGATTGGGAGGGGGATTGGGAAGGGGAAGGATTGGGGGATTGGGAGGGGGTGTTCATTGGTGTTAGGGAGGCTACTATCTATCTAATAAAACCTAACCTCTGAGTGACCCTCTCTTAGGAGCCCAACCCCCTCCGGGTCACAAAAGTCATTGTTATCACTATCCTCATCATCAATTAGTAATTATTGAGTGCTTACAAGGCCCAGGGCACTGTGTGTGCTTGTGAGGAGTTAAGAGGATGGACAACTCCAAAATCTCCTTACTTCTGTTGGGGCTGAGTATAAAATGGTTAAGGTTTAGATTTTTTTTTTTTTTTGCTTTGCTGTGGGGCTAAGTAAAGTTAGATAGATGTTAGGGGGGAAACCCTAAAGGAAATCATTTCAGACATATGGAATTTCATGGGAGAAGTCTCAGTTTGGAGCAAAGAAGCTGCTTGGTCTAAGAAAGAAATGAGGAAGGTAGAGAGGTTTGAACGAAGACACAGCAAAACAAATTTCCTTGGTCCTGCCTACATTTTGCAGGAAACTTAGCAGTAAACAGTCTGCTCCCTTTTTTATTAGTTGGGTAAGGCAGGGTCCTCTCAGCCATTGAAAACTTTCCTAACCAAGGTAGGAACCCCCACCACTGAAAGGCTTCTTCTAGACCCTAGCTTTGGGCAGCTGGATTAGTTTTCTGAGCGATCCTTCAGACAAAGAATAAATCTCTGCCCATCACCTCAGTGACTTTTTATAGGCTTGCCATTAGAAAGAATCATTAGAGTGGCAGCTAGGGATGCAGTGGACAGAGCACTGCCCTGGAGTCAGGAGAACCTGAGTTCAAATTTGGCCTCAAACACTTAATACTTAATAGCTGTGTGACCCAGGACAAATAACTTAGCCCCAGTTGCCTCAAAAAAAAAGTTATTGGGGACCAGTATGAGCAGTGGGATAATTACCTGGCAGTACTTTTCCAAAGGGTGGGATGTCAAGGGAATGAAGAGCTTAGGTCTTAAACTCTGCCTCTGCCTTGGGAATTTGTCAACCCTGCTTAGAGAAACCTTGATGGTGGCCTTCCCTGGTCTCTACTCATCCCATCCCACCAATGGACCCCCTGGGTGTTAGGATGTTAGGCAGGTTATGTTATATAATAACTCCTCCAGTTTCCTGCCTCTTGTTTTACCTGTACTTCCCACCCTATAACATGACACCTGGCCTAGTCTACTTACTTATCTCCTTTGTCATGACCCTCAGGAACAGGCACACCCAGAATGGCTGACTTTAGCATCAAGTAGTCCCGCATATTTGAAGGGATGAAGATATACTGCAGGTCCTGCCAAAATGATCAGAGATAACTGAGCCAGGAAGGTGGGTTGTATATGTAGGCCAGATACTCCCTCTCCTAATCTGGGCTGGCCTACTAGAGAATGACCTTCAAACTTCCCAAATCCCATTCCATGGAGATGGGATGTCAGTTACTTTTGATATCCTTGATAATCCCCAGGGCCCAGAAAGAAGCTCTGGATTGAGGAGCTAGTCTTGAGACTTAGTAGCAAGACTTCTCTAGTTTACCTGCTGTACAAATGATGGCTCTCAGTTGTAGTCCCTCAGTGCCAAACTCCACACCCCACCCCCGCCCAAATTACTGGGAGATCCTAGTTGTACTAGGTCCCCCACTATGTACTTGCACCCTCCCTCCACACCCCGATTGACCTCCACCTCACACTTCTCTTCTGGGATAGTGTCTGGCCTGAGGCAATAGGGAATCTTCCCTCTTCAAACTTCTAGTCTTCATGGCAAGGCTTCTTAAATTCTTTTTTTTTTTTTTTTTTTTTTTTGGAGAGGGAGGAAGCAAGGCAATTGGGAGTTAAGTGACTTGGGTCACACAGCTAGTAAGTGTGTCAAGTGTCTGAGGCCGCATTTAAACTCAGGTCCTCCTGACTCCAGGGGTGGGGCTCTACTCACCGAGCCACCTAGCTGCCCTGGCTTCTTAAATTCTTTGTGTGCCATCTGCCCTTTTGGTAGTCTGGTCAAATCTAATTTTTTCCCATCCAAGTTCATGGACCCCCTAAAGTACCAACTAGTTCCACCCCTTCTCAGAATAATGTTTAAAATGCATAAAACAAAATATATAAGATTATAAAGGAAGCCAAAGTTTAATTAAAATAAAGATACAATTTTTGCCATCCAAGTACCAGGACCTCCTGAAATCAGTCCCCAGGTCAGGAATATACTGTGAAGCCCAGAGGCCATAAGGCCAATGTCCCTCATTTTTCCAAGGAGTTCTAGCAACAGGTATAACCTGTTGACCAAGCCCCAAGGGTATGTGTTCTACAAATCATAGTCTCCAGGACCTCCCATGGGGAGTGCTCACCTGGTGCTGAGGCACTGAAGTGAAGCCCAGATTCCTGTAAGCTCTCAGGGAGTTCTTCATTGTGTTCACAGTGAAGCCATAGAAGGAAGTCTTGGTGCCCACATCCTCTTCATAGCCTTTGATCACAGCCCCATTGATCCTGAGAGGAAAAGGAATTCTCCATTATACCAACTTCATTTCTTATTAGATCCCAACACAGATTCTTTACTCATTTTAACTTATCTAAGTTGCCTTATAGCCTCCTCTGCCAGCCCATTTCCCCCCTCCTTCAAAATTAAGGAATTGCTTCCTGTCTCGGATTGCTGCTTTCATCCATGTTCATTTGGCACTTATATCCCTTTTTTCTGCCATATTAATTTTCATGTATTGATTCATATATTTGTTCTTAAGTCTTTCCATGGGCATATCCTGTCTCTCTCATTGGATTGGGAGATCCTCAAAGTCAGGCACATTTTTTTCCTCTTCTTTTTCTCTGCAGACATCAGGGAGGTTCTCAATTAATAGGACTTCTTTTAACCCTTCTCCCTCTATGATCAGATGCTCTTCTTTCTTCTCTTTTTTAGCCACTCTCCACTCCATCTCCCTGCTCCCCACCCTTCTCATTAGCCTTCTGTCCTGATTGGGCTTCCTGGCTCTCATACCTGAAGACGAAGTCATGGGAATCAATCTGCGGACCTTGACGGGACCCATTGAGAATGCCACCGTTGCCCACAACAGCACATCGAATGCAACCCATGCGTTGTTTTGTGGAGAGATCAAACAGCTGAGCATTGGTTGAGGTATTCAGGAGGCTCAATGTGGAAGCTATACCTGTGCGATGGAAGCCAGGAAGTGGGGAGCTAAGGAGTGAGTGAGAGGGAGGCCTGTCACAAGCTCTTGACTCTCCTTCAGCCCTTTTTCCCCAAAGAAAAACCAGGAAAGACATGGGGTAGGAACGATGGACCATTGGCCAAGAAGGAGGTTGGCTTAGTGAGAAGGTTCAGGGCTGGGGGGAAGGGAAGCTATCAGTGTAACTTTTGTTCCTCGTCACCCTTGAACCTTTTATGAATTCAGAAGGCCAGGTCTAGGAATCCTTAGCTAGGCATCAGTAGTGAGCATATATTGAAGAATAAGTTAGGCTTGCAAAAAAAAAAATAGAAATCTTAAGAGAACACAACAATGAAGATCAGAAATGACCACCCTTCTGCTTCATTGTCAATCTTTGTGTTCGTCCTCTCAGATCAGCAGATTAGCCTGAAGGGCAAAGGGGTCTTTTGGGAAACCTACATTTCATGGACTTTCCAAGAGGAGGAGGAGAATAGCTATGATCCAGCCCAGGATATGGGCTGGTTGTGCTCTGTCTCACCTTACAAAGTTGCCCCAACCAGACCCCAATATCTGTGGTCACTCTTCCCTCCCACACTAGATACAAGGGGGACAGCGGGGAAGGAAGGCAAAATGGATGTGCATTGGGAGGAGTGCTATCAGGTAGGACTCTAGGCTAGGAATTACAATTATGGCAGGAACAATAATAGGCAAGGCTGAGATCACTGGAATGTTTGCCATCTATATCTGGACATCAGAATATTTTGAGTAGGCATAAGCCTCCAGGCTCTTCAGCCCTCCCAGACTGGGGCCATAGCACCCAAAGGCAGAGGGCTGGGTGATCCTTGGCTCCAGCAAGATTCCTTTCTAGAACCTAGGAGTGAGTGGGAATGCCAGTGAAGGGAGTGCTCAGCAGGTGTTTGAATTTTGGGACAGTAACTGGTACTGTGGCTCCCTCGGGTTATGTCACAGCTTCTGAGTGGGAAGGATGAAGGGAATCCCGTCTTACCTAAGAGAACTATGAGGTAAGAGGCAGCGAATGGAAGAAGCACAGGGCTAGGAACAGCAGCAAAAGATTACCTTCATAGGAAAGCCCCTGCCAGCCATAGGGGGCTTTCAGTTGATTCAGTTGGTCCCAGAGCTCCTGGGTGAAGAGCCTGCCGCTTAACAGCACTGGGACACTGAAGTTAAACTTATGCTTGAAAAGGTGGTGGTGCTGAGTGGCAGGGACCAGTGGGCGGTTGCAGGGCTGGTGCTGTGGGGGAGAGGTGATGCAGCTCAGAGTGCGAGCCAGTACCAAGATGGAAGTCTGCTGGGGAACCAGGAGGCCTGTCAGAGGGTGGGGCAAGGGGGAGAAGAAGGCAATAGGAAAGCAACCATTCTTTCTCTCTGGCAACATCCGGCTCTCCTAGGGACTTCAGTTTGGCTTCTTAGAAAGACTGGGAGCTTGGATGCCTGAACTTGCAATTAACTCACTGTGTCCTGTTGGACAAATCATCTTTCTGGATCTTATCTATAAAATCTCTACAATCTTTTTAACTCTCACATACCATGAACCCAGCTGAGAAACTGCCCAGCTTTCACTTTTCCCAATCCACACAGCAAGCATTTACCAAGTACCTACCAAGTGCAAATTACTGCTTTAGGTTGAGAATGCAAAGAACAAATGAGAAACCATTCCTACTCTCAAGGAGGTCCGTTGTCCTGGTCTTTACTCCCATCATTTCTTAGGTGTTCCCTTCCTTGCCTCTTGAAATCCTACCCGTTCTTCAAGATTCAATTCAAAAAAACATTTCCTCCACAAAGCTTTCCATGATCTCTCCCAAGTTAGCAAGGCCTTCCCCCTAGCCTCCAGCTCATATAACACTTTGTACTTCTCTTATATAGTTATTTTATGTTATTTCTTATTATAGTTATCTGTGTATATACTGTGTTTTCAACTAAACTGTAAGCTCCATGAAAGCAATAACTGTGTTTCTTAAACTTTATACCACGCTTCCTCTCCTTCCCACCACCCCCTTCCAACCACGTGTCGTGCTTTACACACAATAGGCACTACTAAGTTTGTTTATTGATATGATATAATAATAACTACAAATTTATTTCCTTATTTAGTGGTGAAAAGGGGACCTTTTCTGCATGTAAAACTTGGCTCCCAGCCTTACTGTATCATCTCAGGCTCCACTACATTTTCAGGTAATGTTGTTACCTTAGACCTGCTTGTTTATATATTACACTATAGGTCTTGCTCCATAAGTGTGTGCCCTGTCTACCGCAATAGATTTGGAGAGCTCTATATAATTTCCTCTGTTTTAAACTTCACCCCCCACCCCAGTATCTAGAGGGATATTTAAAATACAAAGGGCTCTCCCGATACAGGATTGCCTAACTTGTTAGGGGGTGGGGATAGAGAGCAGATGATTGAACACAGTAATCTCTAGAGCAGTCCCAACATCATGTGTTTACTGGCGTGCCCACTGTTTTCTTGGCACTGTGCTAGGTGCCAGAAGGGCATGGCTACAAAAGATGTCTCCTCAATTGGGATCATCTCATTAGAGTCATCTTCTAATCCTGTCTTTTCCCTTCTTTTCTTTCCCTCAACCTAGGATTATTCCATAACTGCAGAGGGGCTGATCATCATACCTTTCTAGTCCAAGGATTGGTAGAATGAGATACAGATGATGTTTTGTGCCTGTGGGGAGAAAGCAGAAACAGATAAACAGGGGATCCATACTCCTGTCTCTTCTGTGAGCTGCTATAATGGATAGAGAGCTGGACCAGGCTAGTTATAATTTTATAAGCTTATAATCCTGCCTCAGACGTCACACATACCTGTGTGACTCTAACCAAGTCATTTAACCTCTGTCTGCCTCAGCTTTTTCATCAAATAGCACCTACCTCTCAGGGTTGTTTTGAAGATAAAATGAGACAACGTGTAAAATGCTTTGCCAAACTTAAAGGGCTATCTAAATGAAATCTGTTATTGTTATTATTATTGTCAGTCCTCTTGATTTCTTTGAGCTCTTGAATACCACATAGTCTCCTTTGTCTCTCTAGTGTAAGTCATTTAGGTTACGGGAGAAATGCAAGCCTTTGGTTCTTTTTGTTTAAAATATTTATTGTAAAGGGCAGGTAGGTAGTGCAGTGGATGAATCATCAGGTCTAGAGTCAGGAAGACTCGTCTTTCTGAATTGAAATCTGGCCTCAGAAACCTACTAGCTGTGTCACCCTGGGCAAGTCACTTAACCCTGGTTGCCTCAGTTTCTTCATCTGTAAAATGAGCTGGAGAAGAAAACAGCAAACAAACCACTCCAGTATCTTTGCCAAGAAAGTTCCAAATGGGGTCATGAAGAGTTGGACGTGACCGAAAAAGGACAGAACATGAAATAATTGTAAACCTAATAATGCTCTGAACAAATCCAGTTAAAGAAACAAATTGCATATGGGTATTGAACAATATTCTTTTATATACATAAAACCACGGAAGCCAGAATATTTAAAATTTAGTTAAAAATAATACTTTGATGGATCTGTGGGCCTGACCATGTAGGTAATTCCTACACCAATTAGATTTACTTTTTATCTAGCCAGACATCTGTTAAATATAGAGAAGACAGATTCCCAGACAGAACTAAAGTATACCTAACCAAGGCTGATAGGAATATATTTTGCTAGGTATCTTGCAAATATAATTTTTAAAAAAGGGCTTTAGACTAAAGAGGTTATATGACTATGGCATTCAGAGTAACTTCATAAATTAGAGGAGCAAGGAAGAAAATACCTTTTAGATCAATGAAGCCATGATCAAATAAGGGATAGAGAAAATCAGAGAAAATAAAATGGACAATTTTGATTATATAAAATTAAGAAGTTTGCATAAACAAAACCAAATGCAGTTAATATTAGGAGGGGATTTTGTACCTCTTGTTCTAAACCGCTAATTCTCTTTCCATATCTTTCTTCTAAAGCTCTTATTCTTTCCCCATTTTTTTCCTCATTTGGTTTTTAAAATAATTTTTAGCCTTATTGGAAAACTTTAGCTTTAATCTCTTTCATGAATTCTGGTTAGACATGTGCTCAAGGTGTCCTTTTTCTTTGAGTCTTTGTTTTACCTTTTCTCCAATCGATAAATGGTCAAAAAGATATGAAGAGGCAGTTTTCGGGGGAAGAAATCTATGCTATCTACAACTACATGAAAAAAATTCTCTGTCACTCATAGTTAGAGCAGTGCAAATTAAAACAACTCTGAGGTACCATTTCATACATGCTAGATTGGTAAAACTGACAAAAAGGGAAAAAGATATGCTAGAGGTGCTATGAGAAAATAGCACGTCAGTGGATTGGTTTGTAGTTGATAGAACTGTGAACTGGTCTAGCCATTCTGCAAAACAATTTGGAGCTATTTCCAAAAGCTATTGAACTGTGCATACTCTTTGACCTTTTATTGCTACTAGGTCAGTACCCTCCAAGAGATCAGAGATAGAGGAAAGGGGCCCATATGTACAAAAATATTTATAGTGGTTCTTTTTGAAGTGGCAAAGAATTGGAAAATACAGGGCTGCTTATCAATCAGGAAATTGCTGAAGAAATGGTAAGATGACTCACAGATCTATTTATCCAGTCCTAAGGTCAATCCTAACCTCCATGCTCACATCTCCAGCTGCCTATTAGATATCTCAAACTAGATATCCCATAGTCACCTTAAACTCATCATGTTCAAAACTAAACTTATCTTTCCTCCCAAACTTTCTCCCTTTTTGAACTTCCTTATTACCATCAAGGGTATCATCCTCATCCCCATCGTCATCCAGGCTCACACCCTAGATGTCATCCTTGATTATCTCCAATTTATCATATATGTTTATATATATGATATATATGCATATATGTCTCATATATATATACACATAGCTTGATTTTTATGTAGTTGTTTAATATTCCCTGCCCCGCCCCCCCAGTAGACTGTGACCTACTTGAGAGCAGGGTCTATCTTTTGCCCTTCTTTGAATCTCCAGCATTTTAACACAATGCCTGGCACATATAGACACTTAAGAAATGTTTGTTGACTGATGGGATACTATTGTGCTTGAAAAAATTATAAAGGGAGATGTTTTCAGAGAAACTTGGAAAGACTTGTATGAACTGATGCAAAGTAAAGTGAGAACCAGGAGAACAATGCCTTACAAATACTGTTGTATTATAAAGACAAACAACTTTGAAAGACTTAGGAAGTCTGATCAGAATAATGCTCAGCCACAATCTCATAGCACCCATGATGAAATATGCTTCATCTCCAGGTAGAGAAGCGATGGACTTCTAGATTAGGGTAGATTAGGTATAGATTAGGGTAGTCAAAAAAAATTTTTTTTTGACATGGGGGAATTTTTTTTTTTTTTTGCTGACCATACCTATTTATAACAGAGGTTTTGCTTTACTTGATTTCCCAACAAGGGCTGGGGGAGGCCCACAGAGGAGAAAGTGAAAGGGAGTGAATATGGACCTAAAAATAAGGTAAAATTGAATTTTTAAAAAAAGAAGACAAAGGGAAGGAAAACTTGTTGAAGGTTGCAGTAAAAAAAAAAAAAAGTTACAAAAATAGGATGTTGGAGGAGAGAAAGAGAAAAAAATGGGAACATTTAAGAATCTACATATTTTTCCGAATTAATGGTACTTTTAACCAAAATGGACTATGTGCTAGGGCACAGAGAAATTATAAAATTAATGTAAAAAAAAAGTGTACATGTGTAGACAGGTCTTTTTTTCACATTCCCCTAGAACCTGAACTAGTGCACTTCAGGAACAGGAAATGCATAGATGTATCATCAAGGCAATATTCACAACAGTTACTATTATGAGTATGCTGGTGTGGTTCTGAATTGCAAAATATAACAGACTCTCCCTACAGAAGACAGAAGCAAAGAAGCAAAACATTTATTCAGACACCAGAAAACCAAATCCCAAAACTAGTAAGTCCAATCCATCCAAGCAAAGGATTCCAACTAATACTTATGAATGTCAAACAATCCACGCTATCTACCCATGCTCCTCTGGCCCCTCCATGACTGATTCTCACTATCCAAGATATTAACAATTCTCCCATTCTTTGGGTAAACTGGTTCAAAATATCTATGACCTTTTGCTGAGTGAAATCTTCATGAATCTCTCAGAACACTGAATTACCTCCCTGATTCTGTTGTTTCCTTTGTAGTATGGGGTATGTGTCTGCCTGAGGAGTCTGGTCTACCATTGTTTCATTTTCTGCCTGAGGACCCTCATCTAACATTGTTTCATTTTCTGTCTACACGCTCTCCTGGCAGCCATCGCCAGGGCAACTAGGCTCACCCTATGCTGAACTTGTATGTACTTTCATCCTTTTTGCTCTTTACCTTTTCTTAACTAAAATAATAGCAAAATCCTCATTCAAATCAGCAGATTCCCAAACAGTAGCCTGTTCTTCTGCCACCTGAGAATCCTACAGTTTGCTCTTCGGAAGAAGAGTCCGAATGCTGTGGCACAGAAAGATTCACATGCAAGCTAGCCAATTTTCTTTCCATCTGAGTTTTCTCCTGTAACAGTTTGTCTCTGTTTTTATATATAATATGGTAATCTGTTAGTAAAACCCAACCTCTTCTAGACATCTTTGCAGTTCTTTCCCTGGTTTAATGTGAATTCCTTGCAAACATCTTTCCAAATCTCTAGGTTCTCCCTTCTGTAGCCTCTGTTCTCGGTTTTCACAGGGTCCAGTGCTTTTAGCCCATTTCCTTGCTAGGGAGGAATAAGGTAAATCCTCCCATCCTAGGATATCCATTTTTTCCTCTAAAGCCTTTCATTCTCCAAATGGAGATTGTATACCTTGCTATCCTGTTTGTGATACCAAATGTATCACCAAGGCAATATTCACAATGGTTGCTGTTGTTATGAGTATGCCAGCATGGTTATGAATCACAAAATGTAACAGACTCCATATAGAAGACAGAAGCAAAACACATATTCAGACACCAGAAAACCAAATCCCAAAACCAGTAAATCCAATTCATCCAAAGCAAAAAAAAAAAGTTGAAACACAGTATCACTACAGAGCAGCTCCATTCCATAGCCTCCCCACCTCCCCCCGCTCGCCCCCTGCTGGGGCCTTCCCGCAAATACACTCACTCACAGCACAGCTAGCTGGCTTCCTCTTTCCCTCAGCTCTGTTTTGATCTCATTGCCTCTCAGTTCTACCAACTTCCTTTCTGTTTCACCCTTTCCTGTTCCACTTATTCATCGGCCTCTTCCCACCACATGTGACTTGGGCTTCTTGTGATATAAGCAAGTGACATGGGCCTATTAATGGATGGGGAAGATCTTCAAATTTATGTTACCATTACAATAGAGTAGGGAGTTGAATTGCTCTGGACGCTCATTGTCTTGATGAGCAAGAATTTTTAAAAAAGACTACTTCATAGCAGCAATATTAGAGACTGAATGGAAGGTACAGTGTGCTGGATGAGGGTCACAGTCCTTTTTATTAGGTAAGAGAAATTCATACTCTTCTTCTCTTTTTCCACTCTTCCATTGGTTAGAACTGCTGGTAAGGGTAGTGTCTCAAATAACTGAATGGGAAGATCCACTTTATACTCAGCATGGACAGTGGGCATATACCATGAGTTCATAAGACCCTGGACTGGGGCGGGGAGGGGGCTGGAGTAGATATTGGTGAGACCATTCCTTTCCTTTCTCCCTGAGATGTTATTTTAAAGGACACAAGAAGAGCTTCCTTTTCAAAAACATTTAGGTTCAGGTGATTGTAGGTGCTAAGGTCTCCATATGTGGATGTGGACTCTAGAGTCTCCTGAGTAAATTGGTTCATTTGGTGAAATCGAAGTTCTGAACTCAACAGTAGAAATGGCTGACCTTTTAACTGACCAGGGTGTAGCTACCTAGAATCATAATATAGTATTTAATGATTCTAATTTCATGAAATAAATGTACTTAAATTTATAATATGTGGGTCACACAAATTGGGAAAGAATAATCTCATTGTAAAATGTAAAAATTACAAAATGCAAAATGTCTTGGTTGTGATTCTATATCTAGTACAATACATTATTCAGAGCCTGAGGGTTCAGATGAATATTCCTTTAATAAAAACATATTTTCTAATCCCAAGGAAAAGCAATCCACAGAGCAATAAAAATAGTTCACAGGAAGGTAAAAGCAGATAAAAGACACTTGACAACAAGTTTCCTAAAGTCTGAGAAGCTTGGTGCCAAAGTCCTAAACTGGTCTTTATTTATTTCTTGCCCAAAGGGTTCACAACTGGGTCCCAGATCAATCCACTTGAAGGCAGGGTTAACACAAACTGGCCCAGGTCTACTCCACAGAGTCTTAGCTCACAACAGCCTGATGGATGTTATGGAAGCACAGGGGTTAACTTAAGCTTCCCCAGTTCCACTAATGTTCTCACCCACAATAGGCCATTCCTATCCCCAACCCCACCAATAACCTGCGCAGGCAGGTCAAAAATGTCACTTTTGCCATGCAGTTCCCTCCCTCTCATTCTACAGCAAAACTGAATGCCCAGCCTCCTCCTTTAGAACATCAACAAAGGGCTACTTCTGCTGCTGGCCCATCCACCTGACTAGGATCTGCTCTGCTCTGCTTTGGACCATTCAGCTAGATGGGGCCCACTTTGCCCATCCAGCAGCTCATGATAAAATGGCCAGTGAGACAGGAGAAATAGCAGGGGTACCCTGTTTTGCAGATAGCTAGGCGGACAATGGCATAGGACCCAGCCAACTGTGGGCAGGCTTGTGGGCTGTAAGCCCTGGGGGTGGAGTTAGCTATGGGTGAGCCCCAGCAAGCTGGAGGGACCAGAAGCAACAGGAGCCTTAGTTAGGTCTTAGCCAGAAAGACAGGCCAGACTCTACAGAGTAAACCTGAGGCCATTTGGATTAACCTTATGCCCAAGTGGATTGATGGGGGACCCAGCTATGGGCCCTGTAGATAAGGAGTGAATAAAGATAGGTTTCCCGCTTTTAAGTCTCCTTTCAGGTAGTATTTATCTGCCTTTACACCTTCCTGTGGACTGCTTTTTTATTGCCTTATGTATTGATTTTACCCTGGGAGTTAGTATTATCTTCTTAGTAAATATCTTTTTGTTTAAAAAAAAAAAGCTAATTTAGCGACTTATTAATTAATATTGGAGAGATGCTAACTGGCTAATTGATATTGAGGAGCACAAAAGATTGTGATTATATTATTAGAAACCCCAATCCTTCAAGGTTATTTGAAGGAGTACAAAGGAAGTAGTGTGGAACCCTAGTCTGCCAACACGAATAGAAGTTGAGGACAGTAAGTTCAGAGGCTGGGCTGCACATATATACTGACTTCTGGCTCAGGAGCCCATTACGGAATTTATCATCCTCCATTGCAAACCCCTGAGTCACACATGGCTGAAGTAGGCATACTCCAAGCCTCTACATGCTGGATAGTGGGATTCAAGTGGGGGAGGGTACCTGCTACATATTCAAAGTCTATACAGAGTAAATAAAAACTCATCTTGGGGGTTGGGCTGGAGACAGCATAAATAATTGTGGGGGGAGGGAATCGGGAAAGACTTTCTGTAAGAGGTGGCACTTGAGCAGTCCTTTGAAAGAAGCTAGGGATTCTACAAGGCAGCCAGGTGGCACAGTGGATAGAGCAGGGGCATGGAGTCAGGAAGACCTGAGTTCCAATCCAGCCTCAGATACTAGCTGTTTGACCCTGGACAAGTCACTCAACTCTGTTTGCCTTGATTTCTTCATCTATAAAATGAGCTGGAGAAGGAAAAGGAAAACCCCAAATAGGGTCAAAAAGAGTCCGACACATACGACTGAACAACCACAAACGGATTCTACAAGGCTGCGTGAAAAGGGAAAGCATTCTAGGTTTGAGGGACAGCTTGTTCAAAGACACAAAGGCAAAAGATGAAATTTCATGTAAGTGGGCCAGTTTGGCTGGAATGTAGAAGTGTGAGGCAAAGTCACATGATTAGTCTGGAATGACAGGCTAAATTCCAGTTTGTAAGGGTTTTAAATGCTAGGCAGAGGAGTATACATTTGGAATAAATTGAGTGCCTTCTATATGTAAGAAACTTTGACGCTGTAGCTGCAAATAGTTCAGGTAGTTTTCTAAAAGGCAGAAGTACTTGCCCTATACTTTGGCCTAGGTTTTTCTCAGATCAATTTAGGGTTTAAAATGCAAAATTTTATTATTATTCTAATACAATAACTTTTAAGTTGATGTACCTATTATAATTATTCCCATACAATACTTTATGTATTTGATACAAATTGATTTATGTCCCAATCTGTTGCTACTTTTGGTATAATGGATCACCTGGAGTCTAAAGGTTCAAATAAATAAATACTTCATTTAATAAAACAAGTCACTAAAACATCCCCCAAGCCAGGGTGCTTTTTCTCCTCTGCCTACTCTGTCCCTGGAGAAAGCAGGCTCTCACTGAAAGTGGTTGATATAAAATATTTCTTCCCCAGCTAGTGTGGAGAGATGGTATTCCCTGGCTCTAGAAATCCCTTTCTCTCTCTACAGAGTCCCCACAAAATGGGGATATGGCATAGCTGACAGCCAAGTCCTTCCCTTGTTTATATGACATAGGTAGGGTCCATTCATTGCTGGCCTGAATCAAGCAGGTTGTTTCTCAAGGCTAATTACTCACTAAATTCAGCTGCTATGGTTGCTAGCCGACTCTGCTTTTGATTTTGTTGGACCTCCATTGTTCATGCCAAGAAGCAAGCTCAACAAGCCTCCATGTGGAACAGAACCAGGCAGGGCATATTATGCATGCTCTAAGGGCTGGGTCCTGGCAACCCTCTGTCGCACGCTCCACATCTTTTTTAGTTCAAAGTGAGAGGACTACTTCATGCCGTCTCTCAAGAAGTGGGTAGGGAAAGCATGGGCCCTGGAGTCAGGAGGACCTGAGTTCAAATGTTGCCTCAGACACTTGACACACTTACTAGCTGTGTGACCTTGGGCAAGTCACTTAACCCCAATTGCCCCTCCCCTCAATTTTTTTCTTTAATTTTTCTAAAAATAAATTTAAAGAACTTAAGAAAAAATAAAAACTCAAAAAAAGAAGTGGGTGGGGGAAAGGGCAGCTGGCTCTATTCTTCTAGTTGGGTGTGAGTACATGGCCACGTCCCCCTTTCTGTGGTTATACTTTCTTGATCTCAAATGAACAAGTATCCAGAGACACAGTGTTTTTAGGCAACACTGTGAGTTTGAAAACTCTGAAGGATTATAATGTCCCCCAGTGCAACAACAGCAACAAATAGTGATGCCCACCAGATCAAAAATGGCTGGTGACAGGTGAGGTTTCTGTAATAGGGACCAAGCCTGGCCCATTTCAACAGCAGAGTTGATCAGATAGTGTCCATCAGAGGTGAAATATAAAATGGATAATTAACAGTACCATAAAACTTTTATGTCATGATGAAGCTTACCTATGTGCCTTCCAGCAAAGTGAAACAGTAGTTATAAGCTGTTACTGAATTCTGTTCTAATCATTCTATAATGTATGTTGTGATTCCTTTTTACAGTTAAAATTTTCTATGCAAGAAACATATAACAATGTCATGACTGAAATTAAGGTAAACTGAAGTGCAGAGCTCCAAGCATGATCAATGTATTAGCAAAGCATGAATTTACCATTAAACAGGGTCTCGGCCTCCTCAGCTAGCTAAGACCCTGAATGAGGGCTGATAATTTTTATGGACAAAAGGAGTAACATCCAAAAGTTAGAAGGCAGCATCATAGCTGGGGAAAAAATACCATTGGTTACAAATTCAGAAGCATCTGAAGGGACTTCCATCTATGGCAGAAGCTGTGAGTTATCCTTTTGTTTCCAGGTTCTTAGATGTGTGCCTCACAACCATTATCCTCTAAGATAGGGCTACTCTTTCACTGATACTGGGCACATTTGTGGGAGAGGAGGAATGTGACACACTAACTGTTCTTACTATACTGTCTTAGTAAATCTCTTTGCTACTAACTAATTGAATTTACCAGCTGATTGTTAAAGGAAAACACACTGGTAGAAGATCAGGAGCTAGAGTAAAAGGAGTAGCCACCCACAAGGTTATTCCTGGAACTCTAAGAGTAATCAGCCACTCTCTAGGAGTCCAACCTAGCAGGACTACATTGGCAGAGTAGCCCCAGAAGGGTGTTATATTTATGCTCTGTACAATAAATATGGTATAGGAGATATTACCCTTATAGGGGCACCCAGTCTCAGATGGACGTCACTACCCCACCTCTTGCCTCTTCTTGTTACATAAATGACGATAAAAGAGACGATATGCAGTAGTATATATCAATGGTTTCAGATGGTGGGGCTTTGAAGTGGTAGAATCCTTTTGAAAAGTAATATGAAATGATAAGAGTTGGAGGACTGTTTGTACCCTGTGACCCAATGATCTCATTCCTAGGACTATATCCTAAGGATGTTATTGACAAAAGAAAAAAAAAAGACCTACCTGTGCATAAGCAAGGGGTTGATTAGGTAACCCCTGTTCAACGTAAGTTCCCCAATTCACGAAATGAAATGAGAGGGCATGGACCTTTGTAAGAAAGGTGCATTTCCCATGGAACCTGGTTCAAGGATAACTGTTATATGTTTACAGCAGCCATTAGCCCTGGATGCTGAGGGGAGAGAAATCCCCTTCCTCTCCTCCTCCCTTTCTGGGGGCTCAAGGGGAAGACAGCATTGAATGTATTCCCAAAAAAGTCCAGCTATTTCTAATCAGATCCTCTTGTAGTACCCTCCTAAGGCATCTCTTGTAGTAGTTGCTCCATCTGATTCATTTGACAATCATTTTCTCCACAGCCCCTAGATATGGGGACACATCAATACCAATTGAGAGTCATCACAAAGTGCATGTCCCATTGTTGAGCCAGAGCTGATGTCTAGCTCCATGGGAAATGCCCATTTCTGGCTATGGAAGCGTATTAAAAAACTTTTTTAGTTCAACTGGAAATAGTAATAAATACTATTTCTCCCAGTCTAAAAGCCTTTTCCAGACCTTTCAGAAAAATGCATAAAAAGCAAGGTCTCCCTTTTGTGTGGTTTAATGTGATAACCAAACTTATTTCTGGTCTTGCTTAGATCCTTGCCTTCTGGGCATTGGTACTAAAACCTACCTGAAGTGTAATTTCTTCTTTTCCATTCAAAGATTAAGATATTTTTCACAGGTCGTTGTTGTTCAGTCATGTCTGACTCTTCATGACAGCATTTGGCAAAGATACTAGAGTGGTTTGCCATTTCCTTCTCCAGCTCATTTTGTAGATGAGGAAATTGAGTCAAATAGGGTTAAGTGACTTGTCCAGGGTCACACAGCTAGCAAGGGTCTGAGGCTGGATTTGACCTTAGGTCTTCTGGACTCCAGGCCTCATAGCTGCCCTATCTATGACAGGAAACCTTTTCAGTCTTTGAGGGCAGTAGTTTAGGAAGGAACTCATTATTTTGAGTATTTCTAGTTAAGTGACTATTTTTTCTGGAATATTAGCCCCAAACTATATTTTGACATATTATGACCTTTTCCTTGTTCAAGATCTTTATAAATATTACCTCAGTGGATTATGCCAGTTTAGAAGAAGTGGCTTGGATTTAGGCTAGTGTTAAATTAAATAAAATTGTTTCTGGCAGACTTGTGCCTAAAATGGAGATTATAGTAGTATCAATCGTTTTTTATTTTACATGATAAAAGTCCACACCCTGCAATTGCATCAAGTGGATTGGAGGGGGGGCAGGAAACTCAACTCCTCCGAGATTCCCTCATCAGTTCCCCATTATATCTGTAAAAATATTCCTAGCACCATTATGTGTAATAGTGAAAAACTGGACACAATCCACATCCAACATTGGTTAATGACTGAGTAAACTGTGGTTTATAATGTCATGGAATATTATTGTACCGGGCGATGACAAATGTTAAAAATACAAGGAAATATGAGAAGACATGTGAGAAGTGGTTCAGAGTAAAGAGCTAGGACTCAAAGACATTGACTACAATTAGGCAGATAATTAGAAGTAAGTCATCTGCTTCACTTTCCCAATTCAAACATACATGCAACCTCCCCCCACCCCCAGAGCGAAGTCCAGTACACCTGGTCTTTAAATCAATGATGCCTAAAATGGGATATACAAGATGATCCATTGGGCTATGAGAAAAAAATACTAGAACTTCTATTTGTCACTTATCTGAAAATCAATCAATAAGCCTTATGTGCCTTTCCTTGTGCCAAGCAATAGTCATACAAAGAAAAAACAAAAACATTCCCTGCCTTGGGAAACTTGCATTCTACTGAGGGAAGGAAAAAAATATATATATGTACATGCAAGATATATATATGGGCTATATGCAAGGCAATCTCAGAAGGAAAGCTACTAGCCCTTGGGGGCATTTCTACAAAAGGTGGCATGAGGGCTGGATCTTGAAGGAAGCCAGTGATTTTAAGAAAAGTGAGGAGGGAGAGCATTCCAGGCTTGGAGGAAAGTCAGAGCAAAAGCATGGTCATGAGGGGTGGAACATCACGTGTGAGAAACACCAAACTGGCTAGATCGTAAAGGGTTCAGAGATGAGTATTGTGGAAGAAGAGTGAGAAGGGGCCAGGTTGTGAAGAACTTTAAATGCTAACCAAAGGTGTTACATTTGATCTCAGAAGTAATAGGAAGCTATTGGAGATTATTAAATAGGGAGATGACATAATCGGATTTATTCTTTAGGAAAAAAAAAAAACCTTTGGCAACTATGTGGAGGATGGATTGGAGCAGGGAGAGACTTGAGTCTGGCTGAACAACCAGAATGCTATTGTAATAGTCCAGATGTGAGGTGATGAGGGCATGAATCAAGGTGATGGTGATGTCAAAGGAGAGAATGGGGTGTAAATGAGAGATATTACAGAGGTAGAATTGACAGGACTTGGCAACAGATTTGATATGGGGTGTGGTGAGTGAGTGAGGAGTTGAGGATGATATCTAGATTATGAGCTTGAGTGATTGAGAGAATGGTGGTGTCCTCAGTAGTAACAGAGAAGTTTAGAAGAGGGAAGGATTTGGGGAGAAAGATGAGTTCAGTTTTGGACATATTGGGTTTAAGATGTCCCACAGACATCCAGTTTGAGTTGTGCAATAAGCAATTAAGAGATAAAATCCTGGAGGTTAGGAGAGAGGTTAGAGCTGGATAAACAGATCTGTGAATCATCTGCATAAAGATCATAATTAAATCTGAGGGAGCTGATGAGATCACCAAGCAGGACAGTATAGAGGAAGAATTAAGGAAGGCACAAGACAGAGCTTTGGGGGTCACCTCCATTGAAGAGGTATGACGAGGATGAGAACCCAGCAAAGGAGACTGAGAAGGAATGATCAGACAGGTAGAAGGAGAACCAGGAGAGAGCAGTGTTACCATAAACCAGAGGGAAAAGAGTATCAAGAAGAAGAGAATGATTCAGTGTCAAAGGTTGCAGAAAGGTCAAGAAGGATGAGGACTAAGAATTAGATTTGGCAATTCACAGATCATCGGGAACATTCCTGGAGAGAGTAGTTTCAATCAAACTACAGTCAAAAACCAAATTGTAGAGAATTTAGAAAAAATTGAGAGGCGAGGAAGTGGAGGCATCTATGGTAGATAGCCTTCTCAAGGAATTTAGCCACAAAAGGTAGGAGAGAGATGGCACTATCACTAGTGGGAATGGGTAGATAAAGTAAGTTTTTTTTTTCTTTTTTAGGATAGGGGAAAACATGCTTGTAGGCAGTATGGGAACAGTTAATAGGGAGAGATTGAAGATTAGTGAGAATAAAGATAATAAAAGGAGTGATCCACTGGGGAAGATAGGATGAAATGGGATCACTTGTGCATGTAGAGGGGTCAGCCTTGGCAAGGAGAAAGGCTACCTCTTCATGTAAGATGGGTGAAGGAGGAAATAGTGGGAAAAGACATCTAAGTGGTGTAGGATAAAGAAGTGGGGAGAAGAGGGAATCCTATAAATGGCTTCATTTTTTTTCAGTGATGTATAAAGCAATACTCAATTAAGAAGGCCAGAGGAGGGCCAGCCATGGGAGGTTTGAAGAGATATTAAAGATATGGAAAAATGATTGTGGGAGTAGAGAGGTGTAAAAGGACTATGTTACTCCAATGAAGGCCCAGTTGAGATTATGTATAAATTTGTTGTGGATCCAGTCAGCCCAGTTTAGAAATTTTCTTCAAGTCCATTCATATGAATAGGAGTGAGGCCATAATGGTGGGAATAATCCAAGGTTAGGGCATATAATAACAGTGCTACTTACCGCTACTGTGGCTGTGTAAGACCAATAACACCAGCACACAGGAGGGCTAGTAGCACAGGTTCTTTGATCTGCTTTTTCAAGGAAAGCAACTTTAAGGGGTTTACAAATCTCACTTTGATTAAACATACATATATCATTCACTTAGTTCAGGGGAAAATGTCAGCACCCTGAACTTCAGAGCAAATACAAACAGACACTACAAGCAGAAATTACATAAACAGAGCAAATAAACACAAATTAACAGATGGGCTTCTAGCTGTCTGACCAAAGCTATATACATATATAGTTACCAGAGCGAAAAGCACCAACATCTGGATTTTTCAAAGCTGGGGACCTCCTTAATGGCCACCCAGAGTCTCCATACCAAAACTCTTCCAATGACTGAGCCCCCCAAACAAAATGCTAACCTCAGAGTATATATACACTTCTTCAGGGTCAGAGCACTTCACACCTCTTGAGGGTTTCACACCCCTCTTGACCTAACTAGCAAAAGATTGTGGGGCTTCCTACAAACAAAGGCAAGACTCAACCAAAAGCACTTGATTGCCTTAGTGCTGAGAAGCACTCCAAAAACAAAAACAACAAAAAGTCCCACTTTGCTTGCCGTTATACACCGTGCATGGCCTGATCATCTATAGGAAAAAGCGCAAGGGATTTGAGTTGAGTACAGTGTAGAGCTGAAGTGGTTTATTAAGAGGTTAAGATAGAAAAAGAGTATGGTTACATATTTTTTATCTTTAACTTTATTAGGCTCTATTAATCTATGAGATATAAATAATTAAAAAATTTTAGAAAAAGTGTTTGACTCTTATGTACAGATATGTTACATGGAAAAGAGTAATCACCACAACTTTGATACGAAAGACTGAATTTCTCTACAAGAACAGTCCTGGTTAATAGGACAAATTAGAAGGTAAGAGGAAATGTTAGTTTCCTAACATCTGTCCAGTCATCTGATTTTTCACTGTAACCTCCTTTCCACTCCCTGCCAGAAAACCAACCTATACAATAAAGAATAAAAAAGAGGAAGAAAAAATTCAGCAAAACTAGCAACAAAAAACAAAAACCTACGGTCCCCTACCTCTGCAAAGAAGCAGGGGAAAGTGCCTTCTCATATTGCACATGGGCAATTAGGTAGGACAGTCGATAGAGCTCTGTCTTGGCCTTCCTCAGACACTTTCTAGTTGTGTGACCTTGGATAAATCACTTAGCCACTATTTGCTTCGATTTCCCCATCTGTAAAATGAGTATGAGGATTATAGCACCTACCTCTCACGGTTGTTGTGAGGACCAAATGAGGTAATATTTGTAAAGTGCTTAGTGCAGTGCCTGGCACATAGTAGGTACTTAATAAATGCTTGTTTCCTTTTTAATTTGTGGTCATTGTAATTTCACATTGTTACACTTATTTTGTTCTTTCCATTTATACTGTCGTATTGGTCCTGTATATTGTTTTCCTGGTTTTATTTATTTTGCATCAGTTCACGTAAGCCTTTCCATGCTATTCTGTGCCTATCCTATTTATCATTTCTTCCAGTGTAGTGATATTTCATTATCTTCACGAGTACCATACTTTACATAGCCATTTTCTAGTTGGTGGACCTCTACTTTGTTTACAATGCTTTGCTACACCAAAGTACTACTATAAATATTTTTATATATTGAGATTTTTCCTGTTGACTTTGATCTAATTCAGCAGCACTGCCTAGCAGTGGATTCTCAGGGTCAAGGAGTATAGATGTTTTAGTCACTTTCTTTTCATATCCGTATTGTTCTTCAGAATGGTTGAACCAATTCATAGATCTAACAACAAGGTATTGGTGTGGGAGTGGAGAGGAGGATACAGTGAAAAATGTAGGTGATCAGACAGATGTTTGGAAACACTGACATTTGACATCTTGTCTTTGAATTTGTCCTATATTTCCACAACTTCCCCAATACAGATTATTCCCTCTTCTGTCATCTTTGCCAGTTTGCTAAATGAGATTCAGTACAGTGCCTGGCATACTGTAAGTGCTTAATAAATGTTTATTATTGAGATGTGAAACCTAAAGTTGTTTTGATTTGCACTTCTATTATTATTAGTGATAAGAATTTTTTTAATATCCTTTGGGTATTTATTGGGAAATGGCTTTTGGTCTTATATTTCTGTTAGTTGTCTGTATATCTCGGATAGTAGATCTTTAGCAGAGATATTTGATACAAAGATTTTTTTTCAGTCTACCATTTCCCTTCTTACACTTTACTTCTATCAAAGAAATTATTGAATTTTAAAAATTGATATTCATTAAAGATATTGATCTCTAATTTTGTTTCTTTTCTTTATTATCCCCCAATTTAAGTAGTAGGTCTATATTTGTCCCATAAAATCAATTTGGTAGAGTACTTTCTTGGTCAACTTTTGAGAATTTTTTTTTTATTTTATAGGTATTAATTGTCCTTTAAAAATTTGATGGAATTATCCTGTAAAACCATTTAGACCAGTGGGATTTTTTCCCTTTGGTAACTCCTTACAGCTAAATTTCTATTTGGTCTACCATCAATTTATATATTTTATATTTTTACAGATGATCCTCTATTTTCAAATCTCAATTTTATTGGCATAAAACTATGTATAATAAATTTTGTTAATTCTTTTTCACTTCTGTTTGTTGTGACATCACCTTGTTCATTCTTTTATTTTGTTAATTCAATTTCCTTCCCTCCTTTCAATCAATATACAGATTAATCGAATTTTCTAGTTTTTTTTTTCTCCAGAGAATCAGCTTTTAATTCTATCAGTTCTATCAGTTTATCAGTTCTGAGAGTCAGTTTGGCCTAGTGGATAAACAGCAGGCCTCAGAACCAGGAAGACCTGAGTTCGAGTCCTGTTCTTGACACATACTGGCTGTGTGCCTGGGCAAATCACTTAACCTCTCAGTTCTCTAGGTAACTTTCTATGACTGTAGGTTGCAAAGAAGATGATGACAAGGTGTTTCCTCATCCAGGAGTTTCCTATACTAGTGAAATCACAGGTTCAGTCTATATCTATCAATTCTAAATATTATTTTCAGTAGCAATTAATCTATTTCTCCTTCAATTTTCAAAATTTCTTCTTTTGTAATATTTTAGGTTTGTTTACTGGCTTTCCAATTTTTAAAACTCCATATTTAGTCCATGATCCTCTCTTTTATTATTTTGTTAATTATGTTTTTAGGGATGTAATTTTTCCTACGAGGATTGTTTTAGCCACATATCAGAAATTCTGATATGTTGTCTTGTCATTATCCAAAAAGCTGTAGCACACACAGTGGCCAGACCCCTGTAAAACTGTCTCAGGAGATGGACTAAACCAGGCTGAGGGTAACCAAGGGGTCTCAAACCTGACAGTGAGTTAGGGGGTGGCTACCCCAAGCATGTGAAGTCTTCCCCTGGTGGAATGAGCGGATGAGAACAATTTGTTTCAATAACCATAAAGGCGGCTGAAGTAGGCGCTGTGGAGCTCTTAGAGCTTGGTCAAAGAGGCCAAGATCATCTGCTGCATCCTGAGCCAGCACCAGTCATCTTGACTTTTGCCTTGCCAATGAACTTCTGTGACTCAGGAAGAGAGTGAGGCTGATAACTTTGTGCAACTCTGCCTCACTTAAACCCAATTCACTGGAAAGTCAAGACATCACCCTGTAATATTATTGCTCTTCTTGAAACAAAGGATGAATAACAACTGTAATTATTCTATGTTGCTTGCGTAATTCTTCTCTTGGGTTTTTTTGAGTTAGTGGGTGCTGGGGAAAGTATCTAGTATGAAATCTCATCAGTCAAATGACCTGGAAGTTTGACTTTAATAATACATATTTAATATATGAATCAAAATTGGTACCGTCTCTTGGTCTATATGTAAGATGGTCCTGTGTCACGTATGGTATACGAGGTACCCTGAGGGAACAGAAGGAGTTTCGCAATATGGAGGAGTTGACTGTAAGACCTAATCATTCATTGGCCTTCAGCATATTACAGCATATTTGACTTTACATGTGCCCAGGTAAGTAGATTTAAAGATTATATTACCTAGTTTCAACTAAACAAACCCATGCAAAATAGAAAAGCGATTTTAAAAGATTCCTGCAAAGAAACCATGGCTTGAAGATAATGCTAATCTTGTGACTGCAATAAGAAAATGAAAGAGCTGATGCTTCTATTCCTAGTAGGAGCTCTTCATCAACCACGCCATGAGGTTAAAAAAACAATAAAAAAAAAATTACCATCTAAGCCAATCTGACATGAAGTACATTAAAAAAATTCAAAAATGATCAAGATTATTTGAAGCATGTAAACTGTGCATAGGTTTTGACCCAGCTGTACTACTACAAAGCATATAGGCCACCAAAGAGATCAGAAAAAAGGAAAAGGCCTATGTGCCGCAAACTATTTATAGCAGCTCTTCATAGTACCAAAAAACTGGACCCTCAGGGGATGGCCATCTTTTGTAGACAAGGCAAACAGATTATGGTTTATGAACGTAATGGAATGTTAGTTGCATCATAAGAGATGACAAAATGGATGGTCTCAGTGGGAAGGGAGCCAGGATGGAATGAATACAACCAGGAGAATAGTATGTGCAATAATAACATTATAAGGAAAACCACCTGGAATACTACTGTGCTATACAAAATGCTGAGCTAGCTGATTTAGAAAAATATGGAAAGATTTGCATGAAATAGTAATGAAGAGTGAAATGAGCAGAACCAAGAGAATGTTGTATACAGTAACAGCGATGTTGTTCAAAGAACAACCGTGAACAACTAAGTTATTTTGAGTATTATAAATATACAAATCAACTACAAAGGAAGATGCTATCTGCCTCCAGAGAAAGAACTGATAAATAGAAATATGCTTAGTATGGTTTTACATATATTTGTCAAATGGTGGTCTTCTCTGGTGCAGGGTGGGGAGAGGAAGGAGACAGTTCAGAACTTAAAATGTCACAATAAATTAATGAAATTTAAAAAAAAGAAAAAAGACTTTGAAAGACCAACCACAGATACAGAGAACCAATAACCAAACATGCTTTCTGTTTCCTGACATGAGAGGTGAAGGACTCAAGAAACAGACTGAGATATACACTGTTGGACATAGCCAAATTGGAATTTTCTTTGCCTGACTCTGCATATTGATTTCAAGGACTTAATTTTTTCTTTTTTGTTCTTTCATTCGGGAGAGGAGAGAAATGCTTGTTAATTGATTTTTAAAAGATTATTTGAAGTATGATTTTGTATCTACTATCATTAACCATAAGTTTTGCTTTTGAGTGTATATTGTATCTTGAGATGTTATCTAATGATAGTATCTAACAATATTATAAAACCATTACAAACACTTAAAAACTAGGATTTTGTTGCTGAAAGCAATGTAAACTTGTCATTTATAAAAACTCTTACATTTGTACACTTTAAAAACTTGGACACAGAATTTTACTTTTCTAAAAACTTTCTAAGGGGAGTTTCAAGGGTGTTGAAACTTTTTTGTTAGCAATATAAAAATGTAATCCCTTTCAACTCGTTTACAAAGGACAACATTGAAATCAATAAAAGCTAACTAGAAGAATTTCAACATAAACCTTTGATTAATTGGTGAGTGGAGTTGAAAAAATGAGAATCGTGATTTAGTAGCAAACAATGCATTCCTTCCGTTGGATCTACGTATCTTTTTCAGCCATTACAGTCATTAAAACTGTTGAAATAGTGAACTTAGAACCAGACACTTGACTCCCATGTGACAAAGCGTTAAGACAATTTTCTTAAATGATGAAGCATGTCATATTATTCTCATTTTCAGTGAGAGCAAAAATGCATTTCATTTCATAATAAAATAAAATTATTTTTTAAAATATTGTTTAATTTTAATCTCATCCTTTCAAGTTATTTTGTAGGTATGTTTTATAATGCACTGAATACATGAGTACAGTAGCACATGAATATAATATATTAATAAGTAAGCCTACATATATCATAGGTGCATGCTCAAAAATGTTTTACTGACAGAGTTGCCTGAATGAAAGGGTTGTCAGGGAAACAAAGACTGCATTGTTGGAGTTTGTCTCCTGGAGCTGGAGCAGGTTGAGACGAGTGGAGCAATAAGCTTGTGAATCTGTCCATTGGAAACCAGATCCCTCTCTTTAAGAACAAAAGAAGTCCCCTCTGGGAAGGAATAGGGAAGAATGTTTTAACAGACCCAGAGATAGGGCTGAAAGGAGAAAAATGATCAGTTCAAGGTGGGGGAGGGGGACAGCGTTTCTAACTTATTAGGCTTTGCCAGCTTGCATTTCACTGAAACTCAGGTAAGGGAGAAGTTGCTCCTGAGGACTCCCTCTGCACTCGCTTTGGGATTCGCTGCCAACTCTGCTTCTAAGCAAATGCAAACCCCAGAACAAACACCTTTGGAAACCTTAACCCCTAGGGGAAGCTGCTGGGAGAAGTCTGTCCACATCCCTTGACTTGGACTTCACCCTGTGCCTAGCACTAGGAGCTGCCAGCTTGGCTTTCAGATTCCACTACAAATTGTCACTTCTGTCATCTCATTTCTCACATTTCTTATTCCTCTCTGTAATCCCCACTACAAAGAGATAAGCCTGCTCATCACACCCCACATTCAAAATCTCTTTAAGACTTTCTTCCACTTGTGTTAACATGCAATATCCTTTGTGTGGAACAGTTTCTTCCCTCTGTTCCATACAAGTCTCTCCCCCTTTGGCTCAGAATGCACTTCCCCTCGGAAATCTTCCCTGTATTCTAAGCATTGCTCCAACCTAGCCGGTTAGGTTTATTTCACATCGGTCCCCTTCCTTTTCTTAGGATTCCAGCCAAACTGGACTATTACTGATCATCCCATCTTAGCTGGCTACCTTCTATCTCCACACACCCATGCAGCCTACTCCCCATAGTCTATATAGCCTATAGGCCTTCCTCATCTCTGCAGGTTAGTACCACCTTTGCCATGAAGCCTACCCTGATTCTCTCAATGAAAATCTCTTCCTTTCTCAAATTTACCTTGAGCACTTTGTCAGGATCTCCCTTTTACCTGCATGACATCCTACTCTGTATCCTTCCCCCCAGCATTCCTCTTTTAGAAATAATAAATCATTTTTTTCAGGCTTCAGACTAGGATACTGAGGGTGGAGAAGGAGTCTTAATATTACACGGGGGAAGAGAAGGGAGTGTGTCAACATGCATGTGTGTTTTGCATTGCCCCTTCCCCCAAGCAGACTGTAATAGAGTATGTAACGGCACACTTGGCCCGTGCCTTGTACGTGCTTATGATCCCAAGATACAAAGCAGAAAAATAAACATTGAATTGAACTGAATTCAATTCCCCTACCACCCTTCAAGGAATGGAGTCCTGGAGAGAGCAGTGGACTTGGGGTCTTCTGGATTACTTAGTGTGACCCTAGACAAGTCATCATTAATCTCTCTGCCTTATCTATCTCATTGGATTGTTGTGGCCAGATAATATATGTAAATGATAATATATGTAAAGTGCTTTGCAAAATTGGAACCTATATAAATACCAGTTATTCTTATTATTTAGTACTGGGGCCTAGTTGTCTTTATCTGTTGCTTGCAATCAGGGCATTGAATGAGGTTCTGAATATGAGTTAAACCATTTTTGTTATCATCTCTGCTTATTAATTTTCATGTATCACACTTCTTTCTTTAGACCGATAGGTTTCCTAAGAGCAGAGACTATTCTTCTATAATAGGGGTTCTCCCTTATACAAATTTCAGGGAGGTCCCATGAATTTGAATGGGGAAAAAAACCCCACATCTTTTCACTAACCTCTAACTGAAATTTAGCATTTTCTTCGATTAGGAATGTAGACAACAAACCACAATAGTATTAGGTTTCATCAGACTGCCAAAGGATTCATGAGCCACGAAGGGTTAAGAACTTCTACTCTCTAACAACCTGTCTGTGAACAATCAGTGCAGTGGTGAGGGGAAGGGAGAGGCTAAAATGGTGACTCGAGTCTAGACACTGAGACCCAAACCCTCCTGCCACTGGGAGTACTTAGGGAGGGAAATTGAAAGAATCCATCCATGAGCAACGGTATGTGAATGAAACTGAAGAACTAGAGATAAAAAGCCGGAGGCAAGGATGGTTACATGGAGATCCCCGGAGGGAAATGATAGAGATGCTGAAGACAGAAAGTATTCAGGCTTTAGAAACCAGGGGCACCCCAGTATCACCTAGTCCCTTCCTTTGTTGTCTTCAGATGTAGAGTGGGCAGGCTGGCTGTGATGGAAGGGAATAATTTAATTATGAGTGTGGAACATGCTAGGCCTTTTATAAATACATATTTAAAATTATTTCAGTTTTTTAGTGTAAAATCCTTAGTCTCAGTAGAATGGAAGATCTAACCAGTCTTACTTTTTATCAGACAACCAAGTTCAGGGAGGGACTGGGATCCCAGGAAACCAACATCACAAGGAAAGGATTTTTATTAAACAAGGGAGACGGACCTTGGTCTTGGGTTACACCCTGGACTAGAACTTGGTATTCTGGGAAGATAACATCCTTAAGGGTATACCTCCTGACATTAACATTTCAAAACACTAAAACTGAACTTTATGAGGCTAGTTTTACCACATTGTGAAATTTGCCTTTGTCTTAAAATTACTATAAAACTATAAGGGTTGTGGCAGAGATTTTTCTAAGGCTGGGGGTGAGATGGTAGGGTGGAGAGGGAATCTCTTCCCCTATCCTTTCACCTCCATCTCTCAAAAGCAACAATTCTTAACTTGAATTGCTATGAAATTGCTTGTTTGTTGTCATAACTGTATTTCATTTAAATGATTTCCTTTGTAATCCTATGTATTTTGTTTTATTCACTTAAAAACATTATTCTAAGAAGGGGCTCATAGGTTTCACCAGACTCCTGAAAGAGTCCATGATACAAAAAAAAAAAATTAAGAACTCCGGTTGCACAAAGACATGTTTGTAATTTAATTAATAAATTTGTTTTGGACAGACATGCCCAAATCAAAGACTACTAAGTTTTTCTTTCACATGGAAGGAATTGGGCATGTTCAGCCTAGAGAAGACTGGTAAGGGGGAAGAGGTGAATAATAGTTGTCTGCAAGTATTTGCAGGGTTGTCAGGTATAAGAGGGTTTAGATTTATTTTCTTTAGCCTCAGGATACAGAACCAGGAAAAATGAGAGGAAATAGCAAAAAAAAAAAAAAATAGAAGTGGAATTGGCTGCTTCAGGGGATGGTGAATTAATTCCTCCATCCTGGAGAGTCTTCAAAAAGCCTTAGAAATATGTTATACCATGTATAAATCAATGCTGTTGAGGTCCCTTCTAGCTCTTTGGTAACTGATTCTGTGACTCAGCTCTAAAGTTTCTCCTGCTATCTTCAAAGCAATACCTCCAATCAGTAAGTATCAAGAGAAATTATCCCAAGCCAAACCTTGTGAGAGGCTCAGCTTGCAGTTGCTGCCTTCCTGCTTAAGAGAGTCTAGGAATTTGGATAAAGATTCGATAAACATTGGTTAAGCAAGCAGAGAGCCCAATGCACTGGGCTGGCACAGAATGGGTTACAAAGAAATGGGCCCTGACCTTCAAGGAGCTTGATATCTTGAAGGCTGTAGGAAATTTCCAAATTTCTTTCCTCTTTCTCTACTTCCAGGGTATAGATATTTTTGCTCTCTAGAAAGTGAGAGGAAGCATTAGGGAGGCTGTATTCTTTCAGATGGCATCTATCCAGAGCTTCGGGGCACAATATCCTAGAAGGTCCTGTAAGTTTTGGAGGTTGACATGGAGGGAAGGGGACTCAGGAAAAGGCAGAGATCAGGAAGCACTCTAGAACACTGGAATGTTTTTCAGGCTCTTCTTGAGCATATCAGGGCAGCTCTGATTTCTCACCTTCTGACATCCCCATGCCACTAGCCCTGGCACAGGCTGCCCTCAACCCCAACCTCTAGAGTCAACTGGTTTGCACCTTGCAAAAGGTTCTGGGGGCCACGTTGGAGAGACAGAATTTGGGGAAGAGTTCGATGAGCGGACACCACCTACCCTGGGGCTGGGAGAACAGAAGAGTCTGTGGTCTAGGGGGTCCCTAGGGGAAGGCAGGCTGCTGCCTGGTGGAAAGATGCTGGGAAGAAGCGCCAGATCGCAGTTTTGCACTCCTGGGTTTGGCGACTCTCTTTCTGGCTCCTTACCTGGTTTCTTGCAGGGTCCTGTTGGTCAAAAGGTTGGCTGAATAGTAAAAGGCGAACAGCAGCCCACAAGATACCGCCGCGATGAGCAGCCACAGCCAGAGTACCATCCCGCTTGGAGTCCGCATCCCGCAGAGCCGGGGGTGCTCCATCAGGCTGCCTTCTTTCGTCGTGGGAGTTCTCCAGGAGTTGGCCCCAGCACCAAAGAGCAGGCAGCAAGAGATGGGCAGGGAGCGAAAGGAGTTCCCGTGCTGACCTCTACTCCCCGCCCTCCGTTTGACTGCTCCCTCGTCCTCCGCTCCTGTCCCCATTTTCCTTTTCCTTCCCTCCTCTCCAGGGAGTTAGACTGGAGGCTCAGCAGACTTTTTCGGGAAAGGGATGCGGGGAGAAGTTAAGTCTGAAGACGCTCGCCCTCTTTCCCCATGCACCCCAAACCTCTGGGTCTCCATTCCATCTTTTAGGCTTGCGATTCGAGGGCGGAGGGAGGAGGAGAAGGAGGGAGTGACTGGGCCGCCGCTGGGGAGAGGAGGGGAGGGGGGGGGCACGCGCAGTAGGTGCTTCAGGTTTGTGGAACAAGGGGCCCAAGACGGAGCGAACTGTAGCCACCGGAGCCGACTCACCCTACCCACGGCCCCGCCTCTCCCTTGCTACCGATGTGTTGCTTATGCATGCCCTTCTCCCGTAGAGTTCCCAGTAAATCCCTGTCTAAGTCTCCGCTCTGCCCTCTCCCATGCAGTCTTTGCCCCTCTCCCCAAGATTTCAGAACATTTCAGAACAAGGGTGATTCCGAGGTTCCAGGGGTCCCCCTGGACACAGTTTATTCTGCTCTACTTGTGGAAAGTTGGAAATTGCTGAGAGGGGGCTTTTGAGCAGTGTCAGATGTATTCGGAAGGGCTGTCAGGGCTATGAAGTGATGCTGTCCCCTCGTGCCTCATACTGGTATTGCACCCCCATCAATCTGCCGCCCCACAGCCCCTACCTCCGCCCCCCATTCCCCGCTGGCCTTGGTCCTGGGCCCTGTGGGCATTAAACTTTGCGTTCCTTTGTTGGACGCAGAAAGGTAGAACGTTATCGACAGCCCCACATTTTGCCCCAGCCCTGGAGTTTTCTGTGGTTCTGCCTCTAATTAGGGTCTTGTTCCAAAGATGCAACACTTCTAAGCACTTCAGGTTGACCCTGGGAATGTGATTTCCTTCTGTCATTGTGGTTTCAAACCTAGTCATAGGCTCTGGAAAGGAAAGGGTGTGTGTGTGTGTGTGTGTGTGTGTGTGTGTGTGTGTGTGTGTGTGTGTGTGTGTGTGTGTGTGTGTGTGTGTGTATACACCTGGAAGAAAGGAGTAGGTGTGCTTTCTGGCAGTATATCTTAGTATTAACTCTATCCGTAACCCCATCTAGTTGACACCCAGGAACCCACCAGATCCTCCTATTTTCTTTTCAAAAGATTTATAAATTTCAGTCCCCATGGTCTTGGCCTCAAGTGAGCCCTTTCTACTTGGGTAGGGGGAGGGCAGTTCAAGTAGCTACCAAAGCTTGGAGCTTTCCCAAAGGTGTATGTAATCCTTCTTATTTCACAATATTCCCTTTCCTCTACTTACACCATGAGAAAGCAGACTGGCCACTTCTGAGACCTACTAGTTCTGTGGTGCAATGGCTTTGGGACCTTGGTATAGCCGGATGATACCTTCATCATGTAACTGTTTCCACAGTCTTTTCTCTAGCATAAAGTCATGGTTGGTGTAAAACTTCAATTTTTCCCACCTTGGATCATAGTAGTGATCAGCAAATTGACGAAAATCATTGGTGATGAAACCATAGGCATTAACCTGTGGAGAGGGTGTGGGAGGAAGAAAGGGAGTTCAGATTATGACTCCCTGGATTCTGCTTTCACGTCATGAATAGTCTTTGCCCTGGTCCCTGTCTTCAACTTCTCCTATCCTGGGTACACTACCCCTGTGCATTCTCACCTCCCCCTAGGTGTGAGCAAATTGGTATTCTCAGTTGGGAAGGCCTGAGGGGATCCACCTACCACCATCCCAAATCTTTGCTTTACCCGATCACACAGTTGGATTGCAGTGAGCAGCAGAAAGGCACCATTAGAAGGGCGGTAGAGAGGCCAGTAGATGGAATCTAGGATCTCTGACCGTAAAAACCTGTAAGCCAAGTCAGTCCCATCACTGTCAGAGGCAGTCTGGGTTCTGATGGGAAGGGAGAATGGCCCCATCCTCCAATTGCCTTTTTTACTCACCTGTTCTTCACATACCGAAGCAAGTCTGGATGTATCAGCAAATACCTGTCCAAAGGGAAAGGCTTTATAAAGAAAAAGCTTCCCAGAGTTTGAATCTGTGGTCAGGATCAGGCTACTCAGGCTGGAGACAGGGACTGACCCCTGAGAAACTGCGGTACACAGAATCACAGAGCAAGAAGGGATGTTAGGTGTCATCTAACCCAATTCCCTTATTTTGCACATGAAGAAACTCAAGTCTAGAGAGTGACAATGATGTGCCTGGGTTCTCCCTTTCTTATAGTCCAATGAGGTTCCCTGGGAGGGAATAGTGTGGGAGAGCTTGTGCTATATGCCACTTCCGGATTGTAATGTTTTAAGGTCTTACAAATGTAGGATGTCCCAAAAGTCTTAGATTGTATTACATATGTGTGTGTGTGTACCTATCTATATGTATATATATATATATACTATGTATATATATATACATATACACATATATATACACTATATATATACACATATGCATGTGTGTGTGTGTGTGTGTGTGTGTGTGTGTAATCCTCACAACAACCCTGGGCAGTGAGCTAAAATCCCCATTTTACAGATGAAGAAACTGAGGCAGACAGAGATTAACTCACATAGCTGATAAAGTGTCTGAGGCAATGTGACCTGGAAGCCCCCGCCAAAGCTTCCTCCCAAACTTCTGCACCCATGAAAGTGAACCAGTCTCCTAGTACTCCAACCCAGATGTATCCTCGAGCCACTTCTTACTAGTTAATGAGAACTGATTGTTAAATTGTCGGCGTGAGCATTTACATCTTGGAAATCAGCAAAGGGGTACAAATCAGGGCTTGATTTATCATTTTGTATGTCAGCTTGTTTTTTCTTGTTTGTTCTTCATTCTCGAAGAGGACCATGACATCAAGGAGGTGATGCCACGACATGCAAGTGAACTGGATTTAAGTGAGAAAAGGCTGTGTAAAGTCACCAGCCTCACTTTCTCCTCTGGACCCATCTGGGTACAGTGACCATTTACTATCAGGATGTCTGGAGATGGCCCCAGATGCAGTAGAAGACCTTGGCCTTTTAAAGCTAAGGTCTTTTTATTGTCTAGATTTAAGGAAGTAATGGAGCAAATGTTAATGATACAGATTAAATTTAATTTTTCCTTTTTTTCTATTGAGATATTTTATTTTTGTTTTTTGTTACTTTGTTTTAAATAGTATTTTATTTTCTAAAGATAGTTTTTAACATTCATTTTAAAAATGTTTTTCTGTTTATTTTCCTTACTTTTTAAAAAAGTGACTAATATGGAAATATGTTTTTCATGACTTCTCATGCATAATGGGTCTCACATAATGCTGAAGAGAAAGAGAGAATTTGGGATTGAAAATAAAAACAATGTGAGTAAATAATAAATAAAATAAAAGTAATTTTAGTCATAGGGGACTGCCAGTTTGAAAGCATGAAGCCAGAAGCTGAAATGTCTTATAAGAGAATGGCTAGTAGTCCAGTTTAAAAGACATGGATTTTTCACTCATTCTATTAATCATTTGACAAATATTTAGCATCCGCTATATGCCAGTCATTGTACCAGATGCTTGTAATACAAAGGAAAAAAATTAAACAGTCTGTTTCCTCGAAGAGCATCCATTATATTGTTGGCAATACCGGCAGTGGGTAAGTGGATAAAGGAAAAATATTAAGCTAGATGTTCATGATCTGGCCTCCTGATCCTGTTCTAGTCTTCTTATGCCTTATACTCCATCACATGCTCATCGATGCAGTGACCCTGGCCACTTTGCTATTCCTTGAATAAGATGATCGAGGCATTAACCCATGCTATTCCCCATGCATAGAAATCTATCCCTTCTATTCACTGTTTCTTGCCATCACTTGCTCCTTTCAAGCCCCAGTTAAAATCACGCCTCTCAGGAAATCTTTTCTGATCTCTCTTAATTTTAGTGCTGTGCCTTTCTTGATTATCTCCAGTTTATTCTCTATATAGTTTGTTTGTACACAGTTGTTTGCACATTGTCTCCAGTGACATACTTGAGATCAGGAACTCGTCTTTTACCTTTCTTTATCCAGTGCCTGGCTCATTGTAGGTGCTTAATAAATATTTATTGACTGCTGGACCAGCTAATATTTTAAGGTTAAGAAGTACTTGGCAAAGAATATCTCATTTTTTCCTTACAGCACCCATGGGAGTTGGGTGCTATTATTATGCAAGTTTTACAGATGAGGAAACTGTGGCAGTCGGCTTAAATGATTTGCCTGGGGTCACATAGCTAATAAATGTCTGAGGCTGAATTTGAATTCACAACCTCCTGATTCCAGGACTAGGGCTCTATCTACTGAAGGGAATAATATATAATGAACCTGGAGAGATAGGTTGGCCCCAGCACATGAAAGATTTTAAAAGTCCAATGGAGGAGTCTTTAGTTTATTTTAGAGGCTGCAGGGAGCCACAGAAGTTTATTGGTCATATGGCCAGGAGAATCACTTTGGCAATTATGTGAATGATAGTTTGGAGAGATTTGGGACAGTGAGCCCAATTAGGAGACCTCCTCAATCTGTCTCGCTGAAGAAGGTGAGATCCTGAGTAAAGATGATGGGTGTGCAAATAACGATAAGGGACAAATGCAAAATGCATAAAGGTCAAATTGGTAAAAGTTGGAAACTGGTTGGCTATATTTGATGAGGAAAGGTGAGGAGTTCAAGCTAACCCTTAGTTCTAAACTTCGTTAATATTCTATAATGCTGTTACCCCACTAGGCATGGTTTGTTTGTTTGAAACAGTATTTTTTCCTCGATTACATGTAAAGATAATTTTTAATATTCATTTTTTAAAAATTGAGCTCCAAATTCCTCCCTCTCAGATTAAATTTACAAGTTTTAATTTTAATTAAATTATGTTTAATAATTAATATTTAATTTATTTAATTAGTACTTAAAGTCAAAAATTTTTTAATTGTTTTTTATCCAGAGAGCCAGTTGTTAGACATTTCTCAGCATGCCACTGCTCTAATCCCCTGGAGCAAGGGGAGGAGGAAAGGTTCTTACCTTTTTTCTGTGACAGCTTTCACCATGATCTGGTCACGTAGAGTGTTCTCCAGCCACTCAAAATCCCGATGCCCTTCAAGGAAGTGCAAGTAGTGGATGTCCTAGGGATACATACTATGAACTGGGAGTCTCACCCTTGGGGACTAGGTCCCAAGGCCAATCAAGTTTGGTTGGTCAGTCAATAAGGTTTTATTGTGTTTACTATGTACCAGACACTGCGCTAAGTTTGGGAGATACAAAGGAAAGTTAAAATAGTCCCTACCTTTACAAAGCTTGCATTTTAATGGGGAGGTACCCAATGTTCCTATCCCAACCTTCCACAGTCCGGTCTGCCTGCTTTTCTGACTTATCTCATGGGGCATGGTAGAAAGAATATTAGATTTGGATCATAAGACCTGGGTTCAAATATTGGTTTTACTACTTATTAACTGTGTGACCTTGAGTAAGTCCCTTTAAACTTCCTGGGCTTCAGTTTCCTCATCTGTCAAATGAGGGGGTGGCTCTAGATCACCTCTGTGGTCACTTTGGGTCATCTAAATCTATGATCTTGGTATCTTTTCCTGCAGATGTCTGGGGCTCTGGGTCAGTGGCAGACTTGTGTGAAGTCAGAGATACCAGGACCAAGTCTGACCTCTTTTCCCCCTACCTCTTAGGGGCCTTGTCTTCTTTTCTGCCTGGCTTACCTTTCCCTTTGGCATTTGGTGAAAACCCTGCTTCCTCAAGTACTTGAGTGACATGAGCAGACTGTAGGAGGTGAAACCGTAGAAAGAAGTCCGGGTACCCACATCCTTCTCATAGCCAGTGATCAGAGCCCCATTCACCCTAGAATAGAAAGACCACTTCAGACTGAGCACACATTTGGGAGGTAAAGAGGGGAGCAGGGAAGGAAGATCAAGTGGTCTCTGTAAAATGAGTGGGTTGGATAAGGGGACCTCTAAGACTTTCTAAACCTAGGATGCTATGCCCCTAGATGTCTTCATCATTGTCACCCGTACTTGGAGTTTTGAGGGAGTCTCAGGGTCTCCAGCTTTCAGAAATTCACTACTTCAGAAATAGGGCACTGTTTTGTACCTTGGGAGAATGTTATTGCTTAGACTCTTCTCCCCAAAGAGTTTGTAGGTTGGATGGTGGGGATGGTGCTTAGCGATTTGGGGTTGTGATGAGTAGTTTCTGGAGGGAATGGGATGTTTTCTTACCTAAACACATAATCATGGCTGTCTATCTCCTGGCCCATCCGAGACCTTTTCAGGATGCCTCCATTTCCCACTACAGCACAGCTGATACATTGGAGGCCCTCAGTTTGGGGGTGGGAAGCCAAGAGAAGCTGCTGCTGAGAAACAGGTGGGAACTTCTCCAGGACTCCCTGAACCACTAGAAGAGTGAGGGCTTCTACTCAGGGCCCTTGATGGGACCCAGGAGTCTGTTTCACAGATCTCTAGCAGAGGCACCAGGGTAAAGACACACACCTGATATCCTTTGCCAGTCCCTTACCCACACAATTACTTCCCCTTCCCCATCATACCTTCTGTTTTCCCCAGCCTTACTGCCCTCCCCTCCACCCCCCACCATGCAAGAACTCACTGGAGTAATTGAGGCCCATGAAGCCAAACGGAGGTTTAAAATGTTCCAGCCGATCCCACTCACTGAGGTTGAAATGTTTCAAATCCAAGAAGAGGGTGAGGTTGGGTAGAAAGCGTTCCCGGAGCCAATAGGACTGGGCAGCTTTGACCTTCACAGAATCAGGGCAATTCTGTAGCACCAGGGTTGAGTTGGGCATGAAAAGGCATAAGGGGGCAGTTAGAGCCGGGATGTCAGTGGAGGCTGGGAAAGGGACTCATGAACCCAAGAAGGGCACTGGCTCCAGCTCCCTGCCAGGGGCTCAACTTCCATCCTATTACCAGGGTCAAAGACTTCTCTTCCTTTTGTAATTTGTGTAGGCCCAGGAAGGAATCCAGGTTCAATTACACTTTAACCTAGCAGCCTATTTCATACTCCTTCCTTTCACAATCTCAGCGTTCCAGCCAAATTGACCTATTTACATTTGTTCCACATATGAGCTATTCCATTTCCCATCTTTTTCCTCTCTTCCTTTTGAAATCCCTAGGTTTTTTTTCCCTAAGAATCAGCTCAAGTGCCAACTTTTACAGGAAGCCTTCTATGATTCCCTCTCTTCTCCAAGTAGTTAGTCTCTCTCTCTTTCTTTCTCTCTCTCTCTCTCTCTCTCTCTCTCTCTCTCTCTCTCTCGCTCTCTCTCTTTCTCTCTCTCTCCCCCCTCTCTTCTCCCTTTCTATGTGTATATGTATGCATGTATGTATGTACATGTATGTGTGTATAAGTATGTGTGGAAATTGCATTTACTTATCTGTATATGTGTTGTTTCCTAACAATGAAATGCAAGCGCCTTGAGGACAGAACTGTTTTGTATTTGTCCTTGTGGTCCCAATACCTAACACAATACCTGCCATACTATAGGCACTTAATAAATTCTTGTGTAATGAGCGAATTTATTGAATCCACCAAAAATCCTGCTGACCAATCTTTAGAGAATGGGCAGCCTTGAGAAAGAAGTGGGTATGTGAATTCCTGGGGATGAGTACACACAGGAATAGATGAGCATGGATCGTTGTGTTTTGTGTGCATGAGTGTGGTCATAGATACCAATATAGCATTAGAATATGAAGACTCAACATGTGGAATGTGTGTGTGATTTTTGTTTTAGAGTTATGGTTCTGGGAGGTGGAGATTGGACATTCATTAGGATCAGAGTCAGGGACGAGCTTGAAGCATTTCCCACTGACCACAAAAAGGCTGTTTCTTATAGCCAAAAGCCCAAGCCAGGTGTCACAAATGCAGCCCAATTTGCTAAAGCTCCAGTCCTTCCTTGGGATGGGCAAGGTTCAAATCCTGACTATCTCTTTCATTCAGGGAATTAACCTGGAGTATGGAACATATACAAACATACATACATACATATATCTATATTATATATATGCACACACACACACAAAGAGAAAGAGACTAGAAAGAGATAATAAAGAGATATAGATACATATATAGATATATGGATACACAAATAACTATATTTCACTATAATTGGCATTTTATTTTATACATTTAAAAACATTTTTCTAAGAAGAGGTTCAGAGACTTCACCAGACTATCAAAAAGATCCAGGATACAATCTATAGCTAAGGCATTGCACCTTTCCTATGTGGACATTTGCTTGCTGAAAGAGGGAGGGAAAGAATATTGATGCAGGAAACACTTATAAACATCAACTTGTGAAGAAACAGTCTTTCAGCTAAAATGTTGAGAAGAGGACCAGAGTGTTTGAGGACTTGAAAGAGAAGTACCTCTCAGGCAGATATACTTTCGAGGACTTGTTTGAAGGCAGAGGAATGACCCAGTGGAGGATGACTGTAGAGCATTATGGCTTATAGCTCATTTGCATGCAACCGTTTAAAGGTTAAATTAAGGATAGTTCTAAAAGGTACAGGTTGATTCTATAAGCTTTAAATAGAAAGCAAGCTGTGTATAGAGCTGCAGTTTCAAATACAATCTAGCAGCTAGGTTGTTGTTTGTCTTTCATTCTTGAAGAGGACCATGTCATGACTTGCAAGTGATTGGATGAGAGAGGGCTGGGGCAGCTAGGTGGCCCAGTGAGTAGAGCACCAGCCCTGGAATCAGGAGGACCTCAGTTCAAATCTGACCTTAGACACTTGACACACTTACTAGCTGTGTGACCTTGGGCAAGTCACTTAAGCCCAATTGCCTTGCCTTCCCCCCACCTCCAAGAAAAAAATAAAGATTAAAGTGAGGGAGGGCTGTGCAAAGTCACCAGCCTCACTTTCTCCAATGGAGCCATCTGGGTCCAGTGGCCAGATATAGATCAGGACTACTGGAGATGGCCCCCAGCAGCTAGGTGATTGGTTGGTTGTTGTCCTTCATTCAAAGAGGACCAAAATGATATCATTATGTTGGAATCAAAGTACAATGTGTCCCACTGTGGCTGATCAGACCAATACAATAGTAGCTTGGAAGGCTCTACCACAGATCAGGCACAAATAGTCCATATGATTACGCATGGTACTATGCATATGATGCATAGATATGGAATCAGGAAGACCTGAATTCACATTCTGCCTCAGACACTAGCTATGTGATCCTGAGTAAGTCACTCAACCTCCCTCAGACTGATTTTCTTCATTTATATAAAGGGGAGGATCATAACACTCACATCCCAGGGTTGTTGTGAGGCTCAAATGAGATAACATATGGAAAGTACATTGCAAACTTTAGGGTGGTATATACATGCCGGTAATAGCTAATCTTCCCACCATTCTATTATATATATACATATATATATGTATATATATATATACGTATATATATATATACAAATAGTTATTGTATTTGGTTTTTGTTCAGTTCAGAATAAAAATTTAAATTAACTTTTAAAATTTTAAACTGAGGAATTGTATATCAAATCACTAGAGACTATGGAAGAATTAAGTAAGGGCTGCTCAAGTCATGTAGGTAGAATTGTTGAGTATCCCATAATAAGTTTGTGAGGAGGCACTGATTTGAGACATCAGAGGACGTGGGAAGAAGCCAGAAAGAAGATAGAGAGAGAGAGAGAGAGAGAGACAGGAGAGAGAGAAGGAGAAGAAGAAGAAGAAGAAGAAGAAGAAGAAGAAGAAGAAGAAGAAGAAGAAGAAAGAGGAGGAGGAGGAGGAGGACACTGAGGCATAGGAGGTGATGAGAGAAGATACTCGGAAGACAATACAGCAAGAAATAGGGGCTGCCCCAAGACTCATGATGGAAAAAGGTACGCACATCCAGAGAAAGAATTACAGAGTCAATGTAGATAGAGGCAAACTATTTACTCTCTTTTTTTCCTTCTTTTTTGGTTCTGTTTCTCCTTTCTCATGATTCATTCCATTGATTATAATTCTTCTTTACAACTGGACTATTATGTAAATAAGTTCAATGTGAAGTTATATGTAGAACCTCCATTGGATTCCATGCGTCTCGGTGGGGGGGTGGGGGAGGAGAGGGAGGGAGAGAAAATTCGGAACCAAAAACCTTGTGGAACTGAATGTTGTAAACTAAAAATAAAAAGAAATTTTAAAAAAAAAGAAATAGGGGCTGAGTTAGCTGAGAGAGCTATTTGCTGTCTGATAGGCTCTGCACTGCTGAAGACTTATTGGAAGAGACCTCAGTGTGCCTGAGGCCATGGCCATTAGATGACGTCATTAGTCCTCTTTGAGAATGCAGGACAAACAATGACAATACACACAACCACAACTACAGCAACCACAAGCACAACAATGTAAAAGAGATGAATTTTGCTACTTTGTGAAGAGCTATCTGGGCTTTTTGCTCTCCAGTCTGAGAGAGGGATAACCTTTCTCATGCTGCTTTCTACAGACCTCTCTGGTTTGAGATGGAGAGGTATCTTTTGCTGTAAGAGATTTGGCAGATCTGAGGAGCTTAACAATTCTTTAGTTTAAGGGAACTGCTTGTCTCTGAAATACTTTTTCAGCACCCTGCCAAAAGTGATTGTGTTCTAAAAGAGATTAGTAAAGAAGCAGTTTTTCTAGTAGGAAAGCTATGGGAATCATAAAAGTGCAGGGAGCAGAAAAGTAATTTTGTCCAGCAGGTGATGCACAATGTAAATTTTCTTTTTTTTTCATTTATAATTTGCCATTCTTTATTTGATTTTTTTTTAATTTATTTTTAATATGTTTGGTTTTCATCATTGATTTTCACAGGTGTTTGAATTACGAATTTTCTCCCCATTCCCCCCCCCCACTCCAAGATGGCATACACTCTGGTTGCTCTGTTCCCCAGTCTGCCC
>CM053626.1:179249970-179303205 GCA_028646595.1 Phalanger gymnotis
ACCCTTGAGTTTTTCAACGGTGTATGGCTGCTTGTAGACTAAAGAGTTCTATGTTCCATGCTTGGGAAGATGCGCTGCCTCACCAGCACTCCTCCTTCCCCAAGAACCCTCTACCTGGACTGGGCTTAAATCTTCAGCAGGCTGTTCACTCCTGCTCTGATCTGCCACTTAATTCCTCCCACCAGGTGGGCCTGGGGCCAGAAGCAACTGCAGCCGTAGTTCTAAAGCTGCCCCACCTCCGCTGCCCCAGGGGCGGTGGACGAACCGCAAACTCAGTCCCGCAGCTTTTCCCACTAACCTTCTCTGTTGTCTTTGCTCTTTCTGTGTTGAGAGGTCTGGTAGAGGCCACAGCTCAGTAATTCATGCCTGTAGGGCACTCTCCGCTGGGCTGCTGGTCTGGTGGGTCCACGGTCCGAGCTGCCGCGCTGGGCTCTGCTTGGCTCAGCTCCGCTCCCCTCCCCTCAGGTGGGAGCTGGGAGCTCCGTATGGGACAGACCTTACCCAGAGACCATCCAGGCTGTCCTGGGCTGGAGCCCTGCTTCCCTCTGCCACTTTGTGGGTTCTGCAGCTCTAGAATTAGTTCAGAGGTATTTTTTTATAGGTTTTTGGAGGGACTTGGTGGGGAGCTTACGCCAGTCACTGCTTCCCAGCCGCCATCTTGGCTCTGCCCCCCGTAAATTGTTTTCTAAAAAGACTAAGGACATCAAGGCTTGCTGTCCAGAATCATGAGTTGCCCCAAGTACATTGGTTGCCCCACCCCACTCATATCCCTGCTAGGTTTGTGTATGTGTGTATCTATTCACTCTCTCTCTCTCTCTCTCTCTCTCTCTCTCTCTCTCTCTCTCACACACACACACACACACACACCATGTATATTGGCGGGAGAATGTGACCCAGATTTATGGGTAAATTTTTTTTTGCTTATTCTGCTCCTACTTTCTATTGAGTAAATGTTATGCTAATTACTACTGCCTTATATTGAGTAAATGTTATGATTGGTCCTGCTTTTGCCTTCTACTGAATAAATTGTACGATTATTATTGTATTTACCTTCAATAAATTTACGTTTAAGAGTTAAGATGTCATGGTGACTGATTTCATGTAAATGAGAAACACACCAGTAGGGACTCAGGAACTATAGTGGTAAATAGTAGGAAAGTATGTCCACCACCACCACATACACATCAGTGTTATGCCTAGGACCCTGACAGAAAGACGTTCTCTATGGAAATATGTTTTCTGTGACTTCTCAATGAGGGGGGAGGAGAGGGAGAGAATTTGGAGCTCAAAATTTAAAAAAACCCAAATGTTAAAGATTGTTTTTTACATATATTTGGGGAAAAAATAAAATCTTAATTAATGAAATGCTAATTAAATAAAAACATTTTTTTAAAAGAAGGATGTTCTCAAGGGAGGGCTGCAAATTATACACAGTTATCTATATCATCACAGAGAATAAAGGCAGAAGGAAGACTAAGATATACCCATTGGTAGACCAAGGGCGAGAATCCTAAAAAAGCTAAGAAAGAAACCCTGGTCTGGAGAGAGGAAAGTAAAAACACAAACACGTATATGACCATTTCAGGAGCTGTTGGGAAGACTCACTGTTTGTGGGCTTCCTTCTTCCAATCTATATTCATCCTCAAAGTCCCAGTGGGGTTCTGCCTGGAAGTCTTCCACTTTTAGCCTCTTCTTGCTTGTGGGAGTGGGACTCCGGAAAGCAGCAGTTGGCCTAGTGGTCTGAGCACTCTTGCTGGTTGGCAGAGGCGTTGTGATTCTGGTCATGGTCATGATCTTGGTCATTGTTGATGTCCTCTTCTCCTGGACCTCTGTTCTGTCTGTCCCCTTGTCCTGACTAATGAGTCAGTCAAACAAGCATTTATTAAGCATTTACAATGGGTCAGGCACCGTGCTAAACACTGGGGATACAAAGAAAGGCAAAAACAGTCCCTAACCTCAGAGCATATACTCTAATGGGAGAACTTGGAAATAACTAGGTACAAATAAGATACATGGAAACATGGAAAGTAATATGGGAGGGGTAGCTGGAGGAACTCAGCATGACCTCCTAAAAAAGGTAAGACTTCAACCTGTAATTAACCCCTTGTCCTGGCTGTCTCTGGACCATTCCCACCTAGGTAGTGCAATAGATAGAACTCTGGGCCTAGTCAGGAAGATGGAAGGTCTGAGTTCAAATTCAGACTCAGACACTTAGTAGCAATGTGACCCTGGACAAGTCACTTAACTGCTGTGTACCTCAGTTCCCTCAACTGTAAAATAGGCGTAATAATATCACCTACCTCCTAGGGTTGTTGTGGGGAGCAAATGATATAATATTTGTGGCGTGGCATCTGGCACACAGTAGATGCTTAATAATTTTTTTCTTCCCTCCCCTCCTCCCCTCCTTCCCTCCCCTTTCCTCCCTTTCCCTCCCTTTCCCTTCCCTTTCCTGGCTCAAGGAACTTGGCCTTCACTGGGGATGCTGACAGCCTCTCTTAAGGGTCCACTCCAACCTACTGATTGGGAACACAATCTTTGGTAAAGGCAGTATCTAGCTTCTAAGTTAAAGCAGGTGGGAAGAAATATAAATAGCCCTTAATCTTGTGCCTGGGCCAAATTTCAGGTCTTGCTCAGTAAGAGAAAGTGTTACCATATCCATTGTCAAAAGTATTGAAGAAATTCAATTGATTTGGTATCATTTTATAATTGATTCTATTCTGTATCTTAGCTATCCAAGACAATTCTGAAGGTCTCATGCTGAAAAATGTGATCAGCCTCCAGAGAAAGAGCTGATGGAGTCTGAATACAGATCAAAGCATACTACTTTTCACTTTATTTTTTTCATGGGTTTTTTTTTTTTTGGTCTGTGTTTTCTTTCACAACATGATTAATATGGAAATATGTTTTGCATGATGGCACATGTATAACCTAGATCAAATTGCTTCTGGAGGGAAAGAATTTGGAACTCAAAACTTTAAAAAATGAATGTTAAAAATTGTTTTTATATGCGATTGGGGAAAAAGAAAGTACTATTTAAAAATAATTGATTCCATCTGTAATTGATCCTATTCTGCATCATTGCCCTATTTTTATGATTGCTCAAGCCACATTTCTTTGTCTCTTTGCTAATGAACTAGGTTTAGAAGTTCAGTTTTCCAGCTAATCTCTGTTCTTTTATTGCCTCCAGGAACTCTGCTACCTTTGAGGGATGCAGGTAGATGCCAGGGAATCTGGTCTATTATCTTTATGCTATCAAGCTAACCTCCAATGATGTCTACTTTGTTATCCAAATAAGTCTGGTTCACTGTCTCTAACCTTGCTGGTGGACTCAAACAATGAACATTTTGTAGTCACAGGTGAGAAGGAGGGAGTTGTTGCTAGCCTCTCATTCCCAACTTCTGACCAGTTGTGTTGTCCTCACCCCTGTGATGTTGCCAGCCCTGTAACCAACTGCATTATTTTCCTCATCTTCCCAGTTCTATTGTTTGTTCTATGCTTATAAAAAGGTGCTGCACCTCCTCCTGTATGTCATGGTCTAACTAAGACAGCCATTCGACCCACTTTATTAGCAGGTTTGCACCCTGCTAATAAACTGTGAAGCTTGAAATTCTATGCTTCAGTTTACCTTTATTAAATCCTATCATAACAGTATATTTTATCAAAGGATCTTACAGTTGGAAGGGGCTTCACACATCCTTCTAGTCCAACCCTGTCATTTTAGAGATGAGTAAACTAAGACCTAGAGAAGTAAAATGACTGTTTTGCAGAGACAGGGACACTCCAACATGGAGCCAGAGGACCTGGCTTTGAATCTAGACTGAGCTACTAACTGTAGGGAAGTCACTTCTATTCTGGCTTCAATTTCCCCCTTTGTAAAATAAGGAGGTTGGATCACTAAATGATATCTAAGATCTGTTCCACCTTTTAATCTTGAGATTAATCCTCTGAACTCACACTCTAACACAAACCTTTTGGGCCACAACTTCGATGCCATTGTCCTGTCCCTATAATGTCAGTTGTTGGGGATTAAGGGGCGGGGGGTTGGGAGGAATCCAAACTCTCATTCCTTTTCTGCCACTCATAGTTGTTGGCCTACTAAGGTTTCAGATAGCATGGATTGTCTCAATTGGTCTTTGCCCTCTCTTATTCTATTTCTCCAGGAGGCCAGCATGCACAGCTTCCAGAAATTGCACAGGCAGACTCACCTTGGAATTCTTTTCACACACACACTCACACTCTGTTTCCCACACTCTTCCTAGGCTTTTCCCTCCCCAGTAGAACATTAGCAACTTGAGAGCAGGGACTATTGTCCCTAATTTTGTCCCCAGTTCCTTAGGTCTTTTCCTTACTGCTTGTTTAGACCTCTCCGTGAAAATCCGAAGCAGTACCCCTGACTGCTTAGATGCCCACATAAATCACAGGAGATCCACGGCTGTTTGCCACCCCGTATTTTTGGAAGCCACACTGCTTTGTTCATCTTTTTAGAAAGAAGAAGAAATTTGGGAAAGGATAGACTCTTACCTGGAAGGGTGATATTTAGGTTCCCTGATGAAGGAAGAAAGGGAGAAGAGGAGTAAGAAGACTGCCATACATAAAGTACACAGGAAGGCCCAACTTCTCCAACCCAGTCTCCATTGGCCGGACCTCACATTGGTAGACTGGTCTGGAGCTTCCATCTCTGAGTAGCAGGGGTATGGTGAGCAGGGTTATTCCGTCATGCCTGTTTGCCTGTGCACTCAAGGGTGCCACTCTCATTCTGTGCCCAAGAGCAGATGGTTCATGTTATTTGTCTTAATACAAATCTGTGTATGAATGCCTCATTAATCGGTCTCCGGCAGAGGAGCAGAGGAAGAGAAAGGCCGAGAGGCAGAAGAGATTCCTTTCCACCCCACCCCCCACCCCTCTTTGTGAAGGCCCAGTGTTGGTTTGAATGGCAGGAAGAAACTCTTGCTCTAACAAATTCACCTTGCTTCCTTTCTCATCTATCCGATGCCAGTTCCTGAAGGTGGAAAATCACATTACCACAGACACATAATCCCTCTTTCATTGCTGTTTTTTAAATTTAATTTATATTCATTCTGAACTTAAACATCAAATAAAGGGGTATTTCCATATGCATAGGAGAAGAGAAAAAGAGGATTGTACATGAAACTGTATGTCTCCATTATTTATAGCTTGCTTTTCTTTTTAATCATAAATTCAATCTGTTAAGTTTCAAAACTATCCTGCTTATCTATGCTTCCTTCTGGCCTCCCTTCTATTCTCTTCTTTGCATTTTTTAAAAAAAGATATCTCAGTGACTCTCTTTCCCTTTCCCTTTTCTCTACACTATTTCTACTTTAGCAGCTAGGTGGCACAGGGCCTGGAGTCAGGAAGATCTAAATTCAAATTCAGCTTCAGACACTTCCTAGTTGTGTGACCCTGGGTGAGTCACTTAACCCCATTTGCCTCAGTTTCCTCATCTGTAAAATGACCTGGAAAAGGAAATGGCAAACCACTCCAATATCTTTGCCAAGAAACCCCCAGAGGATCACAAAGAGCTGGACACCACTGCACAACAACAAATTCCTATCCCTTCTTGCCCTTCCAACCCTCCCCATTGGGGGAAAAAGCCGTTTCCCCAATTGATGGGCATCTCCTTATTTTCCAGTTCTTTGACACCACAAAACCAGTTCTTATATATACAAGTCCTTTTCCTCTTTCTTTGATCTTTTTTTTTTTCAGATACAGAATGATTTCTTTTCAAAGGAGAGGGGGATAAACAAATTTGTGCTGCTAGGTGGCCGAATTCCTGGATTTTTCTTTGAACAATATAGGAAAATTATGTCTCTTCTCTATCACCACATTGGGACTAATGATGGTGTTTTAGGTTTAGGTGGAAGGAGAGGGCATTTGAAAGGACTTTCACTATTAGGTTTTAGTTTCTGTTTTGGCCACAGAGCTGTAATCTCCCCAGGGAAGGTATTAAAACCACACTTACAAGCACCCCATCAGTGAGTCAGGGAAAGAATTTGCCCCAGCTTGTCACCTGATAGCTCTCTATTTTAAGTGATTATTTTTGCTAACTCAGAGCTAAGCTTTGTTGTTTCTATACTGCCAAAGGACCTGATGTGCTATCATTATCTTCCAAAAGTTGACTCCTAAGACAAAATCTCTGCTGGCCCTACCTACCTACTTGTGGCCCTGCCCTTGACAATTCTTACTCAACTCCAGGATGATGCTAGTCATACCCCATGACCCCGACCTGTAGACACATATACCTTTATCCAACAAAAATCTTGTCATGATCTCTGACTCTGAATTTCTGCTCATTTTTTGCTCACAGCGCCTGTTATCTGGTCAAGGTTAATAGCATATCTGACCATGTCAAACCATGCCCCCTCCCCTTACTCAATAAACCCCAATGGCTCCCTATTGCCTCTGGATCAAAAATTGAATACTCTATTTGGCATTCAGAGCCCTTCAAAATCTATACCCTTCCTGACTTTCCAGTCTTCTTATGCATCACTCCCTACCAGGTACTCTTCTATCCAGTGACACTAGCCTCCTGACCATTCCAGGAACAAGACACTCCATTTCTCTTGTCTTGGCATTTTCTCTGGCTGCCCCCCCCCACCATGTCTGGAGCACTCTCTCTCCTCTGCTTTGCCGACTGGCCTCCCTAGTTTCTTTTAAGTCCCTTTTACTGGAAGCCTTCCCCAACCTCTCTTAATTCTAGTGTCTTCTCTCTGTTGATTACTTCCTATTTACCCTGTGGGCTGCTAGGTAGCTCAATGGACAGAGAACTGATAATGGAGTTAGAAAGACCTGAGTTCAAATTTGACCTCAGACACTTACTAGCTGTGCGACCCTAGGCAAGTCACTTAACCTCTGTTTGTCTTAATCCATTGGAGAAGGAAATGGCAAACCACTCCAGTATCTTTACCAGGAAAAACCCATATGGGATCAGATTTGAAGGTGACCCAACAACGACAAACAACAGATTTATCCTGTATATAGCTTGCTTTGTATATATTTGTTTGCTTGCATGTTGTGTCTCCCCGCGGGTGGAGCCAAGACGGCACCTTGAAATCATGTTGTGTGCCCACTGCCCATTGTAAACTCCCTGATGCAGGTATTATCTTTCACCTCTTTTTGTATCCCCAGAGTTTAGCACAATGTTTGGTACATAGTAGGCTGTTAATAAATGTTTATTTTGATTGATTAAATATATAAATTGGGCCAATGGAAAAGATGTTATCTTGGTTTGGTTATGAAGAATGTATCCCAAGAGTATATCTCAAACAGGATGGTAGCAGTCCAGAGCTCCCCCAACTACCACAAGTATGCTGGGGCAGTAGAACTACTAGCCCACAATTGATCTAATGGTGGAACACTCCTCACCTTAGGTGTGCTCCATGCTTTCACATTTTGGGACGAGCTGGTGGGGAGCATGGCATCGAGCTCTTCTGCTTCCTGCTTCCCAGGTTCCGGCAGAATGTCGTGATGTGCCTGTGTGTGTTTATGTATGTGAAAGATAGTGTTGAGTAGGGAGGACTCATTTATGCAGATGTGTGCATGCATGTGATAATCCAAGGAGTTAAAAGCTCCAACAGCATCATTTCCAGACAATTCTGGGAGCATATTTATAATTTTTGTACTTGGTAAAGTATATTTTTCTTTTTCTTAAAATGATAGCATTTGACCTCAATTGCAAATAGTTTGGATGGGCCCTAGAGAGTGAGTAGTCAACTAGCATTTATTAGGCTCTGACTATGTGCCAGACAGCTAGGTGGTACAGTGGATAGAGTTCTGGGCTTGGAGTCAGGCAGACTCATCTTCCTGAGTTCAAATCAGGCCTCAGATACTTACTAGTTGGGTGACCCTGGGCAAGTCACTTAACCCTGTTGCTGGCCTCAATTTCTTCATCTGTAAAATGAGTTGGAGAAGGAAATGGTGAATCATTCCAGTATCTCTGCCAAGAAAACCCCAAATGGGGTCACAAAGAATCAGACATAGCTGAAATGATTGAATAACCAGCCGCACCAAGCTGACAATGGGCTGTTCTCTTAAATACATTTCTTATTTCACTTTCCTCTGGAGCGTCACTCTATAGAGCTTCTGTTCCTTATACCTATTTGTGTGGGCTTTGATTTTTAGGATTTATTAGAGCTCAAAAGTGAACACTATACTTTTCACCTGAAACTTCTGTCCAGTTTATAACAGCAGTGACAGAGCTCACTTCTCTCTGATGCTCTATGTATAGAATCTTGTGAATTTTCTTTCCATGTGGTAAGAATGGTTATATAGCCCGATTTTGTAAGGGAAACAAAGCATGGAATCCAGTTACATAGCTCCAGAAAATCTACCAATCAAGTTAAAGGTAGAGTTCAGAGTGTGTACTAAGTATCTGTCTGATCTTGAGCCTTGAATATAGAGATCTCCATGTCCTTGGTCATCCATGGTTGGCCATACGTTTGGAAGATGTTAGCAAGCACCTTTGTTCATGCCGTCCCCCTGCTTGGAACATTCCCCACCCGCCGGGCACACTCCCATCTTCCTTCCTATGTATGTAACTCTTGCCCTTCTTCTGGGGCCCTGCTTAGGGCCTGCCTCCATGCTGAAGCCTTAGCCAGCTTCTCTGGCCCACAATCCTCTTTCCTTTTCCTGAATTTCTCTAGTACTCATTTGTACCACACAAGCTAGGGGAGGAACACTGGGCAGCTCTGTGGACAAAGGATGAGGCTCTGGGATTTCTAGATAGTTATCTGAGATGAGCAATATGTGGGCAAAGGGGCCTACCAAAGGGCAGAGGAGTTCATTTTGTCACACTCATGGTGAAAATGCAATGGATTACACTGATGAAGTCTTTTATTAGGCAACCGACAAGATTGAAATGACTCTAAGTGTCATTGATTTTGTTAGGTAAGAGCTCTCCTTGATAGAATCAATCACTCAGAACTGAGTTTAAGAGGGGCCTGTAAGCTTCTTGATTTAGTCAAGTCATTGCTGTGAGACATTTGTATAAGAATAAGGGATATTTCAAAACAAACTAGAGATTCTGAGGGTGGTGCAGTGGATAGAGCATTTGGGCTTGGAATCAGGAAGACTCATCTTTATGAGTTCAAATCTAGCCTTAGATAGCTGTGTGACCCTGGGCAAGTCATTTGCTTTGTTTGCCTCAGTTTCTTCATCTGTAAAATGAGCTGAAGAAGGAAATGGCAAACTACTCCGGTATATCTCTGCTTAGAAAACCCCCAGATGGGATCATGAAGAGTTGGACCGGACTGAAACAATTGAACAAATAAGATTCTGAGGATCTGGAAGTAAGGACAGAATGTAGGGCTTAGTCAGAAAGAACTTGGCAGTTCAGGGGCAGCCAGGGATAGAAGAACAAGGAGGTGGAACTGACCTGTGGCAAAGAAGTGAGATATTGAGAAGAGCCTATAGACATCTCGAAACAGAAGGTACTCAAGGAAGTACCAAGTTCTTTCTCCAATTTCCCCCCACTCACGGTGCCTGTCTATGTATATCTATATGATGGGGTACTTGTGCTTGGACCCCAGTTTTAAAAATCACATTTCTCCCTAGCCTCAAAACACTGTCTCTGACAGTTTTCTCCCCAGCCCAAGCACACTGTATCTAGCAATAACTCGTGAGTGGGCCCCAGTAAGACCAACTACCTTTCTCCACAATTACTCATGAGTAGGTCCCAGTAAAACAAACTATCTTTCCCTATCATAAGAACAAGCTTCTCTTGTAAAAACAGGACTATCTTATAACTACAGAATTATCATGTATTGATTCCCAAAGTTAGCATATTCAATCCAGAGGTCAAGCTATAGTCATCAACTGTCAGAGCCATCTTGCTACAGACATAACAGACCAAAAATACACCCCTGACAAACCCCTTCGCCTGATTTCTAGTAGTGAATGATGCCTGTGACCAAGGTTGTAAGTTATCACCTAATTAGCATATCTGCCAGATAATCCACTACTTTTCCTATATAATCTTTAGCATCATTCCTGTTAGGTTGCAGGTTCCTTAAGAACTGTTGTCTGCTGAAAAATGTGCCAATAAATCTTTGCCACCTTAACTTAAAGAATGCTTGAGTCTGTGAATTCATTCCAGATGACCCTATCCAATACTCCAGTCCTTGAGGGGTCTCTGAACCTCTCAAACCACAACACATAGACAATAAAAATAAGCTCCTGCTTCATTACCAAAATGTTTCTGGCAACGTGAAATCATAAAAAAACTAGTGATTACCTGGAAATAGATGTAGATATACATTAAGACAGAGAGCCAAACATCTACTTTGAGAGTTAGGAATTTTCCTGTGGGCTTAAAGTAATTGTTTTTCATTTGTATGTTTTTGAAAAAGAGGTCTGAGTATGTATTATTTTTTATCTATTTTGGGGGAGGGAATCAGGGATGAGGTCACACAGCTAGTAAGAATCTGAGACTAGATTTGAACTTGGGTCCTCCTGATTCCAGGCCTAATGTTCTATCTATTGTGCCACCTAGCTGCCCTGGCTTAGAGTCATTTGTACTTCTTCTAAGCTCCCTAAAGCCCAATAAGAGGGAACTAAGTGGGTTTTATGGTCTATCATAAAACTCTTATATTTAAACAAATTAATTACTGTGAGACAATGTTATATAGAAAATAGAGCAATAATTTCCACTAAATAACTCCAGTGGCTTCCTATTGCCTCTAGGAGCAAATACAAAATGCTCTGTTGGCATTCAAAGCCCCCTCCTACCTTTCCAGTCTTCTTACACCTTACTGTCTGCCAGATACTCTTGATCCAGTGACATTGTTCCAGGAACAAGACCCTCCATCCCTCTGCTCCTGGCAAATTCTTTGGCTGCCCCCCCCCCCACTCCATGCTTATGACTGTCTCCTTCCTCTACTCTGACTACTGACCTCCCTTGGCTCTCTTTGAGTCCCAACTAAAATCTCACTTTCTTCAGGAAACCTTCCCCAACCCCTCTTCATTCCAATGCCTTCCTTCTGTTGTTTCCTATTTATCCTGTATATAGTTTGCTTTGTATATTTGTTGTTCAGTTGTTTTCTTCCTGTCTGACTCTCTGTGACCCCGTGTGGGATTTTCTGGAGTGGCTTGCTATTTCCTTCTCCAGCTCATTCTACAGGTGGGGAAACTGAAGCAAACTGGGTTGAGTGACTTGCCCAAGGTCACCCAGCTAGTAAGTGTCTGAGACTGAATTTGAACTCAGGAAAATGAATCTTCCTGACTCCAGGCCCTGAATTCCATCTACTGCACCACCTAGCTGCCTCATGCTTTGTATACATTTATTTGCATATTCTCTCCTCCCAGAAATTGCAAACTCGAGGACAGGGATTGTCCTTTGCCTCTTTTTGTATCCCCTGGGATTAGCACAATGCCTGGCTTAACCAATATTTATTGATTGATTAATTAATTAAGTTATAAGTCAAGAATAACAACTCACATTTTAGGAGACATATTAACATTTTAAAAAGTGTTTTCCTCACAAAATACTTTTGAGGGATATAGTGATAGTATCTTTATTCCCATTTTATAGGTGAGAAGTCCTTGCCTCAGAAGGATAAAATGACTTGTCATTTATAAGCTGTCACACAACTTATAAATGTTGGAACTGGGACTTGAACTCAGATCTCTTGACTTCAAGATACTACTCCCCCGGTCTTTTCTTTAAGTGGACTACAATAGGACTCTAATAGTACCCCTTAGAAATTTGAATATACTTTAACTTATTAGTCAATTCAACAAACATTTATTAGAGTCTTACTATGATTAAGGCTTAGCACATTGGATGGATGCCCAGGCAGAAAATGTGTGCAAGAGTTGCACAGGAATAGCAGGTATGAACAAGGGAGAGACAGAGGCAGAAACAGAGACAGAGAGACAGAGAAAGAGGAAAGAGAGAGAAAGAAAGGGCAGGGAGGGGGGAAGGAGGAGAGGGAGAGGGAGGGGGAGAGGGAGAGGGAAAGGAAGAGAGGGAGAGAGAGAGAGACAGAGGAAGAGAAAGACAGAGGAAGAGAGAGAGAAAAAAAGGGACAGACAGAGAAAGAGAGAGTGAGACAGACAGACCAAAAGTGCTCCAGGAAAATTTAAAGAGAAAGACAATACTGTCTACTGAGGGGATCAGAGATGAGGTGATACCTAAGTTGAGTCTTGGAAAAGGGGAGAATTTTGAAATTAGAAACAAGGAAAGAGTGCATTCCAGGTGGGGCAGCTAGATGGAGCAGTAGCCTAAAGTCGAGATGATGCATTTTCCTGAGTTCAAATCTGGCCTCAACACTTACTAGCTGTGTGACCCTGGGCAAGTCACTTAACCTGTTTGCCTCAGTTTCTTCATCTGTAAAATGAGCTGGAGAAGGAAATAGCAAACCAGTCCAGTATCATTGCCAAGAAAACCCCAAATGGAGTCAGGAAGAATCAGACATTAGTAAACAGCAAGTATTCTGGTCATGAAGAGCAGCCTATTCAAATCTCAGAAACCAGAGACCCCAGAATGAGTTCAGAAAATAGCTAATAGTGCAAGTCATCTGAAACAGAGTGATGACTGGTCCTTCCACTCCTCAGTACTCTCCTAAGATGTCACCTCTGCTTTGGCTTCACTTTCTTCTCTTCCTAAAATTGACTCTATAATTAACCAGTTTAGCATTATACAGCTGTGTACTCTTGTATCTTTTGTTCCCTTGTCCTATGCTGTTCATGCCTTTTTAAACCCCAAACCTGAATTACTCCTACCATCCATCTCTCCTGCTTCTGTTCATCTCTAGGCATCTTGACTTTTATCCTGACCCTAGACTTTGATGACCCTCAAGAAGAGAGAGGCGGCTAACTTTGTTCAACTCTGTCCCACTTAAATAAAATTCATTTGCAAGTCAAGACATCACCTGCAATGTCATTGGTCCTCTTTGAAAATGAAGAATGAATAATAAAAACAACTCATTGGCTATTGGAAGATGCTGAAGAAAGTCATGTAACTGTGCTGACTGGGTCCACTTCTATTTGCACTTTCTAATCTCAACCAAGCCCTTTCTGCAGAGAGGCAAACCGTTTGCTCTTCCCTGTCTGATTGTCTATCACATGTCCCACAGTGGCTATTACAAATATTCTCTTTGCTTCTCAAGCTTCCCAACCCTTCTATCCCCCATATCAAGGACTTCACCTCATATTTTACTGAGAAAATAAAGCCATTCACCTTGAGCTATCTCTTCTTGCCTGCTCTAAAACTCAAAGCACCTTGACATCATTCCAAAGACTAGAGTCTCTGATGAAGAAATGGTCCTTCTCTTTACCACCCTGGGGTGGAGCCAAGATGGGAAAGCAGCTCTTCCAATGCAAAAGATAAACAGAATGCCCCAGTCAGAGTCCTAATTGGGAAATCTAAAAAAATAAATTGCAAGTCATTTTTCCAGCCCAAGTAAGCATGACAAAGTCTATGGACCCTGGGGATAGGGTCTTACCAGGGGGGCAAATGTATAGCATTCCAATGCACAGGAACTGGAAGGACCGAGGCTGTGCAATAGCGAAAGACAAGATCGCAGAATCATACAAGTAGATGGTAACCTTGTGAAGGATGGAGTATCAGATGCCAATTGTCAGCAGTGTGGCTCACAGTCCAGTTCTGGTCACAGATCCAGGGCAAGCTGAGGGGTGGCCTTCCAGGGTGGGGGGTGGGTCCTACGCTGTGTTCTGAGTTTTGGGGATTTTTCACAGTTTCAGAAGTAAACAGTTGTGTGTCTCTGACCCTGGGAACTAAGTGGGATCTCAGATCCAGCTGACAGCCCAATCTGAAGCCTGAAGGTGAATAATCTGCTCAAAAATCTCAGATCAAAGGGGAGCCAGGAGTTCTGTCTCTCTGAACCATCAGAGTTTTTCAGCTGATTGATAGTGTCTGAGCTCAGCAGCAGTCTACTGGAACTTCCAACCAGGAATGTTGTTCAGAGCCAAACCCAGGTCTGAAACTTGCAGAACTGAGACCAAGAGGGTAGTGATCAGACTTTGCCCTGGGTTGGTCCCCTTTGGGAGTGAAAAAAAAGCTCGAAAGCATGCAGATTCCCAGCCTGAGATCTTAGGATGACACAACACTCAATTCTCCCAAGAAAACAGCAGCAGGACCTACCCAAACATTTCCTCCAGAAGTGTGGCAAAGCCTGGAACTAATAAAATCCAAAATCAGGAAATAGACTGGAAGAATGAGCAAACAAAAAAAGAATCCCACCACAAGGAGTTATTATAGAGACAGGTATGCTCAAAACACAAACCCAGAAGAGAATTACTCCAAAACATCTATCTACTACAAGCAAAGCCTCAGAGAAAACCACAGCTTGGGCACAGGTTCAATTAGAATCCCTGAAGGAAATAAAACAAAGAGATCAGGAAGCAGGAAATTGGAAAGCCTTTGGATTCAGGCAGAGATTTTCCAGTGTCTTCCTCTTCATACCACCCCTACCCTGAAATTTTGTCCTGACTAGGAGGCTTAAGGGATTTAAGGGCCTATGGGAGGATAAAGGAAGAAAAAAAAAAAAGGAGCAGGGGCCTGAGGAGAGGCAGGAAAACAGAGATGGAGGACTTTGCAAACTCAGGTGGTTGAGCTTGAACATTCAGTAGTCACAGTTCCCTCAGGTCAGATTTGACTAAATGCCTGAGATGCAGCTATGTAGAGTCTGTAAAAACCTGGGAATTGCTATTGCTGATCAGACTTCAAAGCATCTGGAGTCTTTTGATAAGACTGACATTGGAGACTTCTTGTGGGATTTAAGCCTCCTTAAGGCAGAGAACAGTCGAAAAGCAATTATTATTTAGCCATTTCACATTTCACCTCACTTGGCACTGTCCTATCAACTCCCAGAACCAGCCAGCCAGAGAAATGGCCTCCCTGTTACAGAAGCTTCCCCCTCCTGGCCAGTGTACACTCCTGCCACCCTCATGCCAGGAGATGATATCACCATTTCCACTATAGACTGCCAGGCCATTTCAAACTCAATGGGTTACTTGGTCAAGGAAAGGAAACAAAAAAGAAAAGCAAAGTTAAGCAACCAGGCCCGGTACAAGTCTGCCTAGTTGAGTCCATGCCCCACCTTTCACTGAAATCACATCTTTTCACCTGGAGAGCTGGAACCAAAAAGACCCCAGTCAGAAGTTATCTCCTCTTATGATAATGACAGTGATGATAGCTAGTGTTTATAAAGCACTTTAAGGTTTACATAGCACAATATACATATAAATATATACACATAATATACATATGCTATATAATTTTATATATCTATAGATAGATACATACTTTATATGTGATATACAACATCTAATTTTATACATCTATTGAGAAAGTTGATTCATTGAAGAGTCCTACTCTATTCCAATCAGTATTGATCGATTTTACGTGATAGGGGTACTGATTATAAGTCCTGTATATTTAGCCCCAGAGCTGTGACCCGCAGATGGTAAGATCACTTGCCTAATCATAGGAAGCTAGCTAGAGGCCCTCTACCCTTGTTATTCCTTGTCATGGTGGCCAAGCCCAGTACAACAGAGGTGACTCAGCTACATGAAAAGTCTTCCAATTATTTTTGTACCTCTGGACCATTTTCTCTTATCCAACACGAGCAGGTGTCCACCTCATGACCATCTTATGACCCCTTAGTCAGTGGAGATATCCCTTGCTTCACTCAACTTGTGACTCTGCTGACAGATCATTTTTGTTTTTTCTGGTCTATGCATCGTGTGTCAACCAATGGAATTATTCTGTATTTGGTATAGGTGTTCTTGAATGCTTAGATATCTAACCCTATAAAAAATAGGTCCCTGGAAGGAGGGGACATCTCAGATCATGAAGAAGATCTGAAGTCTACTTCATTAGAGGGAACCATGGACCCTTTAATAAAGTGCCATTGGTTCAGAACTCTGCCTCAATTTCTCTTATTGTGGGTTAGATAATTTTTATTTCCACATTATACATACATATCTCTATACACATGCCTATAATATTAAATATACATATAATATATACATATAATTATATATATGTGTGTATATATAGATAGAGAGAGAGAGAGCGAGCTCCATCAATAGATGGTCTTATCTGATCTTCATCACAACCCTACCTGTGAGGTAGAGGCTATTATTATCCCCATTTTCTAGGTGAGGAAAGTGAAGCTGAGAGGCCAGGGTCACACAGCTATTAGATGTCTGAGACAAGATTTGAACTCAGGGCTCCTAACTCCAGGACCAGCATTCTATCCACTACACCACCTAGCTGTTGCCCCAAAAGTCTTCTGAGTTACCAAGCTCAATTAGGAGGCTCTCAGCCTCTCCTAGATCTCCCAGATGGTCTACAGGAAGTAGTCAAGGAATCCTTGAGAAAGCTCTGTATAATTCACATCATATATGTCAAAGATTGGAGTAGTTTCAAGTAGAGGCAGCTCAAGCAAGGGCTCTCACTGGGTAGAGGGGAGAAGCAAGGGAAACAGTCTTGGGAATTAAGGTAAAGAGACACTGAGGCTGAGAAAGCTGGCAGTTTTCAAATGTAAGAGGGACAAGGAACTGGTTGTGACAGAAGGAAAACAGGTCAAAAGTCAATGTGTGAACACAATGTAACTGCTTGTGTCCTCTTTCTTCAAACTGGCAGTTAGCAAAACTGGAGAGGGTAGGGTAGAATTACTGACCTTTGTCCGGCATTTTATTGCTAACCCACGTCATTGAGCCATTTATTTACACGTTTAGAAACACCTCATACTAAAGTAGCATTTCTTTAGGATAATGTAAGGTAGGAGATGTTATAATTCCCATTTTACAGATGAGAAAATTGAGACACAGAGAGGTTAAAGTAATTTGATTAAGGTTACACAGGCAATTAAGCTAAGAATTGAACCCAGGTATTCTATTTCCAAGTCCAATAATCTCTACCATATACCACAGTCAGTCGAATAGCATTTATTAAGCATCTACTATGTGCCAGGCATTATATTAAGTTCTGAGGCTGTAAAGAAAGGCAAAAACAAAACAAAACAAAACCAAAAAACCAACAACAACAACAAACTCAAACAACTCCTGCCCTCAAGGAGCTCACAGGAGACAACTTGCAAACAACTATGTCAGTCAGGTAGTAAACATTTATTAAGTTACTACTATGTACCAAGCATTGTGCTAGGCATTAAGCAAACAATATATATTATTGAATTGTTTCAGTTGTGTCTGACTCTTCCTGATCCCATTTTGGAGTTTTCTTGGCAAAGATACAGGAGTGGTTTGCTATTTCCTTCTCTAGCTCATTTTACAGATGAGGAACTGAGGCAAACAGGGTTAAGTGATTTGCCCAGGGTCACATAACTGGTAAATGTGTGAGGTTGGATTTGAATTCAGGTCCTCTTGACTCCAGGGCTGACACTATATCCATTGTGCTGCCTAGCTGTCCCCCAAACACTATATAGATAAGATAAATTGGGAGTAGTCCCAGAGGGAAGGCTCTAAGACTAAAGAGGCCTGAGAACAGCTTCTTATAGAAAGCTCTTCCTTCTAACAAGTCACTTCATATGAATAATTTGGAAATGTTTCCTAAGTAAAGTGTCATTTCAGAAGCACTTTGAAGGATGGGAGGAAGGCTGAAGTTGGAATATATAGTACAGCTTTGAAAAAGCATCAGTCATGGAGTGGGAGGGTCTGTCAAAGGAAACTTTAAAGGGATAAGAGATAAGTGGAGGGCGAGTACTGGAGCCAGAAGAAGTGGGTGTGAACAGAATGAGGTCATTGACTTACCTTCCAGGCAATTTCCAGGCCGAAGAGTGGGAAGCTTTTCTTTAAGGCTCTCTGTCAGACTTCAGGAAACTTGTGATCAACAATCAGGCCCAGAACTCCCTTGCCACATTAGGACACTGTATCTTTAAATACTTATCATTGCTACTATAATAACCTGATGATCAAATATCTCATGACACAATGTTGCTTGTTGCCTTTGAGGGGATAACACTCCAACTCTTTTCTTTCCCATTCCAACCTATAAAATTTCCTTCCATTTAGTTGCAACTCTGTTTTTTCTTCTGAATTCATTTGTAGCAAGAAGGTTAAGATTGATATGATTCAGCAATATGCCCAATTGACCCTTGGACGAAGATTTCATATTTAGTCAACCACAAACTAAATTAAAATGATCGATGGTCTAAAAACAGGAAAAAAAAAGCAGTCTTAGCACTGAAATGAAAAACGTTTAACTACCTTTGAATCTTAAATAACCCCATGTTGTTTTCAAGTAATTACAGGACCACTGGTTTGCTGGCAAAGCAGAAAGAATAACACTGCTCATCTGTGAAGAACTCCCTGTATCTTGTATCCTGTTTGAACAATTTTTTAAAATTATTATTAATTTTCTATAATCCGTCACCTGCATCCTGCTTTAATGGCCTGCACCATATGGCACCTATGTCTTGATTGTTCATTTTAAAGAAAAAGAAAGAAAGGGGTGAATGGGATGGATAATTGTGAAGACTTCACAGGGTAAAATACAGGGGTTACACTCTTCTCGTATTTCTGAAATAAGGAGTGTCTAAGGGAGTAGGAGAGGTTTGGGATTTGGCCTTGTAGTGATTCTAGAAGGTCAGGGAGTGGAGCTGTGGGCATGCCCTTCCCCTTCTCTCAGATGTTAGCATGAAATAGGAAGATAATGCACTTTCTGTGAGCTATTTGTTCTCTGCTCTCTCCAGGAAGGTGTGTGTCCCCTGTCCCGCCCCCCCCCCCCATTTCTTCTCCTAAACTTTCAGATGCCACCCCAGCAGTTGAGTTCCCATAGGGAAAACCTGAATGGACCGGATCAACATTGGTCCTCTGTCTAGTTTTCCGGCCTAGACTGTAAGCCTGCCTCCCAGCCAATGGTGAGAAGGGATAGAGGTGGGTGGGAATCTTTTCATTAAGAGTATAAATTAAGGCAAGTTCCCTTTTACCTCGCCTCCTCCATTATGGAGGTGTGCCCAAATCTGGCAAGGTTTGAAAAATAAATTTACTTTGTTTCTCCTAAGGATGTCTCTCCTATTATTTGAAAATTCTGCCCCATAAAGGGGTATTCCTCTATATCTTTCTCTTAAAAAAAACCAAACCATTTTGTTGATATCTTTTTTTTACTTCACCAGAATTTCTCTCAGCATTTCTTCCCCTCCCTACTCTCACACAGCCATCCCACATAACAAAGAATATTTTATTATTTAATATTATTTTTAGTTTTCAACAGTGATTTCCAAAGAATTTGAGTTATAAATTTTCTCTCCATTTCTCCCCCCCTACCCCAAGATGGCATGTATTCTGATTGCCCCTTTCCCCAGTCTGCTCTGCCTTCTGTAGCCCCCCTCCCCCTTCCCATCCCCTTTCCCCTTACTTTCTTGTAGGAGAAGATAGATTTCTTTTTTTTAAAAAAAAAACTATTTATTTATTTAATATTTTTAGTTTTCAGCATTGATTTTCACAAGAGTTTGAATTGCAAATTTTCTCCCCATTTCTACCCTCCCCTCCCATTCCAAGATGGCATATATTCTGATTGCCCCATTCCCCAGTCAGCCCTCCCTTCTGTCACCCCACTCCCACCCATCACCTTTTCCCTTACTTCTTGTAGGGCAAGATAGATTTCTATGCCCCATTTGTATATCTTATTTCTTAGTTGCATGCAAAAACTTTTTTTTTGAACATCTGCTTTTAAAACTTTGAGTTCCAAATTCTCTCCCCTCTTCCCTCCCCACTCATTCTTCCTAAGAAGGCAAGCAATGCAACATAGGCCACATGTATATCATTATGTAAAACCCTTCCACGATACTCATGTTGTGGAAGACTAACTATATTTTGCTCCTTCCTATCCTATCCCCCTTTATCGAATTATCTCCCTTGACCCTGTCCTTTTTCAAAAGTATTTGCTTCTGATTTTCTCCTCCCCCAATCTGCCCCATTGTCTATCGTCCCCTCGTTTTTATCTCCTTCCTCCTTCTTTCCTGTGAGGTAAGATACCCAGTTGAGTGTGTATGTTATTCCCTCCTCAGGTCAAATCTGATGAGAGCAAGATTCACTCATTCCCCCTCACCTGCCCCCTCTCTTCCCAACAGAACTGCTTTTTCTTGTCACTTTTATGGGAGATAATTTACCCCATTCTATCTCTCCCTTTCTCCTTCTCTCCAAATATTTCTCTCTCATCCCTTAATTTGATTTTATTTCTTTTAGATATTATCACTTCATATTCAACTCACTCTGTGCCCTCTGTCTATATATAGTATATATATATATATGTATGTATGTATGTATGTATATTCCTTTCAGCTACCCTAACAGTGAAGTCTCATGAATTATACATATCATCTTTCCATGTAGGAATGTAAACACTGCTATTTCTATGCAGCAAGCTCTGCCACACCAGCGATCCTCCTCTCCCAAGAACCTCCAACTGGGACTGTGACCCAGATCCAAGCAGGGCAAAGCTAGAGAATGCTGCCTCTGCCCTAGCAAGGTGCACCCTGCACTCCCACTCTGAACTGCCACTTGATTCCTCCCACCAGATGGGCCTGGGGCCGGAAGCAGCCGCAGGTGGAACTGGAAACAGTGGCCTGAGATTCTTGCTGCTGCTGTGGCACCACCTCCCCTTGCCCTGGGTTTGGGGCTCAACCATGCTCTTCTCCCACCCAGGTCCAACAGAGTTTCCCAACTGACCTTCTACTTTGTCTTTGGCATTTGTGGGTTGAGAAGTCTGGAAACCACCAGAGCTACCAGTGATTCAGTGCCCTGAGTCTTGCTCCAGCCGGTCTGCACTGGCACATGCCATGTTGGAAAAACTGGTGTGATAGACCCATCCTGTTGGCCTTCCACATTATCTTTTGTTGGAGATTTCCTTCACTCCATCATTTTGTGGGTTCTGTGGCTATAGAATTTATTTAGAGTCATTTTTACAGGTATTTGGATGGGTTTGGGGAAGAGTTTAAGCACATCCCTGCTTTTACTCCTCCATCTTGACTCTGCCCCCCAACATGCTATTTTCTCCTTTTTTTCTTTCTTGTGGTTTTCCCCTTTTGTTTTAATTCTCCTTTCACAACATGACTAATGTGGAAATATGTTTAAAATTATTGTAGATGTATAGCCTATATCATATTGCATGCTGTCTTGGGGAGGGAGGGGAGGAAAAAATTTGGAACTCAAAATCTTGTAAAAGTGAATGTTGAAAACTATCTTTGCATGTAATTGGAAAAATAAAATACCATTAACTGGGGGGGGGGAAACTATAAGAATAAGAAAAGGAAAAAAAAGAGGAAGAGTCAAAAATAATCAGCAAAATTGATCAACGTATCCCCCCAAAATCTGAAAATATATGCCGAGTTCCACACCTGTGGACCTCCCACCTCTGCCAAAAATGAGATAAGTATATCTTCTCATTTCTCTTCTTTGGAGTCATGCTTGTTCTTTGCAATTTTGCAGCATTCATTTTTTATTGTTTTGTTGTTGTTCTTTCTATTTACATTGTTTTCATCATTGTGTATATCACTTGCTTGTTTCTCCTTAGACTTACTCTGTATCAGTTCATGTAAATTTTTCTATGCTTCTCTGTATTCATCTCATTCATCTTTCTTGTAGCACAATAATATTCCATTACATTCAGGTACCACAATTTGTTTAGCTACTCCCCAATCTATGGGCGCTTATATTGTTTCCAATTCTATGCTACCACACCTCTGATGTGAGGACTTTTGAGCCCTTTTTCAGGGCTGCTCATCCACCTTTGGTGTCCACCTGGAATTCAACTCTCACTTGTGGCTCCAAGAAGCTATAGCCTGAACAGCAGCCACAGCCCAGTAAACTGCCTCCACAGATAGGTTGAAACAGGTTAAAGGTAACTGATGGGCCACAATCCCATAGGTTAGTTAGGGGAGTGTCTACCCTAACCACGTGAAGATTTTCCCCTTTGAAATAGGCAAATGAGAAGAATTTGTTTCAATGGCTATGGAGTGGCAGAAGTAGGCACCAAGGTCATCCTGACCATCATCTTGACTTTTGTCTTGCCACTGAATTTCAATGACTCTGGAAGAGAGTGTGAGGCTGACAACTTTGTGCAACTCTGTCTCACTTAAATCTAATTCACACAAGTCAAGATATCCTTAGTCCTATTCAAAAATGAAGGACAAACAACAACCACCACAAAGGAGTGCTGCTATAAATATTTTGGTGTATGTAGGTTTTTTTTTCTTATTAATGACCTCTTTGGGGCATAAGCCTAGTAGTGTAGTCTTCGAGTCAAAAGATATGAACATGTTAGTGACTTTATTTGCATAATTCCAAATTACATATTGCTTTACATATTCCATTGCTTTCCAAAATGGAAGTACTCCACAGCTTCACCAACAATGCAGTAGTAGGCATATGTTTCATTACCCCTCCAACACTGACTCTTTCTAATCTGTTGTCGTCTTTTGCTGGGTGTGAAGTAAAAGCTCCAGATTGTTTTAATTTTCATTTCTCTTATTATTGGTGATTCGTAGTATTCATTCATGTGGCTGTTAATAGTTTTAAATTCTCTTAAGAACTGTTTATTCGCGTGTTTTTCCCACTTTCACCTATGTCTCATTAAAGCAGAAGTTTCTTTTTAAAAATATTTTATTCTATTTTTCCAATTGTATGTAAAAGCATTTTTAAACATTTGGTTTTTTTAAAAAATATATTGAGTTTCAAATTCTCTCCTCCTCTCCCTTCCCTATATCTTCCCAAAGAAAGCAAGCAATTTGATACAAGTTATCCATGTTCAGTCATGCAAAACATATTTCTTTATTGGTCATGTAAAAGAAAACACAGAACAAAAAAAGAAATCAAGAAAAATATAGAAAATTTTTTGAAAAGTGTGCTTTCATCTGCATTCAGATGCCATAAGTTCTTTCTCTGGAAGTGGATAGCATTTTTCATCATAAGTCCTTTGGAATTGTCTTGGATCTTTGTATTGCTGAGAGTAGCTCAGTCATTCACAGTTGATCTTCATATATATTGTTGTTACTGTGTACAGTGTTCTCCTAGTTCTGCTCACTTCACTTGGCATCAGTTCATACAAATTTTCCAGGTTTTTCTGAAACATTCCTGCTTGGCATTTCTTATAGAACAACAGTATCCCAAAACAATCATATACAACAACTTGTTCAATTTCCCCCCAACTGATTGATGGCCATCCCCTCAGTTTCCGATTCTTTGCCATCATGAAAAAAGCTGCTATAAATAAATACTTTTGTACATATAGGTCCTTTTCCTTTCTCTTTGATCTCTTTGAGATATAGGCCTAGTAGTCATATTGCTGGGTCAAAGAGTATGCACAGTTTTATAGCCCTTTGGACATAGTTCCAAATTGCTATCCAGAATGGGTAGATCTGTTCACAACTCCACCAACAATGCTTTAGTGTCCCGATTTTTTTCACATCCCCTCCAACATTTGTCATTTCCCTTCTCTTTCATGTTAGCCAATCTAAGAGTTGTTTTACTTTGCATTTTTCTAATCAGTAGTTACTTAGAGCATTTTTATATGATTATAGATAGTCTTGATTTCTTTTTCTGAAAACTGCCCATTCATATCCTTTGACCATTTGTCAGTTGGAGAATGACTCACATTCTTATAGATTTGGTTCAGTTCTCTATAAATTTGAGAAACAAGGCCTTTAGCAGAAAAACTTGCTACAAAACTGCCCCCCCCATTTCCATTTTCCTTCTAATCTTGGCTACACTAGATTTGTTTGTGCAAGACCTTCTTAATCCAATGTAATAAAAATTATCCATTTTACTTCCTGTAATGTTCTCTATCTCTTCTGTTGTCATAAATTCCTCCCTTATCCATAGATCTGACAATAAGATAGTCACATTCCCTTAATTTGCTTATGATGTCTCCCTTCATGTTTAATTCATGTATGCATTTTGACCTTATCTTGGTATAAGGTATGAGATGTTGGTCTATACCTAGTTTCAAAGCAGAAGTCTCTTAGCGATGAGAAAGTTTTAACTCCCACACATTCCTGTAGCCTATCAGTAAAATGCTTTATCTCAAACTACTTCATTAGTCACGTTGTCTCATAGGCAATCAGAATAGAATGAGCCATTTCTTTTAATTTTATTGGTAGTTTTTTTTCCCCCAGTGCTGTTCCTTTGCAAGTAAAATATTTTTTGACTTTGGCAACTTTCTCAGTTTTATTTCAGGTACCCTGGGAAGCACATTCTACTCCCTTTTCTACTTCTCTGTCACCATCATCATTGTGGAAGCAAAAGGGGCTGCACAAGATTTAATAGCATTTTGTATTATTTTTTGTTTGACAGACTATTGTGGCAGGAAAAAAAAATCAACAGCAGATGTCCAGCCTGCTGGTGATAAGATGATATGTAGTTAGCTAGGGCCTCGATAACAGACTATGTCTGTTACTAGGGCCGTACTAGAGACTTTCCAAAAACAGTAGAATTTGCTAGGATTTAAGTCACTCAACAAGCATTAGTAAAATTAGTAAAATTAATAAAATTAGTAAAAGCTTGATAGCTTTTACTATGTGTCAGTTACTTTGTCAAGTATTGGGGATACAAAGAAAGGCAAAAACAGTGTCTGTGCCCTCAAGGAACTCATATTCTAATGGGGGAAATAACATGTAAATAATTATGTACCTATGGAGAAGATATTCTCATGGGGTTGGGGGAGGGAGGACAGGTCAAAATCAGGATTTGAGTTGAGTCTTGAAGGAAGCCAGGGATTGTTGTTGTTCTTGTTCTTGAAGAGGATCAATGCTATCAGGAGGGTGATGTCTTGACTTGCAAGCGAATTGGATTTGTGAGGCAAAGCTGTGCAAGGTCATCAGGCTTGCTCTCTCCTCCAGAGCCAATGGGTTTGGATTTGGAAAGGATTTTTTTTTTGAGCTTTTCCATGGCCTGAGACCAGTTCATGTTTTTCTTGGAGGCTTTTGATGTAGGCTCTTTGACTTTGTTGACTGCTTCTGACTGTATGTTTTGGTCTTCTTTGTCACCAAAGAAAGATTCCAAAGTCTGAGTCTGAATCCGAGTCCATTTTTGCTGCCTGGCCATGTTCCCAGCCAACTATTTGACCCTTGAGTTTTTCAGTGGGGTATGACTGCTTGTATAGAGTACAGAGTACTTTGTCTCAAATTTGAGGGGTTGAGATGTTGTTTTCAGAGCTATTTCTACACAGCAAGCTCTGCCACACCAGCATTTTTCCTCCCCTAGAACCTCTAACTAGGACTGTGACTCAGATCTTAAGCAAGCTCTGCACTCCTGCTCCGATCCATTACTTAATTCCTCCCACCAGGTGGGCCTGGGGTTGGAAGCAACTGCAGCTGTAGTTTTGTAGCTGCACTTCCTCTGCTGCCCCCAGGGTAGTGGCCAAACCACCAACTCCTTTTACTCTGTCCCTGCAGCTTTTCCCACTAACCTTCTCTGTTGTCTTTGGTGTTTGTGGGTTGAGAAGTCCAGTAACTGCCACAGCTCACTGATTTAGGGTGCTAGGGCCTGTTCTGCTTGGCTCCTGGTCTGGTTGGTCCAGGCACAGCCCACGCTGGGCTCTGCTCCCCTCTGCTCCCAGCTCCATGGGATAGACTTTACCGAGTGGCCATCCAAGCTATCTTGGGCTGGAGCCCTGCTTCCCTCTGCTATTCTGTGGGTTCTGCAGCTCTAGAATTTGTTCAGAGCCATTTTTATAGATTTTTGGAGGGACCTGGGCTAGGAGCTCACACAAGTCCCTGCTTTCCAGCCGCCATCTTCCCTTTTATTTCTTACAGCATAAAAATATTTCATGGCCAGGACAGCTAGGTGATACAGTGAGTACAGCACCAGCCCTGGAGTCAGGAGGACCTGAGTTCGAATTCAGCCCCAGACACTTGACACATGTGCTAGCTGTGTGACCTTGGGCAAGTCACTTAACCCCAATTGCCCTGCCAAAAACAAAAACTATTTCATATATAACAATATGTTTAATCACTCCCCAAGTAATGCATGCTCATTTTATTTCTTGTTCTTTGCTACAACAAAAAGTGCTGCTATAAATATTTTTGGGCATTTGGGCTCCTTTTGCTCTCTCTTTGATCTCTTTGGGTTATTGGCCCAAAGCAATACTGCTGGGTTAAAATTTGGTGACTTTTTGGGTATTAGTTCCAAATTGCTTTCCAAGAGGATAAACTAATTCACAACTCCACCAACAGTGCATGAGTGTGTCTGTCCTCTCTCCTGTCCTATCAAATATTGTCATTTTCATTATATGTCATCTTTGCCAATCTGATGGGTTTGAAGTAGAATTAACTAACTAGAAACCAGGTACATTCATCTTCTGGGGACACATTGCATAAATAACCACTAGGTTCCTGCAAATTGTTTCCACTCTTCCTACATTTTTAAAAAGGTCTATTTCTAGAAAATGATTGTCACATCTTTATTCAGAAAGAAATACCTATGCAGAAAGCAGTTATATTTGTCAAGGTGGCCTAGGTTTCATTGGAGAGTTCCTATTGATGCTATGTTGAAACAAATAGCTAAAATATTTTGAATGCATTTGGAGGAAACTAACATTAATATCAATACACAAATTAATAAATTAGAACTTGGATAGACTTCTGATAGACAATGTTGTACAAATAACAAAAGAGTTGTGACAGTTTCTTATTGCTCTAAGTAGAGAAAAAGAACCTATTTCTAACAAATGGATTGTCATGTATCTGATGGGAATGAAATGCTTAAGCAGTACAGTTGTCCTCTCTGTGACATTATCCAAGACTTCACTAGAGAGTTCTCATTAATATTGGATTGATGCAAATGACAAGAATACTGAGAACCTCATAGGAGGAAATCAATACTATGATTGATACACAAATTAACTGAGAAGAAATCAAATATCTTCCTTGGAATTCAAGTCAACAAGTCAACAACCAGTCATTAAATCCTTACTAAGTGCCAAGCAGACAGACAAAATACACTGCTTAAATAACAACTAGAATATGGCAATTTGTTTCTTAGAGCTTGAAAAAGAAAAAAAAAAACCTGACCTACATTCTAGCAAATGGATATCACTTTATTAATGAAAAGATAAACTTATGTAGAATATACAATTATAGACTTTCATTGACCTAAATTTCATTGGAATATTCCTCTTGATATTAGATTGTTACACATAGTTAGAAAACTGGGAACCTAGTTAGAGAAATGTTATAGTTATTACATTAATTCCCTAATTAAAAATCAGATACTTTTCTTAGATAAGATATACAGTTCAAATGAAGACCAGGTTGTGGCAATTTGTCTTCTATTGATCTAAATCAGGAGTTCTTAATCCAAGGTCCAAGGACCCCCAAAGAGTCTGTGGATAGAGTTCAGAGGTTCTATGAATTTGGATGGGGGGAAATTACATCTTTATTTTCACTAACTTAGACATTTAGAATTTCTTTCAATTATGAATTTTTAAAAATATTATTATTCTGAGATGGGTTCCATAGGCTTTGCCAAAGGAGTTCATGACACACAGAAATGGCTAAGAACCCCTACTCTGAATAGACAACAGGACCTCTTTCTAGCAAGTTGACATTCATAGTTTTAATGGGAAATAAATAACAAGATAAAACACACTTACACCTTGACATTACTCTAGGTTTCACTAAAGAGTTTCTATTGATGCCATTGGCAGAATACTGGAACCTAGATGGAGAAAACCAATATTAGTTATTAGTAAAGGAATTAGCTAACTATTGGAATCCAGTTAGAAGTGTCCAAAAGGTCATTGGTAATTATTGGAGACTAGTGCTCAGGAGAAAGGTTGTGGCTGGATATACAGATCTGAGAATCATCTGCATAGATATGATAATTGAACCTATGGGAGGTGATGAGATCACCAAGAGAAATAACACAAAAGCAGAAGAGGGTCCAGAACAGAGCCTCTGGGAACATTCACTCTAGGTTTCATTGAAGGATTCATATCAATGTTGGATTGATGCAAATGAGTGAAATACTCAAACCAAGCTAACAAATTCAACTGATTCAAAGCTGGTGAACTTTACCCTTTTAAGGGGTCATCGTGATAGTGATCAGTTGTTTCCTGGCTAGTAACGGCTTTTTCCCTTTAATTCAAATAGAGGCTTATTCATACATCATAAAGGTTATTATCTCTTTATAGATATTTAGTTAATTTTTAGCACATTTTATCTGCTTTGTGGAATATGACCCCATGTGCCTATAACAGATGGCAATGGGGTTTCTTTCTTCTTCAGCCATGGTATCTAGCAGTGGGGCTACTCACCAAGCAGGAGGTATCATCTAGCAGGTTGAGAGTTAGTCAGTTCTAGAGAGTTCAAGGCATTGCTGACGAAGTACTACAATATAGGTACTAAAACACAGATATAGACACATATAGGAAGGGACTCAAGAGAGAAAGTGGTTTTTATGAGTGTGATCCCTGGCAGAAGAGAAGAGAGCCAACTATGGATTCAGGAGAAACTTAGCCCTTATGATTGAGTTTCAAGCTGTGGATAAGACTCCATGAGGAAATGAGGGATATCAAAGCCCTATAATACTGGAAGGGTCAGTTGCCTTGGTCACCTGTATTCCCTATATATGTACCTCTCTATCATTGTACTCTAAGTTTGTGTCCACTCTTTCCATGGATGCTATGTGTATTTGTGGGACAGTGTGACATACCCACCGGTATGGGGGAAATGTTTTAGAGTTATTTTTCTTATTATAATGCCTTAGTAAATGCCTTAGCTTTGAAATAATTGTATTTACTGCCTGACTATTAAGGGGAAACTCACTTCCAGGGGTCAGCTAGTCACTGACAGGCTTTGGAGAGAACGGACCAACGAGTGGTCCACTGGTAGATAGGTTGCCATCTAGTGATAAAATAATATAATATGCCCCCTCTCACCTGATACATCCTGCTCTCCTCTAATAATGGAAACAAGAGAATGGTCCTATGGTCCAGTTGGCAAGTCAGAAAACATTGATTAAGTACCTATCATGTGCCAGGCATTTGAACCATCCATTGAAACAGTCCATCATTGGTATTTCTATCTTATATAGCATGGGACAGTGGAAAGAAAAAGGACTTTGCACTTAAAGGAAGAAAGGAAACTAAAACGTATCTAGGAAATGGTGCAATATTCTCATTGACCCAAAGGTGCTCCCTGCTGCAAAAGCTCAACTTTAACTGTCAGAGTTGCCATTTTGTGCTAAGAGGAGCCTTGTCCTAACCTAGTACTATTTTCATAGAGATGAATACAAAATTTGATGGAAACCTCATAGTGTGGCTTTTGTAGAGGAGAAATTATAGAAATTTCTGTCCATTTCTGTTCAAGTGTCCATAGAGGACACTAGGTGGCACTTATGTTCTTGGTAGCTTGAGGTTCAGGCAATAAACTGGCTATATTTCCAATAGGGTGGGGATTTTTGAGAGGAAAAAAAATTAAGCCCACACATTTCTATAAGATTTTAAGGTTCATAGAGATCTTTCCTTGCAATAATCCTGCTAGACTAGTAGTGCAGGCATTCAGATTCCCATTTTACAAATGACATTGAGCTTCTGAGAAGTTAATGGAAAGAATTGTGAAAGAATTAGCTTTGTTCTGTTCAGATAGAACCTAGAGCATTGGGGTGGAAGCTGAAAGGAAGAAAATTTAGGCTTAAAATCAGGACAACTTTCTTAATAGTTAGGGCTGTCTGAAAGTAGACTGGCTGCCTCTAGAGATGGCTGGCTATGCACCTGGTCTTCAAACAGAGCATGGATGACCATTTATTGAGTATGTTTTTAGTGGGGATTCCTTTTAGGTACAGTTACTGTGGTCCCTTCCAACTCTAAAGTTCTGTGATTTTGATTCTTCCATAGGACGGCTTTCAAATATTTGAACATAATAACTATCATGTCTCCCCTGGGTCTTCTCTTCTCCAGGTTAGCCATCTGCAGATCCTTCAACCTATCCTGATATAATGCATATTTAAGGGATTGCACTATCTTGGTTGCTTTCTTCTGGGCATTCCAGTTGACCAATGCTTCTCTTCTGCAATGTCCAGATCTGCATACGATATTTCTGATGCGGTCTGACAGGATACAGAAGGACTAACACCTCCTTATCTTTGGGAGCTATGCCTCTTAATAGAACCAAGATTACATTATCATTTTTGACTGCCATATCACACTGCTGGACCATTTAAAGGTTGGAATCCACATAAACCTCTTTCAGACAGTCTACTGTCTAATCATTCCTTCCTCAACTTGTAATTATTGGGGCAGCTAGGTAGTGCAGTGAGTACAGCACCAGCCCTGGAGTCAGGAGGACCTGAGTTCAAATCTGGCCTCAGACACTTGACACACTTACTAGCTGTGTGACCCTGGGCAAGTCATTTAACCCCAATTGCCCTGCCTTCCCCCCTCCAGAAATTAAAAAACTTGTAATTATAAAGCTGATTTTTTTCATGCCCAAATTTAAAATGCAAAATCTCTATTGAATTTCATCTTATTAGAGACAAACCTGATACCATAGTCTGTCAAGATCTTTTTATTTATTTTTTATTCAATTTTATTTTATTTTCAGTTTTGAATTCTCTTCCTCCCTCCATCCCTGCTCTACTTGCTGAGAAGGCAAGAAAAGCAAAACCCACTACAAATATATATAGTCATGCCAAACAAATTTCCACATTAACCATATCCCCCCCCCCCACCAAAAAAAAAAAGAAAAAGAAAGAGGAAAAAAAGAGAAAAAAATATGCTCCAATATATATTCTGAGTCCATCAGTTCTTTATCTGGAGGTGGATAGCATGTTTCATCATTAGTCCTCTGGGATTATGGCAGGGCAGGGGGGATCATTTTGTTAACCAGAATTACTAAGTCTTTCAAAGTTATCTTTCAAAATTGTTCTTCTTGTATAAATTAGTCTGCTGGTTCTGTTCACTTCATTTTGTATCATTTCATACAAGGCTTCCTAGGTTTTTCTGAAATGATTTCCATCATTTCTTATAATATAATAATATTTCATCATATTCATATGCTATACCTCATTCAACTATTCCCCAGTTTCGCACATTCCTTCAGTTTCCAATTCTTTGCCACCACAAAAAGAGCTGCTATAAATTTTTTTTTATACGTATGGGTCCTTTTCCTCTTTCTTTGACCTCCTTAGGCTATAAACCTAGTAGTAGTATTGCTGGGTCAAAGAGTATGTATGCACAGTTTAATAGCTTTTTGGGCATAGTTCCAAATTGCTTTCCAGAATGGTTCACAGCTCCACCAACGATGCATTAATGTACCTATTTTTCCATATCTGCTCTATCATTATCATTTTACATTTTTGTCATTTTAGCCAATCCAATGGGTATGAGGTAGTAACTCAGAGTTGTTTTAATTTGCATTTCTCTAATTATTAATTATTTTAAAGCATTGTTTATATGGCTATCGATAGCTTGGATTTTTTGTATCCCCATTGCTTAGCATAGTCCCTGGCACATTGCGGTTGTCGCTGTTCAGTCTTTCAGTTGTGTTCTACTCTTTGTGACCCCATGAACCACAGTGTCTATAAGGTTTTCTTGGCAAAGATACTGGAGTGGTTGCCATTTCTTTCTCCAATGGATTTCTCCTAACTGCTGCCCCGACACATAGTAAGTGTTTTAAAAATGATTATTGCCTCCCTATCTGCTCCTAGAAGTCAAGGATCATTTCAAATTTTGCATTTGTATCCCAGGTTCTTAGCACAGGAATAGCTCATAATAGGCGATTTAAAGCTTGTTGAATTGAACTCTAGGACGTTCTCAACAAGTAGCCTCCAGTGAAGAACTCCATTCAGGAAAGCAGTGACAGACCCACTGAGGCAGCTAGATGGCACAGTGGATAGAGCACCAGACCTGGAGTCAGAAAAACCTGAGTTAAAATCAGCTTTAGACACTTACTAGATGTGTGACCCTGGACAAGTCACTTAACCTCTGTTTCTTCAATTGTAAAAATGTGGATTATAATAGTACCTACCTCCCAAGATTGTTGTAAGGATTAAATAAGATAATATTTGTAAAACTCTTAGCACGGTGCTTGGAACATAGCAGGCACTTAATTTATTTCCTTCTTATTTCCTTCCTTCCATTGGTCAGACTCCATCTGGGTTTTCCTTTTTTAAGTGGGACTTTAACAAACTGGAGTTTGTCCAGAAGAGGGTGATAGATCTGGAAATCATGTTATATGAGGAAGAGGTTGAAGGAACTGGGTGTTTAGCCTGGGAAAGAGAAGACTTAGGGGGATCACAAGATAACTGTCTTCATATGTTTGACAGGCCATCATGTGGAAAAGGGATTAAGTGTGTCAAGCATAGCTCCAGACTCTCAGTGGAAGTTACAGAGAGGCAGATTTTAACAATTAGATCTGTCAAAAAAAATGCACTGCTTTGGGGGTGGTGATGACATCTGATAAGTGTATAGTGCTTTAAGTTTTGCAAAGCATATTTCATACATCATTTAATTCGAGTCCCACAATAGTCCAGTGAACTAGGTACTTCAGATATTAATGTTCCCATTTTACAGATGAGGAAACTGAGGCTCAAGGAAATCACTTAACCGCCTTGCTCATGGTCACACAGTTTGTAAGTATTAGAAAGACCTCGAACCCAGGTCTTCCTGACTTCAGATCCAACTTGACTTCATGCTGTATTGTCTCCCTGGAAATGTTCCATCCAGGGCTGGATTTGTTGTATAGAGATTCCTATGCTGAAGAGAAGATTGTACTACATGACCTCTGGTCCCTTCTAAGGACCAGGATATGATGGTGTCCTTTAGCAAATCTTACAAGGAAAATAAACTATGTGTAATCAGTCAATTTTCTCTTTTTCTTGTTGTTTAGTCTTTTTTAGTTGTTTCTGACTCTTTGCCATTTCCTTCTCCAGTTCATTTTACAAATGAGGAAACTGAAGCAAACAGGGTGAAGTGACTTGCCCAGGGTCGCAGAGCTAGTAAGTGTCTGAGACCGGATTTGAACTCAGGAAGATGAGTCTTCCTGATTCCAGGCCTAGCACTCTATTCACTGCACCACTTATTGTACAAATATTCTTCTGATTTCATAGTCTATTAGCAGAACATTCCCCTAATCTACTATTCTTGGCAATTTCTCTTGTACTTTTGAGATATTCACTCTGTCGATACTCCAAAGTTCGTCCTAATTGTTAGCATAACCAACTAGAACCTCATACTTGAGATACGTCTCTTGTCTTTTTTCTTATTGGTTTCCATTCACACCAACCTCCAAGCTGTCCAAGTTAGTGCTATAACTTCCTTCCTGATCTCAATCATCTTTCCACAGTATCTCTCCTTCCAAGGATGTGTTGGAGCCAGCTCCAACTGTATTGTGGGGGGCAATTGTTAAATTTTTAGTGTGGAATGGAGAAACACTACAAATTAAGGCTTGATTTGTTGTATCATTGATGATGGGGAAAATACATAATAATACAGATAAAAATACAGATGAAACTTAAAAGTGTGTCATTTATGTATTTTCCCCAGAGAGCCAATTGTTAAATATTTAACAGCACATCCCCAGCTTTGCCAACTCAGCACAAGAAGAGTTTTATAAATCATTAATTCAACAAAGAGTTGAGTGCCTTCTATGTGCCAAGGACCATGCCAGACACTGAGGAAGACAGGAGAAAAATAGGAGGCAGCACAGTACAGAGAAAAGAATATCGAATTTGCACTTGGTTGGGACACTTAATATCTATGACTTTGAGCAAACCACTTCTCTTTCAATTGTAGTTCTTCTGTACAATAAAGGGGTAAGACTGAGGAAGGAAGGAAGGAAGGAAGGAAGGAAGGAAGGAAGGAAGGAAGGAAGGACTTTCCAGCTAAAAAATACCTAAGACTTTATTAATGTTTGGCCCCTGCCCTGAAGGAACTTACAGTTTAGTAGACCAAGGTGTCCCTGTGACTCATTTCAGATTTGTCAAGCATGTGTGGGAGGAAGGATGCGCGGTGATGCAATGGTAGGAGTTCGGCCTCTGGAATCAGAAGCTTCGGATTTTAATGTCAATTTTATCCCATGTAACTTGGGCAAATCACTTTTCTGGGCCTTGGTTCACAGGACCAGTTTTAGGGCTAGAAGAGACTTCAAATGTGTAGAGAGGGTGAGGATTTTTATTGGTCAAAATATATCACCAAGCAATCAGTCCTGGCTGCTGATAGATATGCACAATAAAAACAGGAACATGGGCTATGCAGGTGGTAGGAGGAGAACAATGACCTTGCCTTCCATCCTTGTTCAGATGTTTCAGCCCTGTCTGACTCTTCGTGACTCCATTTGGGGTTTTCTTGGCAGAGATACTGGAGTGGTTTGCCATTTCCTTCTCCAGCTCATTTTATAGATGAGGAAACTGCAAGCCCTTGAAGCATTGTGTAACTGCTAGCTATTATTGTCATTGGGGGCTTACAAACTGTCATTTGAGTGGATGTGGACTCACAGAGTACCTGAAGTCTGGGCTAACTATTTTGGGGCCCCACATATGAGAAGGGGATACCTTGGGTGCTACAGAGGTCATTTAATCTAACTCCCTGAATTGATTGATCAAACAACCAACCCGAATTTATTAAGCCCTAGAATCAAAGGATAATAGATGTAAAACTGGAAGGGAATCCAGAGGTCCTCTGGCCCAGTGATGTCAAACTCAAATAGAAATAGGGGCCACACATATAAATATCACTTTGTTGTTGTTCGGTTGTATCTGACTCTTTGTGACCCCATTTGGGATTTTCTTGGCAGAGGTGCTGGAGTAGTTTGCCATTTCCTTCTCCAGTTCATTTTACAGATGAGGAAACTGAGGCAAACAGGGGGAAGTGACTTGTCCATGGTCACATAGCTAGTAAGTGTGTCTAAGGCCAGATTTAAACTGAGGAAGATGAGTCTTCCTAACTTCAGGCCCAGTACTCTATACACTAAGGCACAGCTTAGCCGTCTCATGATGAACTTCATAAGGAACACTGTAGTCCACATATTGACATAGTCTGTTGTTGAGGGCAATTACCGCCCACCTCCCTTTCAGACCAGCTGAAAGGGAATCTCACGGGAAGAAATGAGGCGGAGGCAAGATGGTCAAAATACCCCATTTATTGTACCCCCCAGCTCCCCTTTTATACATGAGAAACTGGCTTGGTTACTAACAACAACCGTTACCCAGACTAATGTAACACAACAAGTAAGAATAACATAGGTAAGATATTAACCTTGCAAGAAATCATATCCTCCTGTGCTTCATCATTTTGACATGGAGACCAGCATGACCGAGGCATGTTGTCTTAGCAACTAATGTATTGCAGGACTCATTCTCTTTGGGGCATGATGTTCTGATTGCCTCTGGCAATATACTAGAGGGTGCGGTAGTCCAACCATCCCTGAAGGAATGACTCTAACCTGCTATAGTAACCTGCTATGGATGTTAACCCTTAAAGGGCCCTAACAGTCTTTAAATGTAATATTATCTAAGTTTAATTGTATCTTATTTATTTTGTTAGATATTCACCAATTATATTTTCTAATCTAGGAAGCACTTGGGAGTGTTGTGGGCAGTGTGTTTAACATCTCCACCCTAGCCCAACTTTCTCATTTTTTTATATGAAGAAACTGAGGCCCAGATTACAGATTACTTGCCCAAGATCACATAGGCAGCGAGTGGCAGAAGTGAGATTTAATCTCAAATGATCGCAAGGTGAACATTCTTTCCTCTGTACTGACCGCCTGCTGTGACCGGGCACTGTGTTAGGTATTGGGTATAGGAACGTAAAGGTGAGACAATCCCTGCTCTCCAAAAAGGGGACATTCTATCGAAGAGATTCCTCATGTTCTCTGAGAAGCAAATACTTGTGAAATACTGCCATTTACTGTACAGACGGTTCTCACTTGACATAAGCAGACTGTTGTGCAGTCCTCCACAGTAAAGTGATTTTTATTTTTTTTTCTTGTTTAATTTTTTGGAGGGGGGAAGGCAGGGCAATTTGGGTTAAGTGACAAGGTCACACAGCTAGTAAGTATGTCAAGCATCTGAGGCTGGATTTGAACTCAAGTCCTCCGGACTCCAGGGCCGGTGCTCTACTCACTGTACCACCTAGTTGCCCCGATTTTTATATTTAAGTAATGTAAATTTTCTTATGGACATGGGGAAGGGAGGGAGGCAGGAAAGGGGCATGTCCATGGAGGGAGGAGGCTGGCACAAAGTTCAGAAGTGAGAGCAGAAAGAGGAACACAGGATCTGGGGCCAGCCACGTGGGGACCTGGTTGAAACCGAGAGGAAGAAATTGGGGGAGAGGGATGGCAGCTAGGTGGGGGCTGGACATGGATGAAGACAGGGAGGACAGGGCAGTCTGGGGACAGACATGAGTACCCATGGGCAGTTGGAGGGAAGATAAACATCCCGGGGCCAGACACCCAGGTGGATGGGCTGAGTGGAGCAAAAGTCCCCTTTCTTTGAGCTGGAGGTCTTAAGCCAAGCCTTGATCAGGTGGTGGAGGAAGTATTTTCATGTGTTTTGCTGCTTTCATTTAGAGGGCTTTTTTTTCAAGGGTTTTGCTTTTTTTTTTTTTTTGTGGAGGTAGAGGGTGGGAAGCCATGGAGCGCCAAAGAGAGGGGCAGGAGTGAGGAGAAAGAAAGCGCAAGAACTGTACAGTAAAATTAACATAGGTGTTTTTTTTGGACTATGGATTTCTTTCAGAATTCCTTATATAAAGTCGAATTTGCATAATGCAAATTTATCTAAAGCCAGAACAATCTGTATATGCATCTAATGGGGGCTTTTTGATTCATATCCAATTCACCTAACTTGGAGGCACCCAGGCGAGGGTAGCCACTGTTACATATGCAAAGTAAATACAAAGTGGTTTTGTAGGTAGGAGGGGAGCAACACCAGGAGGAAATCAGGAAAGATATCTTGAAGGAAGGAGCCCTTGAGCTGAACCTTGAAGGGAAACAGGAGTTATAAGAAACAGCATGGAGGAAGGAGTGCATACTGGACATTAGGGACAGCCTGCCCAAAGGTACAGAGAGAAGAGATGGAATATTGGGTACAAGGAACAGCAAATAGGTCATTTTGACTGGAATGTAGGGAAATTTTATGTAAGTGGTCAGTCAATGAACTTTTATTAAGCACCTACTATGTACCAGGCATTATGTTAATCATCCTAGACAGGTAGGCTAGAGCCAGATTGTGAAGGGTTTCAAATGCCAAAACAGAGGAATTTGTATTTTATTCCAGAGGTAATTGGGGTAGACTGGAGCTTTTTGATTGGGGACCCGACATGATAAGAGCTGTGGTTCGGGAATGTCACTTTGGCAGCTGTGTGGAGGATGGTTTGGAGAGTGGAGTATGGAGACCAGCTGGGAAACTATGGTAATAGAGCAGGCAGAGTGGTTGTGGTGAGGGTGCAGAGAAGGGGCTTTATGTATACAGTGTGTCTGTGATGTGCTGTGTATAGAAGAGAAGAAGATTCTGCTGGGCTGCTGCAGCAAAATTAGGATTAAGACTCTCACTCTCTCTCCTCTGGTTCCCACCTTTGGGATGTGGGCATTGTCAGTCTTTCCTGCCACTCTTCTCTTGCAATCTGGGGTAACTTCCTTGCTCATCAGTACCCTCAGGCCTGCCCCAGGGAGGAGTCTCCTTGAGCATTCTTGGGAGTAGAACAAGGGTGAAGGTCATTGTGGTCTGTTGCAGTTCACCCATGCCCTCAGCAGAGACTTAATATTGAACTCACTTTTTGTATAGGGGAAAAACTGGATTCATGCTCTTACCCTCACTTTGGGAAGTCATGGAATATAAATCGATAAGATTCCTTTTCATTTTCTTCCAGAGTTCCCAGCTTGGGATGATCCTGACTATTTCAGAAAGCAGATCTATTCTGTCTCTGTCTCTGTCTCCCCATCTCTGTCTTTCTGTCTCTCTCTCTCTCTATCTCTCTCTCTCTCTCTCTCTCTCTCTCTCTCTCTCACAGACACAGACACACACACACACACACACACACGCACACACACTGGCCACTGGTCCCCTCTTTCACTCTCGCATCGCGTTCTCAAGAATGAAACACATAAAAATCAGAGATTGCTATGGTAACCGCACTTCTATATTTGCTTTCACTCCTAATTTAACAGGTAACCAGGTGGCACACTAGATAGAAACCTGGTCCTGGAAGATCTGAGGAAAATCTAAGTTCAAATCCAGTTTCAGACACTTATTAGCTGTGTGACTTTGGGCAAGTCACTTAACCTCTGCTTGCCTCAGTTTCCTCAAGTATAAAATGAGGGTTCTTACAGTACCTGTCTCCCAGTGTTAAGATATTTGTGAAGGGCTTAGCACAGTGTCTGGCACATAGTAGAGACTATCTAAATATTAGTTACTATTGTTATTATTATTGAAATGAAAACAAAATTTAAAAAACAGGCAAGGTTGGGGCTTCACAGTTGCTTTCTCCCAGGCTGAAGGGGAAAAGGGAACCATGCGAAAATCATCATCTGTTATCAGGTTTCCCAAATGGAGAGTTCAGCAACATCTGGTGTGCCCGGACATGCCTTCCATCTCCTCAGACTCTCTCCCAGCCTTAGCAGGTAACAATGGTGGTGGAGGCCTCATTCTAATGGCTTCTCAAATGCCAGCAGCCCCACTTGCCTCCATACCCACTCCTGTCGCTCTCAAAACTCACACACAGGGTGTTGTGAGGATCAGATGAGAAATTTGTAAAGCACTTAGAGCATAGTACCTGGCACATAGTAGGCATCGTATAAATGCCAGCCATCATAATCATCATTATTATTGTTGTTGTTGCTTGAGTTCACATCTATGCCTGCCCACGTACTTATCATATTTTGTAAAGCACTTAGCGCATAGTACCTGGCACATAGTAGGCGCTTTGTAAATGCTAGCCATCATCATCATCATCATCATCGCTATTGTTGTTTGAGTTCACGTCTGTGCCTGCTCATGTACTTACTATATTTTACAAGACTCACCTAGGGCAAGGAAAAGATAATAATGAATCTTTATACCTTTGTCAGTGAATCAAAACAAACTGGAGATTTCTATCCTGACCCATAGGGTTCATCTTAGATGTTCTAAATCTTTGGTGCAGAAGATGTTGGGGAGGTAGAATCAACAAGATGTGGGAGCTGATTGGATATGTTGAGTGACTTAAAGTGAAGAGTCAGGGCGCTAGGTGGTGCAGTGAGTACAGCAACAACCCTGAAGTCAGGAGGACCTGAGTTCAAATCCAGCCTCAGACACTTGACACACTTACTAGCTGTGTGACCTTGGGCACACAGTAACTTAACCCCAATTGCCCTGCCTTCCCCCTCTGCAAAAAATAAAAAATAAAAAAAATTAAAGTGGAGAGTTGTTCAGTTAAGCTAAGTTAGGTTTGGATTTGGATTCGCACTAGCAATAAAGCACACTTCTGAGAAAACATGGTTTTTATTGAAAGAAAGGGGAGATACTCTAACAAATACAGTTAACACAACAAAGACAAAGACACAAACAACATAGATTCATCACCTCTCCAGGGAATTCCAGCACTTAATCCTCTCAAAGGTGAGCCTGGTCCTTGGTTTATACAGCCCAGCTCGATCAAGGCCCAAGAGGGAAACTGATCCCAGGAAGCTTCTTCTCTGTAGTGAGATCCCCACTAGCTCATTCCACGTGGGGACTTTTGTATCTTCCTGAACAAGGAGGGCCTACTGCTAACTGTCCCAGATGTTCCCCTCCAGAAGGGGCAGCCACTCCCTGGGAAGATCTTGTCAATCATTTTGTTTTTGAGAACTGGCTAGGTCCTCAAGAAGCAGTTTTGGAATTTCCTGTCCTTTGTCTTAAGTTACCTGTTCTTTGTTCAGGCTTATCTCCTACTGTATTCCATTCTTTGGGCCCATTAACTAGAGAGGAGTGTCTGAGAGGTCCATTCTTAAGGTTTATCAGTTGGAGAGGTATGTCTGATTCTTTATTCCAAGACAGAAAGTCTTAAAGGTCTTAGCAAGAAAGACAGGGGGAAAGGAATGTCTGGTATTCCAAACCAGAGTCTTGCAGGGAGGGGGGATGAGGGGAAGGAAGAAAAGCTGGGCTTACACTATAACATGGAAGATCCTCTATAATGATTTATCATTCAAGAGTCAAGGATGATTCCTGGGTTATAAACCTGAGAGACTAAAAGAATGGTGATATTCTTGACAGAAATAGGAATGTTGGGAAGCAGAGTGGATTTAGGAGAAAAGATATTGAGTTTGATTTGTATGTGGGGACACGATTGCAAGACATCCAATTGGAGATATGAAGCAGGAAGGTGGAGATTTATGACCAGAGTTCCTTTGAGAGATGTGGGCTGAACAGGTAGATCTGGAAGTCATCTGCATATATTGATAGTTGAATCCATGGGATCTGCTGAGATCACCAAGAGAGGGAATATAGCAAGAGAAGAGGAAAGGGCCCAGGGAATTTAAGGTCATGTGAGCATCAAGATGGTAGATTAGACATTTTCTCCAATCCCCAGGATCTTTCAAACTTTTCCAAAACAGAAATTATGCACAAAAGATAAAGCAACTTTAGCTATTTCCATGGTCTAGGACAAAGAGAGTCCAAAAGAAGATTAAAAAACAAACAAACAAACCCAGGAATTGATGCTCACTGAAGCTGAGCTCACTTAGCACCCCTCCTCCACCTCCCATGCTACCAGCAGTAAGGCTGCACTAGCAGATCCAAGGGCATAGCACAACCATCAAAACCCACACCTATGCCCAGGTCCCCCCTCCCTCTTTTCACTTCCGTAGAGATCCTGGCTCTAGGCTGTGGAAGCTTCCAGGGTTCAATAGCCACTGACCACCTCCTGAAAGAAATTCCAAAATGAAACCTTCTAGCATACTGATCATTAGGCAGAATTCTGGGAAAATGGTGGAGTAGGTCAGAAAATCCCTGTCTCTACAAACTTCCTCAGACAGAACATCTCCTCGAAGTAAATGTAGAGTGCCAAAAATAAACAAAAGTTGGAGTAAAGCTGTTGTCCTACTAAGTCAACTTGAGAGGACCTCAGGGAAGACTACCACCAGAGACTGAAGTTTGGCCAAGCTGAAGTGCAAACACTTCTAGGCCAACTCTACTGAATCAACAACAGGCAGGGTGGCAGCCTTGGGCCTCAGGAACTTCCATCTCATGGAGGGTGTGGGAGTGGGAGGGCTGATCAGGGGAAGATTGAAGGACCCTCCGCTGTCTCTGGACAACAGGTCCTCGGCTGCAGCTGCCCAGTGAGAAGGAGCTAGCACGTGCCTGATGAGTGTTGTGAAATGCCTCCACGCACCGGGGTGTTCAGTAACATCTGTGTTTCTCGGTTCATCCATTTCAGTTGTAGCAGAGGAACAGGAGTCTGTCAGTTGTGGGTGCTTGCAGGGGAGTGGAGTCCCTGGTTTTGGTTCCAGGGCAGAGGGGAGAGCTGAAGTTTGCAGCCATGGGAGGGACTGCAGGGAACAAGAGTGTTTGTAAGACAGTGTAGCTGGGGGACCCTAGCTGTGGCTTAGGGGTGGAGAGGAGGGTCTGAAGTTGGGCCCCCAGATGGAGCTCAGAAAATATTAATAAGAAGGACCTGAGGCCTGGGGCACCATTACTGCCACCTCAAGACTAGAACCTGATTACAATAATAAGCTGCTAAAAATAAAATTAAGCAAAATAAATATAAAAATGAGTAAGCAAAGAACCCAACTACAGACAACTACTATGGAGATAAAGAAGATATTCAGAGGAAGATAGTGAAGTAAAAAAAAGAAAAGCCACTCCTCTCTCAAATGGTCACAGGCACAAAAAGATTTCTTGGAAGAACTTGAAAAGGACTTCAAAATTCAAATAAAAGAGAATGAGGAAATATTAGGAAATAAAAATAAAAGCAACCTAAGAAAATCAAGAAAATTATGAAAAGAGAGTCAATCAATTGGAAAAAGGGATCCAAGAACTTAAGAAAATAACTCTTGAAAACTAGAATTGGGCAAAGGGAAGTGAATGATGTTCTATGACACCAAGAAATAATAAAACAAAGTCAAAAGAATGAAAAACTGGAAAAGAATATGAAACATCTCATTATTAAAACAACTGATCTGGAGAACAGATCTAGGAAAGACAACTTGAGACATTGTTGGACTACCTGAAAGTTGCAAACAAAAAAAAAAATCTTGATACAATATTACGAGAAATAATTAAGGAAAATTGCCCTGAAGTTCTAGAACAAGAAGGTAAAGTAGAAATAGAAAAGAAAAATCCACTGATTACCATCTAAAGAGATCCCAGCATGAAAACTTACAAGAATATCATGGCCAAGTTTTGAAGCTCCCAGGTTAAGGAGAAAATATTACAAGCAACAAGAAGATAACCAGTTAGGATTATACAAGACCTATCAGCTTCCACACTAAAAAACCATAGGTGTTGGGACATTATATTTTGAAGTCCAAATTGATTGCAATCAAAAATAATCTACATGGCAAAATTGAGTAAAATCCTGAATGGGAAAAAAATAGATATTTAAGAAACTGAAAAACTTTCAGGTATTTGTGACAAAAAAAAAAAGCAGAACTCAGTGGAAAATTTGACATATAAGATCTAGGAGAAATAGAAGGTGAAGACGAAAGACCGATGGGGTGATGGGACCTAGATCCCTAAAAGGAAAAGAACACGTCTTTGAAAGCAACCCAATCCCTGAATTTTCCCATACCTTTTAGCAGCCTCCATCCCTGGTGCAGATGAGGTTTAGACTGTGGGAGCCCCCTTGAACTCTCCTTGAATCTTCCCATTAGATGAGGCATTTGCCTGAGGCTGAAAGCCTTTCATTATTGCTAGGCCCAAATCTGTGGGCTAGGTTACCTAGCCTAGCCCTCCTTCATCTGGCTAGTTTCCATCCTTCATCTTGTCAAAGTGTCTGTGCCCAAATCTGTTACCCTTAAACTAGCCTAGCCCTACATTGTCTGTGGTTTACAAGTAGACTTCAGCTACTTCCCACCCTTAATCCCTTTCTCTTGGTTCCTGGAATCTGACCTCACCCCAGTCTCATCAAGCTCCTCCTTAGACTCCTCCTCAAGACCCTCCCTAAACCCCTCCTCCCATCACCCCAGGACCACCCTAGATCCCTCCCACAATCTTCCTGTATATAAGTTTCATCTTGCCTCCATGAAGGTGCTCAGATTCCAGATGGAATCTGGCCTGCTTGTGAAAACAAACATTATAAATGATGAGATTTCTTAAGACAACCCATTATGGTGAATCTGTAATAAACTTTGTCTCTCTTTGGCTGTGAGAAAGCTTGAGTCTAATTCTTTTGAGCAGGACCCAGCATGCTGGTATTTTGGGGTCTCGAGCACCCCTAAAAGCATATAGTTCCCTGACCTCTCCAGTGCCTTTGCCCAAGGCAACTGGCCCACCCCAGCCCCCCTCCCCCCAGATCACCTAATTAGCTTACTGGACATTCCTTTCACTGTCTCACTTGGCCCACCCCAGACTACTTACCACTCTTAATCCCACTGATCCTTTCACTGTCCTTTCTGTATATAAGCATCCATCTCACCCCCATTAGTTTCAGGTTCACTAGGCATCCTGCCTGCTACTATTAATATTATAATAAACCTTGTCATTTGACTGGAAGATGGTTTGAGTGCATGAACTCCTTCTAGGCAGATGCCCCCACTCTGTACCCTGACATTTTGGGGTTCTCAGCAACCCCAAACTGCATAAAGACCAATGAAAAGACTCAGTAAGGTCAAACTGTTTACTTCTTATATGTGAAAATGTTATCAGTGTTCTTAAGACTCGTTACCTAAGATTGTCAGGTTGGGATTGAGCTGAGTATGATGGGGTGATTATAAAAAACAAAATTGTGTAGGAAAAGGTAAAAGGGAGTAATTATCTCATACAAATGAGGCATGAAAGGAAAAACTGCTACAGAGGAAGCAGATGGGGGTAGAGGGCTGGTGGTGCTGGAATCTTACTCGTCAGATCTGGGGTAAAGAGGGAACAACATACGTGTAGATGGGTATAACCGTCTTACAAATTTATAAAGAAATAAGAGGACAGGGGACAGGATAAGGGAAGGACTTTTAGAAGGGTGTGTAGATTAAGATTTAGGAGGGTGTGGGGAGAAGATAAGGCAAAGACTATTAGAAGAGTGGGTAGAAAAAGGAAAAGGAGGGTAAGATTGTTTGTCCTTCATTCTTGAAGAAGACCATAACATCAGGGATGTGATGCCATGACATGCAAGTGAATTGGATTTTAAGTGAGGGAGGACTGCACAAAATTATCAGCCTCACTTCCTCCTCCAGAATCATCTGATCCAGTGGCCAGATATGGATCAGGACAACTGGAGATGGCCCAGGATGCAGTAGGGGACCTTTACCTTTTCAAGTTAAGGTCTTTAACAGGTCTCAGTTTGACTGAAGCATCACCCATTCAGTGATTAATGTTTAATAAAAAATGAGGCAAAGGATGGTCTTTAAAAAAAAAAAAGGAGATCTGGGAGCAGAAGAGTCTCAGGGTTTCTGGCCAAAACAGAAACAATTGTTATTTACATTCATTCTGAGCCAATCAAGGCCCACATTGTGACCAGGTGGGGCTTGGTCTAGGACCAGACTGATTTGGGGTTAAGGCTGACCTTTAAGAGAAAAAATCAAAACAAAAAAGTTTCAACAATTAAAATTTACATTCCCTTTGGGCAAAGCACCTGTAGGTAAGGGTGTGATACCCTATGTGGAGAGAGGAGGAAGAAAAGAATGGAAAGAAAAAAATGAAAGGAAGGAAGGAAGGAAGGAAGATAGATAGATAGATAGATAGATAGATAGATAGATAGATAGATAGATAGATAGAAAGAAAGAAAGAAAGAAAGAAAGAAAGAAAGAAAGAAAGAAAGAAAGAAAGAAAGAGAGAAAGAAAGAAAGAAAGAAAAAAGAAAGAAAGGAAGGAAGGAAGGAAGAAAGGAAGAAAGAAAGAAAGAAAAAGAAAGAAAGAGAAAGAAAGAAAGAAAGGAAGGAAGAAAGAAAGAAAGGAAAGAAAGGAAGAAAGGAAGAATAAGGAGCCGTGTTGTCCACCTATTGGCAGCTCCTTCTCTAGAGCCATCTGAGTCCAGTGGCCAGATATAAATCAGGACAACTTTAGCTGGCCCAGGATGCAGGAAGGTAAGGGGAAAGGATAAGGAAGGGATTCTTGAAAAGGTTATGGATTAGGGAAGTAATGGTTAGAAATAGACTAGCTGAGTGAGGAAGGATAAGGTATAAAGACAGACTGAGAAGGGCAATTGTAGTAGGAAGGCCGAATTTATAATCTCAAATATAATCGTGTATATGTTTGAATGGTTCGAAATCGCAAGGTATGAGAGGTTCTCTAAGGAGAAAACAACAAGAAATTTATTTAGGCCTCACCACAGCAGAACCGTGAACCAGCCTCCCCATTCCGACATCTTGACAAAAAGACTCCAGGCCCAGAAAGCCCACCTCACAAGAGTAACCAGGAGGCCACAGAAAAACAAGATAGTATTTAGCCAAATCATTTTTATTGGCCTCACATTCCTGCTCGCACTCCTGGGTCTACACACGGGTAAGCCCTGCTTCCACAGCTTCCCCCTCCGCTTCACCTTTCCTCCCAGCCGAGCTTCTGGCGTTCTCAAGCCCCGCCTCAACCACCAGAGACCATTGGTTCCCGAGCTGGCCCCTCCTAAGTCACCAATCCACACCCACACAGGCTTCACACCTGACAGGGCCTTGGGCCTGGGGCTTAGCACTTAACAGCTGAAAGTATTTCCACTCAAAAGAAACAAAATCCATGCTAATGAGACAATTTTGCTTAACAACACAGCAATAGTGAGGAAAAATAGGATGGAGGGAAATACACAAATAATAATTATAACTTTGAATGTGAATGGTATGAATTCATCCATAAAAACTAAAATGGAACAAGATAGCAGAATAGATTAAAAATCAGAATCCAACCATACACTGTTTGCAAGAATTATATTTTCAAATGAGAAATAGAATTTATTATGCTTCAGCTGATGTAAAAAAATCAAGTGTAGCAATCATGATCTCAAAGTTAAAGCTAAAGTAGATTTAATTAGATCTATTAATTAAAGATTTAATTAAAAAAGATAAACAGGGAAACTACATTATGATAAAAGGTACCATAGATGATAAAGCAATACCAATACTAAACCTATATGCATCAAATATATTGCATCTAAATTTTTAAAAGAAAAGTTCTATGGATTAAAAGTAGAAATAGACAGTAGTAGTATAATAGCAGGGAACTTTAATCTTCCCCTCTCAGAACTAGATAAATCTAACCAAAAAATAAATAAGAAAGAAGTCAGAGAAGTGAACAGAAGTTTAGATAATCTAGATACAATAGATATCTGGAGAGAACTGAAGGGGAATAGAAAAGAATATGTATTTTTCTCAAGTGGTACAGGGTACCTTTACAAAGATTGACAATATATTAGGGCATAAAAATTTTATAGTTAAAAGCAGAAATTTTAAATGCATTCTTTTCAGATCACAATGCAATAAAATTATATTTAATAAGGGACCACAGAAACACAGAATAAAATTAATTGCAAATTCAACAACCGGATATTAAAGAATGAATGGTTTAAAGAATAAATCATAGAAACAATCAATAATTTTTTTTACAGAGTAACAATAATGAGGCAACATATTGAAACCTGTGGGATACAGCCAAAGCAATGATCAAAGGAAAATTTATATCTCTAAATGTTTATATCCACAAAACAGAGAGCAGATCAATGAATTGGGTAAGCAATTTAAAAAAAAAAAAAACTAGAAAAAGACCAAGGAAAAAATCCCCAATTAAATGTTAAATTGGAAATCCTAAAAATTAAAGGTGAGATTAATTAAACTGAGGGCAAGAAAACCATTGAGTTAATAAATAAAACTAGGGATTGATTTTATGAAAAAACCAATAAAATAGATGAACCATTGGCTAATACGATTTTTAAAAAGAGGGATGAAGATAAATCACCAGTATTAAAAATGGAAAGAGTGAATGTACCACAAATAAATATGAAATAAAAGCAATTATAAGGAGTTATTTTGCTCAATGAAGTGCCAATAAATTTAACAATTTAAATGAAATGGAGGAATACTTACAAAAATATAAATTTCCTAGATTAATAGAAGAAGAAATAGAATATCTAAATAGACTTCCTTAGACAAAGAAATTGAACAGGCCATAAAAGACTTTACTGTGAGTAGACCTGCCAAAACAAACACAGCAACTATATGAAGAAAATTATTTTAAAAAATACCTTTTATACAAATAAAAAAGATTTAAATAATTGGAAAGATATTGGTTGCTCATAAGTAGGCAGGACCAAAATAACAAAAATGACAATTTTACCTAAATTAATCTACATATTCAATATCATTCCAATTAAATTACTAAAAATTATTTTACTGAGTTAGAAAGATAATAATAAAATTCATTTAGAATATCAAAGGAACTAATAAAAATATAAAGGATGTTTAGCAATACCAGATCTTAAACTATATTATAAGGCAATAACTATCAAATCTGTTACTGGCTAAGAAATAGAAAGGTAAATCAATGGAATAGAATGGATATACGATTTGCAGCAGCAAATTTACAGCAGATGACCTTGTGTTTGACAAGTGTAAAGACTTAAGTTTTGGGGATGAGTTCATTATTTGGTAAAAAAAAAAATTAAAATATTGGGAAAGCTGGAAAGAATTTGGCAGAAATTGGGCATAGACCAATATCTTACACTATTTACCAGGATAAGGTCAAAATGGTTACATGACCTAGATATAAAGGGAAATATTACAAGAAAATTTGAAGAACATGGACATATTACTTTTCAGACTTGAGAATAGGCAAACAATTTATGAATAAACAAGAAACAGAGAGCATTGGGAGGTGTAAAGCGGATAATTTTGAATATATTAAATTAAAAAGGTTTTATACAAATAAAACCAATGTAGTCAAGATCAGAAGGAAAGCAGAAAATTGTGGGGAAATTTTTATCGACAGTTCCTCAGATAAAAGTCTCATATCTCAAATATATGAAGAACTTTGTCAAATCTATAAGAATATAAGTCATTCCCCAATTGACAAATGGTCAAAGGATATGAACAGGCTGTTTTCCAATGAAGAAATCAAAACAATTTATAGTCATATGAAAAATGTTCTAAATCATTACTGATTAGAGAAAAGCAAATTAAAACAACTTTGAGATATCATTTTACACCTATCAGATTGGCTAAAATGATAGAAGGGGACAAATGTTGGAAGGGATGTGAAAAAATTGGGACTCTAATTCACTGTTGGTGGAACTGTGAACTAATTAACCATTTTGGAGAGCAATTTGGAATTATGCCCAAAGAGTTATAAAATTGCCTATACCCTTTAGCCCAGCCATACCACTATTAGGTCTGTTCCCAAGATGATTAGGGAAAAAGGAAAAGAACCAATATGTCATAAAATATTTATAGCAGCTCTCTTTGTGGTGGCAAAGAGCTGGAAACTGCAGGGATGCCTGTCAATTGGGGAAGGGCCAAATAAGCTGTGGTATATGATTGTGATGGAATTGGTTAGTTGTCCTTCATTCTCAAAGAGCACCAAAATGACATCACTATGCTAGAGTCAAGTTACAGTGTGTCTGTGGCTGATCAGACCAATACAAGCTCAGAATATTCTACCTCAAGTCAGGCACAAATAGTCCATGTGAACATTCTGGGTGGATTCTCTAAATTTGTGCATCTAGCCTTTCTTTTGAGCTACTTCAATTCTGCTTTTGTGCATAGAGTGCAGTACCTTCTCTGACGAGGGCACACCATACTGAGTGGTTCCCATCTTACACAATCAATCCCAAAGTTCTTTTTTTTTTTTGAATGAATGAAAAAGCATTTATTAAGTGCTTACAATGTGCCAAGCACTATGCTAAGACACTGGGAATAAAAGCAGAAAATATTTCTACAGTCTAGCTCTTAAGGGGCTCCCACTCTCTTTGTGGGAGATAACACTTAATATGGAAAAATCCAATAGTCCTGAAGATGTGTTAGCTAAGTAAATGGTAAGGCACATAGGGTCCACAGATGTCATATGTAGGTCAGATGACTGTCCTAGCAGAATGCAACGGATAGAGACAAGGCAGATGATGCGGCTCAGAGGACCTCAGGAGGCAGTGGAAGGGATGAGTGGTAAGTCCTCGTTATCCTTCATGTAACTGGAAAATCGAGCACGGTTGATTCCTGTCTCCACCACAGTCCATATCACATGCCTTATGATGGAATGGAAGTGATGCTGTGTTCTCTAGGGCTGTACCAGTGGGAGTCAAAGTCTGTCAGGTGCTATTAAGTATGATCAAATATGGGCCCCAGAAACAGTGATTACAGTAGAGCTAAGACCAGAGTGCGTTTGACAGAAGGGTGGTGATTTTTCTTTTCCATAGAAATTTATCAACACAGTCTACTAAGGTGAGAAGGAGTTATATATCATGAGTAACAGTAGAGAATGGACCCTCACCAACAAAATTTCATATCTCTGAATTATTGAAGAATTTTTTGGATTTGGCTTGTAAAAGACAGGTTTTTAAGTTCAAACTGTGTCTCTGAATGATCTAGGACAAGTTGGGTTGGTACTCTGGACTTCAGTTTTCTCACTTGTAGGATAAAATAATTCAATTTAACAAACATTTATCGAACAACTACTGCGTGGAAGGTACTGTTCCAAGCAGTGGGATACAGAACCAGAAGGTAATCAATTTCTGCTCTTAAGGAGCTTACATTCTACTGGGGGTGGGGCATACATCAGTTAGTCAATCATTATGCATTTATTAAGCACCTACTACATGCTAGGCACTGTATTAGGAGATGAGGACCTCAATACGGAACCAAAATAGTCCTTGTCTTTAAGTAACTTATTATCAGGAATTCCAAACTTCTTAAGAGAGACCTTGAGAGTGTCCTCGTATTGCTTCTTCTGACCACCATGTGAATGCTTTGCCCTGTGTGAGTTCTCCAAAAAATAGTCTTTTTTTTTTTTTTGGCAAGCGTACATACGTTTTGCATTTGAACAATTGTGGCCAGCCCATTGGAGTTGTGCTCTCTGCAGCAGAGTTTGAATGCTTGGCAGTTTAGTTAGAGAAAGGACCTCAGTGTCTGGTATCTTATCCTGCCAGGTAATCTTCAGAAGCTTCCTAAGACAATTCAAATGGAAGTAATTCAGTTTGCTGGCATGGCGCTGATGGAATCTCCAGGTTTCACAGGCATACAACAATGAGTCAGCACCACGGCTCTGTAGACCTTCAGTTTGGTAGTTAGTCTGATACCTCTCTTCTCCCACACTTTGCTTCAGAGCCTCCCAAACACTGAGCTAGCTCTGGCAATGCATGCGCCAACCTCATTATCAATGTACATCCCTGGAAAGTACACTACCAAGGTAAATGAACTTAGCCACAGCACTCAAAACTTCTCCATTTTCTGTAACCAATGGTTCCCTGTGTAGATGGTATGGTGATGGCTGATGGAGCACCTGTGTTTTCTTGGTGTTAATTGTTAGGCCAAAATTAGCACAAGCAGCAGAGAATTGATCCATACTTTGTTGCATCTCAGCCTCAGAGACTGCATTGAGTGCACCTTCATCCGCAAACTGAAAATCATGCTGCACCTACACTCCCTGTACTTTAGTCTTGTCTCATAGCCTTTTCAAGTTGAAGAATCTGCCATTGGTGCTGTAGCTGGCCTTGATGCTGTGTTCGTCTTCATCGAAGGCATTTGTCAAAATGGCTAAAAACATCATGCTAAAAAGCTTGGGAGCAAGCACACAGACTTGTTTCACTCCATTGGTGACTGTGAAAGCACAAGGACATTGTTTATTATCTAGAACCTGGGCAAGCATGCTGTCATGAAATTGATGTACAATGCTGATAAACTTCTCCAGGCAACCAAATTTTGACATAATTTTCCATAGTACCTTATGACTGATATATCAAAAGGCTTTGGTCAGATCTACAAATGTTGTGTACAAACCTCTGTTCTGGTTCTGGAATTTCTCGTGGAGTTGTCAGGCAGCAAACACCATTCCTCAGCCCTCTCAGGTAGATGACCATCTTCTAGGTGAAGGATCAGTCTATTAAGGAGGACTCTGGTGATAATCTTGCAAGCAATGACTAAGAGAGACCCCTCTGTGATTGTCACAGGATAATCTAGAGATGAATGATGGAGGCATCCTTGAACTGGGGGACAATGTCCTCCTGCCATATAACCTGGAAAATTTCAGTCAGCTTTTGTATGAACAGTGGACCCCTCACCTTGTAAATCTCAGCTGAAACAGAATCAGCACCAGATGCTTCGCGTCATGAAAGGAGCCTAATGGCATTCAAAACCTCTTCCTCAGATGGGACTTCAGCTAGGGAGGGATTGACTTCAACCTGAAGTAAAAGGCCTTCAGCATTGATTGATGATGGTCTGTTGAAAACACTATGGAAATGTTCAGCCCATCTCTCTAGGATCATGTCCTTATCACTAATCAATGTGGCTCCATCAACATTCAGTAGTTCTTTGGTCTTTGGTCCACAAATAGCCTTCAGAACATCATAAAAGCACTTTGGATTGTTGTTATTAGCATAAGACTGAATTTCATCTTCCTTCTTACTGAGCCAAGAATCTTGCTGTACTTTACTTTTGATGGAATTAAATGCTGCCTTCTTAGAGATGGATGAACTGTCTGCTGGTAAACCCTGTGGAGTTCTCATTTTTCATTTAGCAGCTTCTAAATTTCCCCATCATCTTCATCAAACCAGTCTTGATGTTTCGACTGTTCTGACCCAGACGAACAAATGCAGTGTTGTACACCAAATCTCTGGAAGCTGCCCCTTCCTTTTCTGCTCCACTGTTGCCAACTGTGTGTTGGCTCAACTTTCCCTCCAAGTTAGCAACAAACTGTTCCCCACTCAGAGAAGTGCTCTCATCTGTTAACATTAATTCTCCTGGTAGTCATTTTGCCTTGGGGCCCACTTTTGTTGAATGCAAATGTTTAGCTTAGACAGCATGTCTTTGATCGGTCCAGCACTCTGTATCACACATGGCCTTCCTCACTCTCACACCCTGTCTGTCTTTTCTCCTTACAATCACATAGTCTATTAAATGTCAATGTTTGCTATGAGGGTGCATCCTTGAAGTTTTATTGCATTTAGGTAAACAAAAGACATTGTTGATGATGAGAAGGTCATGAGCTGCACAAGTCCTCAGTAGTAAGTAACCATTGTTGTTGCTGTTTCCAACTCCATTCCTTCCCAAGACTCCCTGCCAAGTCTGGTAATCTGAGCCTACTCTAACATTAAAGTCACCCAGAATTATAAGCTTGTCCTCTTTTGGCACATTGATGAAAAGGGTCTCCTGGTCTTCATAAAAATTTTCTTTGACCTTATCAGGGTTTGTCGTGGTAGGAGCATAACCACTGATGATGGTGGCGTGGTATTTTCCTACAAGTGGCAATTGCATTGTCATGAGCCTGTCTTTCACTCATTTTGGTAGGCATACAAGCTTGTTGACTAGATTAGTTTTGATTGCAAAACCCATGTCAGCTTCACGGAATTCCCCTTCACTGCAGCCACTCCAGAAAAACATGTATCCAGCTCCGACTTCAGTAAGCTGGCCTTCATTTGCCAGCCTTGTTTCACTCAGGGCTGCTATTTGGATACAATACCTACTGACTTCTCTTTTAACAAGAACTGTATGTCTTTCGGGTCTACTGGATTTTGTGTTGTCTATAAGTGTGCACACATTCCATGTGCTAATAGTGAGTGAATCGCTTTTCTGAACATTTTTATATTTTTTTGTGTTTCAACTGCAGGGTGAGACCCTTGCCTGCCATGGTAATCAGGCCACAGTTGGGTAAGCAATTTTTAGGGCACCTTTTCTAGTCCCTTCCTCACTCCAGGAGGTGAGCAGTTCAATCCTTAAACAACTGCTCAGATACCCTGGGGGCTGCCAAATCCCACTGCTGCTTCCACTGAGAATATGACCCTATGGCCTGGGCACCTGTCTGCAGGGCTGTGACTACAGCTCCCAGTGTATCCGCACCTGTTGCTTCATCACTTGCTTGTCACCACAAGACTTTTTTTCTTTTTTTTTCAGTTTATTATTTAATATATTTAGTTTTCAACATTGATTTTCACAAGAGTTTGAATTACAAATTTTCTCCCCATTTCTACCCTCCCCCCCACTCCAAGATGGCATATATTCTGGTTGC
>CM053626.1:179303705-179319947 GCA_028646595.1 Phalanger gymnotis
TGGCTAATTCTGCCTTTCAAGGCATTCTTCTCCTCATTGGCTTTTTGGAGCTCTTTTGCCATTTGAGTTAGTCAATTTTTTAAAGTGTTGTTTTCTTCAGTATAATTTTCAGTATTTTTTTGGGTCTCCTTTAGCAAGTCATTGACTTGTTTTTCATGGTTTTCTCTCATCCTTCTCATTTCTCTTCCCAATCTTTCCTCTACTTCTCTAACTTGCTTTTCCAAATCCTTTTTGAGCTCTTCCATGGCCTGACACCAGTTCATGTTTTTCTTAGAGGCTTTTGTTGTAGGCTCCTTGACTTTGTTGACTTCTTCTGGCTGTATGTTTTGGTCTTCTTTGTCACCAAAGAAAGATTCCAGAGTCTGAGACTGAATCTGGGTGTGTTTTCGCTGCCTGGCCATGTTCCCAGCCAACTTACTTGACCCTTGAGTTTTTCAGTGGGGTATGACTGCTTGTAGAGTACAGAGTTCTATGTTCCACGCTTGGGGGGATGCACCAGCTCTGCCACACCAGCACTCCTCCTTCCCCAAGAACCCGCAACCTGGACTGGATTTAGATCTTCAGCAGGCTCTTCACTCCTGCTCTGGTCTGCTACTTAATTCCTCCCACCAGGTGGGCCTGGGGCAGAAGCAACTGCAGCTGTAGTTCTGTAGCTGCCCCACCTCCGCTGCCCAGGGCGGGTGGCCGAACCCATGAACTCCCTGTCCCCAGAAGCTTTTCCCACTAACCTTGTCTGTTGTCTTTGGTGTTTGTGAGAAGTCTAGCAACTGCCACAGCTCACTGAGTCAGGGCGCTAGGGCATGCTCTGCCCGGCTCCTGGTCTGGCTGGTCTGCACCGCCCACGCTGGGCTCTGCTCCACTCTGCGCCCCTCCGCTCCCAGCTCCATGCGGGATAGACCTTACCCAGAGACCATCCAGACTGTCCTGGGCTGGAGCCCTGCTTCCCTCTGCTGTTTCATGGGTTCTGCAGTTCTAGAATTTGTTCAGAGCCATTTTTTATAGGTTTTTGGAGGGACTTGGCAGGGAGCTCACGCTAGTCCCTGGTTTCCAGCTGCCATCTTGGCTCCACCTACCACAAGACTTTGATATAGGTAAAAACAGTAAAATGGTATGGGTGATGTCTTTTGATTCGGGTGTAAATTGGATTTAAGTGAGGCAGAGTTGCACTAAGTTGTCAGCCACACTCTCTCCTCCAGGGTCATCACAGTCCAATGGCAGGACAGAGTCAAGACTACTGGTGATAGATCAAGATGCAGCGGATGACCTTGGCATCTTCAATGACTAACCAAGTTCAAAGCACTCCACAGCACTACAGCACTGCTTCAGCTGCCTTCCTGGCCATTGTAACAAATTATTCTCATCTGCCCATTCTGCCAGAGGGAGTCTTCATGTGCTTGGGGTAGACAACCCCCTAACTCACCAATGGGTTTGAGACTCCTTGGTTACCCTCAGCCTGGTTTAGCCTGTCTGTTGAAACAGTTTACCAGGGTGTGGCCACTAAGCATGCTACTGCTTCTAGGAGCCACAGGTGAGAGTTAGGTGGAACAGATGGACACCAAAAGTGGAAAGCAGCCCTCACACCAGGGGTTCTAGTCTTCCTTGAACGCACCCTACACCCCTTGTGATGGAATACTACTGTGCTATAAGAAAGGATGAGCTCGATGATTTTGGAAAAACATGGAAAGATATGCACAAAATAATGAGTGAAATGAACAGAAGCAAGAGAACATTGTATATAATAAAAACAATATTGTTTTAAGAACAACTTTGAGTGACTAAGTCATTTTGACTATTATAAATACCCAAATTAACTACAAAGGACCTATAAAGAAAGATGCTATCTGCATCCAGGGAAAGAACTGATAAATAGTGTGTATAGTATGGTTTTACCTACATATACATACGTGTATCTAATGGTAGTCATCTCTAGGGCAAGAGGGGGAGGCAGTGAGGGGGAAAAAAGAAAGTTACATGATAACTTTATTATATATTTAAAAGGAAAAACAAGTTGTACACAATAAATTTGCAGTTTCATGTGCAATCCTCTTTTTCTCTCTTCTATTTTGTTGTGGAAATGCTTGTTTTATTTCTTAAATTCAGAATAAAAAATAAAAATTAATTTAAAAATTTTAAATATTGATGACTATGTATTTTCTTTAATGTTCCCATTCACAAAATGTCACAAGCCTTTAAAATCTAATCTCTACAACAGTTTTTTCAGTTCTACATTTTCTTTTTTTAGTGTTAGATTTGTCTAAGATTATGAAATTACTACAGGTACTGTGTAGTTATCAATGCCTTTTTGTAATTCAGTTAGCTGCTTCTTTATGGATTTAGATGCTATGACATTTGGCAAATATATGTTTTGTACTGAAATCATTTTCTTTGCTGTGGTACCATTAAGCATAATATAATTTACCTATTCATTTCATTTAATATCTTGAATTGTTACTTTTGTTTTGTCTTATAGGTGACTGCAGCTCATACTTTAGGGGAATTATCTGATGCATAGTAAATTTTGCTCTTCTCTGTGTATGTTTATTTTTTATGTGTTTCTTATAGACAGAAAAATATTGCTGTGGTTTTTCATAGCCTTTCTTCCACTCTTGCATTTTATTGAATACTTTAATCTAATTACATTTAAACTTAAAGTGATTAGACTTATGTTTTCCTTCATTGCTTTTTTATCTCCATTTTTCCTCTTAAAGTTTTGTTGATACATTTTTCATATCACTTTCATCTCCCAGTATGTCCCTTACCCTTTCTTCTCCCTGAGATCTTTTTCTTATAATAAAGAATAAAAAAATGAGAGAGAGAAAAAACAGTTCTCCAAAACTAGCCACCATATAACCAAGTCTAGCATTATATGTAGTGTTCCATACCTTTGGTTCTCCCATCTTTTCAAAAAAGGGAAGGAGACACATTCTCATATCTCTTCTTTGGTAGCTATAATTTTACATATTTATTTTTGAAGGTTTTGATTTTTTTTGTTTTTTCTTTCTACTTACATAGTTGTAGTCATATACACAGTTGTAATTTGTATTATTTTTCTGGTTCTGCTTCTCTCCCTTTGTATCATTACATCTTCCTGCCTCTCTATGTTCTTCACCTTCATTGCTTTTTACAGAGCATTAATATTCCTTTGATTTTGTGTTAATTTTTATCCCCTTCCTATTTTGAGTAAGTACTTTGTCCAAACGGTTACTTTTGCTTACACTTTTTGACAGTAGTAATAACTATCCTGAAGTTCTACCCACACACAGTCTGGGGTAGATTTTCCTTGGCAAGAAGTGAAACTACCCTTGAGACTTAATTGGCTCAGGAGAATAAGACTCAGGGCATTAATGTAGCTTCCTGGTAGCCTAAGTACAAAAAAAGCCAGGCAGAGAAGTCATCTGATTTTCCCTTAAGCTTCTGATTGGCAGACAATTAAAACCAACACACTGGCAGGGAATCTACATGCAACTAAATCAATGTCGGGCACTTGAAATGTCGTTTTCCATGCTATGTCTAAGTAATCCTCCTTTAGTTAATTGCAAAGTGACCTGTGAGCGCTTTGTGTCATTCTTATTTTGAACCCAAGCTAACAAACTGGCTTCTGTCAGTTCTGCAACAATTACTTTAATGCTATAGACTCTGTCACCTTGCTCTGTTTACCTACCCCTATGCCAATGTAATGGGGATGGTGGTATATGGCAGGCCCCCTGTGTCTGCTCTAAGTACACTCTATGGAATGCAGGATCTAAGCCCTGGTGAACATGTGCTCACCTCTGAAGGATTTGGTCATTTTCGGATGAAGGAAGAAAAACTTGGTAGTCTCTTGTTCCCACACCAGGTAATGGCTGGAAGGCAAGAGAAGACTGAGTCTAAATTGTCAAAGGTGTACCAGAGAGAACACTCCACTAAGGCAGGAGGAGTGAGTGGCCCGTTCAGTGGATTTTAAATGAGATGACTTTCCCTTCTACTTTCTCTCTCTCTCTCTCTCTCTCTCTCTCTCTCTCTCTCTCTCTCTCTCTCTCTCTCTCCTCAATATACCAGTGATTTATAGTGTTTCACCGAGTTTCTTGCCTTTCCTTGAATTATTAATTTCTTTTTCTTTTTTTATTGATCTGTTTCTCCCCCTCTTTTGATCCTCTCCTTTCCCTGCCTAGCTGAGTACACAGGGGAGCTAAGCACTCCTCCCCTCTGACCTCATATAAGTAATATTCTTTCATTGTACTCTATTCTGAGAAGTTTTTCTCTGCTTTGTTCTTCTCCTTATTTCTTTTCCCTTATACTCTAATCTGAATTCAGTTCTTCAGATTATAGGCTATAGGCTTGGTTATCATTGTTCTTGTCTCTTGTTGTAGAGGGCAGCTGGGGCAGAGGGCTTGGAGTCAGAAAGACTCCACTAAGTCCAATCTTAGACACTTGCTAAATGTGTCAAGCAACTTAACTTATTTGACTCAGTTTCCTCACTGTAAAATGTGGATAATAATAGCACCCACCTCACAAGGTTGTTGTGAAGATAAAATGAGATAATAATTGTAAAGATCTTAGCATAGTGCCTGGCACATAGAAAACACTATAGAATGCTAGCTATCATTATCATTATTTTACTTTCTTCTCCCTCTTTTCCTTCTCCAACTTGTCTTCCTCCTCCTCCTCCTCTTCCTTCTTCTTATCTTCTTCCAACTTTCTCATTCTTCTCTTCCTCCTCCTTGACCTGGGAGGTTCACCATAATGGTGCCAGATTTATTGTTGCACCTATTGCACCTCAGAATTCCTGAGTTCAATTGATCCACCAGCCTCAGCTTCCCCTAGTGGCAACAATTAAAGGCATATTACACCACTGCTCGAAGCAGCCAGCTTCTGGAAAGACATAATTATTTATAATGGAAGGCTTCTGATCCCCAATTTGGAGGATATGCAAACATTATGTAAATGGTTCTGGTTCACTAATCACATAGTGAATTGATTGGCTCTGGGGAAGGAATATGCTGGTAAATGTTTCACAACTCTCTGGAAGACAGATGTACAAACAGCACACTTTTAGTTTAATCTGCCTTAGTAACATCACCACTTTCTTAAATCTAGACAATCTACAATATAGTCAATTAAGACCCCATGTTGGAAGAGTTCTAAGACATAAATGCTGATCCAGAAACTTTAGTAATCGGTTCTCTGGTTTGAGCTGACTCTCATACTTTCATGCTCAGGAGCCTGAACTGGGATGCTTTCAAAAGGAACTAACAAGTCATATGGAGTTTCTTGTTCTGGCTCTTTCTAGACTGGATGGGATTGGAAAAGGACGATTAACTGCTGTGAGCCTCCAGATGAGGGAGGGGCCTCAGGCACTCTCTCACCTGGAACTGGCATGAAGCCAAGATAGAATGGCTCTGCCATTGCTTCTGTTTCTACAGCATATTTTCTTTCCAGCTTTTAATAGAAAGAGGTTTGAGGCAGCTCTGATAGTATGTGCTTTGAAAGGACAGAAGGACAAGATGCCAGAGGTTTGGGAGCTGTTAGTTCATGCCAGGTTTTGCCACAAGTCACACAACTAGGGAGCAAAGTCCTGAAGGACGAGTTTGACCCAACCCAGCAGCAGCAGAGAGATGGAATCATCTATCATTGGCAAGCCCATATTTGGAAGTGAAATCAGTGGGTTGAACCCGCTATGTAGAAACTGGGTTCACATGATTCCTCAGAACTGAAAATGGAGCATTCTACCCACCTCCTGCCAGGGAGGTGATGGGCTTACATTTAGAATGAACTTAAATACAGAATGAGACATATATTTTTGGCCAACGTGGGATTTTTTTTTACTACACATTTATTATGAGGGTTTTCTTTTTCTCTCTATTGTTTATTGGGGCTAGGGGAAAGTGTGAGGGAGAGGAAATAAATATTTATTAATAAAAATTTTTAATAAATTATGCTAAATTTGAGCCACTCTTTTTTAGGGACAAAAGTAGTATAAGGGAGAGATTGCCTCTGGGTTCTAAGGGAAATGTTATGCTTTGTATTTATTTGTATATACTTCGATTATGTACTTATTTACATGTATACATATTGCCTTCCTGATAGAATATCATCTCTCGAGGGCAGAGATTGCTTTTTCTTTGTCTTTTTCTCTGTAGTGCCTGGCAAATAGATGTTCATCGATCATTTGATTGACCCATTCTTCATGAAGCTTTGCTGGCTGTTTGTGACCACTCTTTCCTTTTTATTTTTAATTTTAATTTAGCTATTCATTAATCACCCCTTCGAAAAATACATTCCAGAATTTTGCCAGGGAATTAAAGTCAAACTCACTAGCCTATAGACTACAGACACTACTCGTTTGCCTTTTCCTGAAAATTAAGACATTTGCCCTTCTCCTTAATGAGGAATAGGGCTGCTTCTTCCACCAGAAGGAATGAGAGATTTTAGAAATCACATAATCCAACACTCTGATTTTTACAAAGCAGGAAACTGAAGCCCAGAGACATAGCCACCTTTCCAATCATACAGGTTCTCTGCCTCAAACTCATCATTCTCTCTCATTCTCTCCATCCAATCAGTTGCCAAGTCTTGTTAATTCTACCTCCACAACTTCTCTTATGTGCATTCCCTTCTATCCACTCACACAGCTATCCAGAGAGTTCAAGCTCTCATAACTTCTCACCTGGATTATTGCAATGGCCTCCTAATTGTTTTCCTGCCTCCAGTCTCTCCCTTCTCCAATCCTTCCTTCAGTTGTCACCTTAATACTCCTAAAGCACTAATCTGATCATGTAACTTCCTTGATCAAGAATCTCCAGGGCTTACCAATCACCTTTAGGATAAAATACTAGATGAAATACTTTTCCGTGTGGCATTTAAAGCCTTCGATGATCAGACATAATCAGATCTCTGCCTTCCTTTGCATACTTAGTACTAATTATTCCCTTTCATACTTACTACAGTGTAGCCCCAAATTAGCCTGCTTTCTAGCCTTCCCACATGACATTTCATGCCCTCTTTCCATGGCAGGAATGCACTCTCTTCTCTCCTTTTTAGAATCCCTAGCCTTCCTCAAAACTCATCTCAAACCGTGAATGTCTCCTTTCAAGGTCTCCCATTGCATCCTGGGCCATCTTCAGTCATCCTGATGAATCTCAGACCACTGGACTCAGATGGCTCTGGAAGAGAAAGTGAGGCTGGTGACCTTGCACAGCCCTCCCTCACTCAAATCAAAGTCAACTGCAAGTCATGTTATTATTTTCCTGATGTCATGGTCTCCTTTGAAAATGAAGGACAAACACAACCATGTATTTACTTTGTATCTATTTATTTATACAGGTAAATAGTATTTACCCTGATAGAATGTAATCTCCTTGAGTGCAGGAACTCTTTTTTTGTCTTGGTATTCCTGCATCTCGCATGGTGCTAGGTACATAGTTCATGCTGAATAAATACTCGCTGGCTCTTGATTAAGTGACTTATCTTGTAGAATGTGAGTTCCTTGATCACAGGTATTATTTTTTGTCATTGTATTCCTGACATCTAGCATGGTTTCTGGTGCATGGTGCAAAACACTGACCTTCCTACTGATCCTTGTCAAACAAGATATTTCATCTCCCATATCCATGTATTTCCATTGGCTGTCCCCCACTGCCCAGAATGCTCTCCATCCTCATCTCCATCCCCAGACTTCTCCAGCTTTCTTCAAGTCTCAGCTAAAAATCCCACCTTCTGCACAAAGCTTTACCTGATCCTGGGTTTTGCTTGTGCCTTCCCTCTGTTACTTATCTCCGATTTATCCTGTATGTATCTTGTTTGTACGTAGTTGCTTGCATGTTTTCTCTCCCATTAGTTGGTAAAGCTCTTTGAGGTCAGAGACTATTTTTGTCTTTCTTCATATCCCCAGCACTTAGTATAGGATCTGGCACAAAATAAATGCTTGCTGGCTTGAGTTGGTAGATAGTGGGGCTCTTAATTACTCACCAGATTGAATTAGATTGGATTGGATTATGTTGTCTAAGGTTCCACATGTAACCCGTAGCTCAAGGCCCTTCAAAGGGATCCTGCAATGTTATTGAGCAGTAAGGTGAATGTGAGGAACTCACTAATGCATGAGAAAACTGTATGAACTATTTCAGAGCATGAATTAGCCCCCCCCCCACTTTCTTTAGGAAGCCTTTCCCAAGCCCCCTTAATTTTAGTGTCTTCCCTTTGTCGATCATTCCCAATTTATCCTCCATCTATCCTGTTTGTACATAGTCATTTGCATGTTGTCTCCCACGTTAGACTATGAGCTCCTTGAGAACAAGAACTATCTTTTACCTCTCTGTCTATCCCTAGCACAGTGTCTAGAACACAGCTGGTGTTTTATTGTTGTTGTCATTGTTGGGTTGTGCCCAATTCTTTACACGGCCCTATTTGGGGTTTTCTTGGTAAAGATACTGGAGTGGTTTTCTGTTTCCTTCTTGTAATAGCATTTAGATTTGAAGATCTTTCCCGCTCATTAATAGGCCATATGACCTGCTTACATCACAGGAAGCCTAAGTCACATCACAGGAAATGCTGAGAGAGAGAGCAGTTATGGCTGCTGATGGCCGCCCTCATGATGATTAGAACTGAACAGGCCAACTTAGCTGTACTGTGAGCTTGTTTTGGGGAAGACCCCAGCAGGGGGTCAGAGAGGTTTGGGGATGGCGAGGCTCCAGGTTGTGCTATTATATATTGAATATATTACTGGTCTGATAGATTGGGGAAATGGCTTGTGGAATATGGTTCTCTGGTGTCTGAATAAATGGTTTCCTTGTTCTACCTTCTATGTGGAGAGTCTTGGATACTTTGCGATACAGGACCACATAGGCATTTTGACAATTATCATCTACATTGTTATTATTGCCTTATTGAGACACTTCTTCAGCTTATTTTTTTTTTTACAGATGAGGAAATTGAGGCAAACAGGATTAAGTGACTTGCCCAGGGTCACACAGCTAGTATCCGAGGCTGGATTTGAACTCAGGTATTCCAGACTCCTGCGGCGTTCTATTTACTGTACTACCTCGCTGCCCCTTTGTTTGGTGACTAACCAGAACCAGCAGAACAATAGCCCAAATGACATCAGTGATGGTAGCTCAAAAGAATACTGAAAGGCAGCTAAATTCTGCTAATCCTAAGGGAGCTGACCCAAGAGGCTCAGTTCTTCTCCTCGGTTTATTGAGCCAACTTGGAGTTCTCCAGGAAGATCTCTAAATATTCTAATACTATGTGTCTAGATTTCCACAAATACAGGTAACAGGGCTCCCAATTCCTACACAGGCACTCAAATTACAGTGTGGGTATCAGTTAAGGGACAGAGTTTATTTCACTACCATTCATAAGATGCCAAGGACTCCTAGGAGCCCATGAACAGATACAGAAGCATGTAGAATACTTGAACAGACATCACCCCTCCCCCACTGCCAACGACACACTCAAAGTAAGCACACTTCTGTATAGGCACTCACCTTGGCCCCAGATCAGCACCACATGGCAAAAATGGGAAGAGTTGTCAGGGCCCAGATTCCCCTCTTCCCACCTTCCCAGTCCCTTACCTCATCATATTATAGCTCCAGGCCTTGAGCTGCATTAGTGAACTTCATGTAATTCTCAACATTGAGAAAGTCCACTTCTAATACTGTCCCTTTCAAGTGGAGAAAACAGGGGCAGCTAGGTGGCGCAATGAGTAGAGCACTGGCCCTGGAGTCAGGAGGACCTGAGTTCAAATCCTGCCTCGAACACTTGACAACGCTTGCTAGCTGTATGACCTTGGGCAAGTCACTTAACCTCAATTGTCCTGCTTCCCCCCCTCTAACAAAAAAAAAAGAAGAAAAAAAGAAAACATACACATTCTCACAACATCTATGTCCTTCTACAGGTACTCTATTGGTGGCCTGGCTGTTTGGGCAGGAAGAGTCTATCCTTAGAACACGCATGTTCAGAAACAGAAAAGCAGAAAGCACTAGTAACTCAAGGTCTGGAAACCTCAGGCCATCTGGACAAATGTACTGCTTGTCACATAGGCAAGATGCTATTAACTGCTCCCGGGGTGAAAAGGACATACATTTCCGTTCCCCTGATGTACTTCTGAAGAAGTCACAAGGGGAAAGTTAAAGAAAGAATAATCAAGATCCAGAGAGTCCCCTTAATTAGCATCCCACCTTTTTTAGGAAGCCTTTCTCAATCCCCCTTAATTTTAATGCCTTTCCTCTGTTGATAATTCTCCATTGATCCTGTATATAACTTGTTTATACTTAGTTGTTTGCATGTTATCTCTCACTTTAGACTATGGGCTCCTTGAGGGCAAGAACTATCTATTATCTTTCTGTGTATCCCCACTTCTTAGCACAATGCCTGGCACATAGTTGGTGCTTAATAAATGTTTATTGAAATTGACTAAATGACCAACTCTTCTTTATATAAACTTTGAAGGGAAGGCAGGTCTTCTAAAGAATCTAGTTACTCTGTCTCTCAGTTGCCACTCACGGTAAATCAATCAGTGGAATTTCTTGTTCCCTCTCAGGAAGGTGCCAATGTTTATGCCTACCTCCAGGTGAAGTGTCTTTCAGATGCCTTTAGACAAAAGGTCTACGCCCTATGATCTCTTCAGGTTGATAAGGGATTCTTCTGGTTAGCTCTCTTTTGCATAGCTACTTGGTTACAGAGCTGGGACTCAAACCCAGGTATTCTGATTCCCAGTCATAGGATCATAGGGATTTAGGGATCGATGTGTCTTTAGAGGTTGCCTAGTCCAGTCCCTTCATTTTGTCGCATTGTACCAAGCTGCCTTGAGGGTATCTGAAACTTGGGAGCCTTCATTTAGTCATCTAGGGGAAAAAGAAAGCATCTGCTGAGTCTCTGAATGGTCATTTAAGCCAGACTTACTTTGGGCTGCTGTTTAGAATAGAAATGGGAAGGGGATAACATGGTAAAGGGAATGAAGAGACGGTTCTGATCCCGCAGGTGATAAGGAGTTGCATTGTGGTCTTGGTTCAGCCATTTGACTTCCCTAGGACTCCATTTCCCCCTGTCTTTTAAGATAAAGGTGATAGAAATCTACCTCTTGAGTGGGCATGGGAGATAGCCAACAAATGAAATTATAGAGTTTCTTTTGTTCATGGGAGATTACGACAAACTGGAAAGTAGGCATTAGCAGACTTCTGGTCTCCAGCACTGCAGACTACAAAAGCCCTGAATACACAGAAAGATGGTAATCATTTGCTAGGTGATAGCGCCAAGACCGAGGGAGAGAGAGGAAGAACCCAGGAAGAAAACTTTCTGCTTTTGTCCAATTATTTTCCTGAGGTCCCAATAGCACCATGCATCTATCCTCATTTTTCTGTGAATAAAGGTGATTGATCGTTGTTGCACAAGGCCTCTGCCACATCCCTGATGGCCTAATTAGAACAACTCTGATGTCTAAGATAACCATGAGCACCCGTCTGTGTGTGTGTGATTGTCACAGAGGGGAAGTGAAGAGGGCTTGGATGAGGTGAGACATTTGTGGCACCGAATTGGGGCTCTTCCTACCCAGGTTTCACTTTTAGAAGAAGCAGAAAGGCTTAATGGTTTAGGGTAAAGAGTCCTGGCCTTGAGTCAGGAGAGAACTGAGCTCAGATCCCAGCTCTGACCCCTAATAGCTATGTGACCCCAGACAAGTCACTTAAATTTCTGTGCGACCTAATATCTGCAAATACTAGGAAATATCTTCCTCACAAATATCTCCCTCCTTTTCTTTCAGTGAAAAAAAAATATTTTGTGAATCTCAAGTCTATAGAAATATGAGGGTTCATTGTTCTAGGTATAGGATTAAGGACTGCTTTTAAAAAATGAGCCTGATGTGACTGGTGTCATGGATCCCTAAAAAGTCAAGAAATCCAGCCAGGCTCTGTCCATTGAAGAGCAAGAAAGCGATAACAGAAAACTGGTCAGTGGGACCTGCTGAGAAATATTTTACAACAGCTCTGAACCACCTGGGTCACTTGATCTTTCAAGAAATTCAACAATTAGGTACCTAGTCATCTTGAAGGCTCAGAGACAGTGTGGTACAATGGAAAGACCAATAGACTTGGAGTCAGGGGACCTGGGTTCAAATCCAGAATTTGGCACTTACTATCTATGGGACCTTGGGCGAACCTTCCCTGCACTTCAGTTTCTTCAGCTGGAAAACAAGAGGGAATTGGACTAAATGACTTCCAAGGTCTCTTCCAGCTCAAAATCTAGGATTGCCAAAAAAAAAAACCCAAAACTTCCAGGTTTTATATTCTGTAAAACTTTCCTATAAAGTATCATCGACTATAATGCCATATAGAGTTGAGTTCCCATTGCCTTGATTATTAGCACCATACAATCTAGCCTTCAGTTATTCTCTGTTTTATTTGTACACATCTTAAGGTTGGAAGGGGCAGCTAGCAATGATAGAGTGCCAGCCAGAGTCAGGAAGACCCATCTTTGGGAGTTTAAATCTGACCTCAGACACTTACTAGCTGGGTGACCCTGGGCAAGTTACTTAACCCTCTTTGCCCCAGTTTCCTCATCTATAAAATGATCAAGAGAAGGAAATGGAAAACCATTACAGTATCTTTGCCAAGGAAACCCCAAATGGGGTCATAGTCAGACACAACTGAAACAAAACAGCACTACAAATTAATTAGAAAGTGATTTGAGGAAGAGTTTTCCCTAATAACTAGGCTAATCAGGAAAAGCCCCTAGAAAGAGGTAGCAATTGGGCTGAGTCTTTTTTTTTTTTTAGGCAATTAACGGTTAAGTGATTTGGCCAGGGTCACACAGTTAGGGTCTGAGATTGGATTTGAACTCAAGTCCTCCTACCTCCAAGTCTGATGTTCTATCCACTGTGCCACCTAGCTGTTCCCTGGGCTGGCTCTTAAAAGCATACCAGGAACAAGGGCTTCTCCTATGGAGAGGCAGAGAGGGGAGATTCATGGCTGTTATCAGGAACAAATAGGTCAGGTTAACTGGAGTATTGAGACTATATGAGGGAAGATCATATGCAATCAGCTTGGAAAGTTAGGCTGCAGCCAGATTTAGAAGGGGTTAAAGCAAACAGTGGAGTTTGCTTTTTATCCTAGAAGCACATGGTAGCATGGTGTGACCTGAACCTTAGAAACATCAGCTTGGCCATTGTGCAGAGGGCAGACTGGTGAAGGAAGAAACTTGAAGAAGGGAGACCTATTAGCACTGTTATAATGGGATATTAAGTACATAGTAAATTCTCGACAAATCCTAGCTGGTTGCTGTGTTGCCTCTAAAGAGAGATTTTTTTCAAAGTTCTCTGATAAGTTGGATCTCTCTAAATAGGGGAAGAATCAAACAAACAATTCCTAGTTAAAAGGGTCAATATTGCTTTAAAAAAGTAATCTGGGGGAAGCTAGGTGGCACAGTGAGTAGAGCCCTGGCCCTGGAGTCAGGAGGACCTGAGCTCAAATCCTGCCTCAGACACTTGACACACTTACTAGCTTTGTGACCTTGGGCAAGTCACTTAACCCCAATTGCCCTGTCTTCCCCCCTGCAAAAAAAAAAAGTGGTCTGAGCAGTCAAATCAATAAAGACAATAATGTTTTGCACATTACTGCATATTTCTTCTGTGTAAATGAGTAAACTTCTGGCTCTCTTTCCACTTCCTGCTGTGACAGATTGTATAACTATTAGTTAGGCTTCACCTAGGTGTGCCCAGCTTCTGTTGGAGGCCTTGCTGAAGGCATTTACTGTAATTTTAATAATTGGTTTTTCAGAGACCTCTGCCAGCTTTAATTGGGGTATGTACACAAAGGCCCATGTCAGAGAAGCAACTCCCCATGTTGTCACTGAGGTGGAAGAGTAAGAGGAAGGCCAGTGTTTCTCCAAAGTTGTACAACAGGTTGATGGGGGAGTGAAAAATGAGAATTCCAACTGCTCTGGGTCTCAGATGCTCTGTTTCTTCTCTTCCAAGGTATACAATATGGCAAACATTTATCAAACATCTAATGGGTGTAGCTAGATGGTGTCATAGTGCACAGAGTGCCAGGCCTGGAGTTAAGAAGGCTCATTTTCCTGAGTTCAAATCTGGTCACAGACACTTACTAGCTGTATGACCCTGGGTGAATCACTTAACCTTGTGTGCCTCAATTTCCTCATCTGTAAAATGAACTAGAAAAGGAAATGACAAACCCACTCCAGTATCTTTGTCAAGAAAATCCTAAACGGGGTCACAATGAGTCAGATATGACTGAAAGATAACTGGACAATAACACTGGGTACAGAGCATTATGCTAGAAGTATAAAGTTTAAGAAAGGCAGGCCTCTGCCCTTACAGAGCATATAGCCAATCTGGGGAATAACTTGCAGGGGTGTGTTAGAACCAGCTAGAACTAGCTCTCTGGGAGTATTTACTCTAAGGAAATCTGTGAATGCTGCAAAATAAGGATTTGATTTATTGTTTTGTCGATTGTCTAGACCAGGGGTGGGGAACCTGCAGCCTCAAGGCCACATGTGGCTTTCTAGGTCCTTGGGTATGGCCTTTTGACTGAGTCCAAGTTTTATGGAACAAATCTTTTTATTAAGGGGATTTATTCCATGAAGTTTGGATTGAGTCAAAGAGCTGAACTTGAGGACCTAGAGGGGCCACAGGTGGCCTCGAGGCTTCAGGTTGCCCATTCCTGGTCTAGATTTAAGAAAGTGATAGAGAAAATGTTAATAACATAAATTAAATTTAAAAGGGTTGTTCGGAGAGCCAACTGTTGAATATTTACCAATGCGAAGATATGAGAGAGTTGAAGAGTCAGGCCCCACCCAAGTACAGTGAGGCTCTGTGTGTTGTGTGACCTGAAGGGAGGCAGAAGAGACATCTCCAGACTCTTCTCCCCTCACCCTTCTCCAAAGGAGACTTTCATTCCTGCCAAGAAATTGAGGCCCAAGGTCGCCACTCTGTTCTCTGAGAGAATAGGTAACAGGCTAGAAGTCTATCTGCTGCCTTAAATATTGTTAGACTAGGCAATATGATCAGGTTCCATCTCCTTAGCTACTGTTTTATATTTTACTTTTATTTTTTAACAGAAATAAACAGGAATTTTTCTTTTCTCTTTTTTAATTTTTATATTTTGTTTTTTCCAATTACATGTAAAAACAATTTTAACATTCAAATTTTGAGTTCCAAATTCCCTTCCTTTCCTCCCCTCCCTTCTCCTGAAGAAGGTAAGCAATCTGATATAGATTATGCATGTGCAATCTTGCATAACAGATTTCCATATTAGCCATGTTGTGAAAGAAAACAGACAAAAATACCCCAAGAAAATGAAAGATAATTTTTAAAAGTATGCTTCAATCTGCATTCATACTCCATCAGTTCTTTCTCTGGTGGTGGATAGCAATATTTCACTATAAAAGAACAGGAAAAAAAGGTGATTCTGTATAATATCCCCCAAGCCTTCCTCTCTTCCAAACATCCCTATCACTGTAGAGGGCACCACCATCCTTTCAGTCACTCGGGCTAGCTATCTAGGTGTCATCCTCAATTTCTCATTCTCTCTCATCCTACCCTTCATATAATATCTGTTGCTAAATCCTGTCCATTCTACCCTTGCAACATGTCTTCTATGCCCCACCCCACTTCTCTCCTTTGACATTGCTGTCATCACGATGCAAGCCCTCACTACCTCCTGCCTGGACTTACTGCAACAGCCTGATGGTTGGTCCTCACCTCTCCAAGTCTCTCCCCACTTCAGTCCATGCTCTACTCAGCTGCCAAAGTTATCTTCCTAAAATATAGGCCTGATCAGTTCACCCCTTTATTTAATAAATTAGAGTGGTTCCTTATTATCTTCAGTATAAAATACAATTTTCTCTGTTTAGTTTTTTAGCCCCTTCACAATCTACCTCTTCCTACCTTTCCAATCTTCTCACACTTTTCTCCCCTCCAAACTCTACAATCCAATGACTCTGGTCTCCTTCCTCTTCCTCACTCAAGACACTTCATCTCCAACTCTGTTCCTTTTCACTGGCTGTCCCCCCCACCCAGGCCTGGAATGAATGGCCTCCCTTTTCATCTATGCCTCTTGGCCTTCCTAGCTACCCAGTTGTTTCCACAATCTGGCTAGCAGCTTCTGTGGGGGGGTCCAGATCCACCCAAAGCCAGCACCCAGAAAGCTGCTGGACAGCCAGAAAGCCCAGGTTCTTTTAATCTGCCTTAATAAGGAGAACAAGGTTAAGGGGTTGGCAAGCTTACTTTAATTCAGCACACAAATATCATTCACT
>CM053626.1:179320447-179462196 GCA_028646595.1 Phalanger gymnotis
CCCTTTGACCCAGCAATACCACTCCTAGGGTTGTATCCCAAAGAGATCACACAAGTGGGAAAAGGACCCATATGTACAAAAATATTTATAGCGGCTCTTTTTGTGGTAGCTAAGAATTGGAAATCAAAGGGATGCCCATCAATTGGGGAATGGCTGAACAAGCTGTGGTATATGAAGGTAATGGAATACTATTGTGCTACAAGAAATGGGGATGATACAGACTTCATAACAACCTGGAAGAACCTACATGACATAATGCTGAGCGAGCAGAGCAGAGCCAGGAGAACATTATACACAACCACAGATCTATGGATTTTGTGATGACTAACCCTGACAGACTTTGCTCTCCTCAGCAACACAATATGCAGAGAAAGCTCCAAAGGACTCATGATGGAGAGGGCTGTCTACATCCAGAGAAAGAACTATGAAGTATGAATGCAAATCGAGGCACACTTCATACTCGCCTTCTCCCCCTCCCCCATTTTTTTTCTCTCTTTTGTATTTGTTGTTGGGTTGTGGGTTTTTTTTTTTGGTTCTGTCTCTTCTTTCTCGTGAGTCATTCCATTGGTCGTGGTTCTTCTCCACAACTTGACTAGTGTGTAAATTAATTCGATGCCAAGTTATACATGGAAGTCATATGGGATTCCATGCCTTCTTGGGGAGGGAGGGGGGGAGGGAGCAAGGAAGGTCTGGAACTCAAAATTATGTGGAGCTGTTTGTTGCAAACTAAAAATAAAAAAAAATTAAAAAAAAAAAGAATACATTTTACTAAGACACTCATCTGTTCCAGAACAGAAATCCTTTAGCACTGGTAACAAGTTAAGGAAGCTGTAGAGAGGGAACAAAGAACTGGTTTCCTCCTTTCTATAACTATCCCTAAGATTCTTTATTGGCAGGAAGTGAAGCTTTATTAATACCTTTTGCATTTACCTCATGATCAAAGCTTTCCCCATGTATGCTCCCTCTCCCCTTCTCCCATTATCCCACCCTGCCCTGGACTGACCATGGTGGGGCCTGCAATGAGGGAGTGGGAGTGGGGGTGGGAGGGGCTGTGGATGGAAAGGAGAAACAATAGTTAAGGAAAACCAATTAACACATTGGCTCTTTCTCATCAGAAGCATACACAACATTTTGTATTTGTACTTCCCTACATCTCTACTGAGGGGAAGAATATTTCACCAACTGTTTTCTGGAGACTAAGGCTGGTCAACTACAATTAATCATGAGTTTTTCCATTTAATTATGGTTACATTACGATATGGTTACAATCACAAGGCAGTTAGGTGGTACAGTGGATAGAACCCTGGGTCTCAAATCAGGAAGACTTGAGTTCAAATCCAGACTCAGATACTTATTAGCTTCATGACCCTGGGCAAGTCATTTAACCTCTGGTTGCCTCAGTTTCCTCAACTGTAAAATGGGGATAATAATAGCACCTACCTCCCAGGGTTGTTATGAGAGTCAAAAGAGATCATATTTGTCAAGCACTTAGCACTAATAAATGCTAATTTTTCCCTTCATGAATTCAGTACCTTTCAGTGTTCTTTTTCTTTCCTTCATTGAGATCATCTTGGTTCTCCTTACTTTTCTCTGAATCAGCTTGTGCATGTTTTCTTATACTTTGATGAATTTCTTATATTTGTTATCTCATTGTACAATACACTTCCATTACATTCCCATACCTCTGTAGGGAAATTGATGGTTTTTTGCTGCCTAAAATATAGCAAGGAAGGCTCAGGCTTTGCTCCTTACAAATATACATAATAAAAATAGGATCATAGACTAGAGGAGTGAGGACTGCTGACCTTTCTTTCTTAGACTGCCTTTTGTCCTTAGCCAAAACTCATTTCCAGCTAAAGCAAAGAAATCTGGAGTATAAGTAGGACTACTAACCCTAAGGAAGGTAATTATCACATTTTATCTCTGCCCCAGGTGTAAGAGTCAAAAGGAAAGATCTAATCTTAATCTGAGATATTTTGCCTAGCTTTTATTAACTGTGTCTATTGGCTATACCCAAAAAGCTGTCAGTCTGGAATTATTAGGGCATTATACCTAAGTAGACTGAAGGCCCAAAAGGGCAGATATGAACTCTATCTTGCCCAGTGAATGCAGGAAAGCAGCATGCTGAGCAGGCCCAGCAGAGGTGTCACAGTAGTTACATTTTGGTGAATAAGAGGTCTGAGTTGTCCCTTTATATGTCTTCCGTATTTGTGGGATCCTCATGAATTCTCATTCCCCACTGATGGTGGGGGTTTGTGGGAGATTTTGACCTATGGTTATGGGGGGATTTCCTACTTCAAATTTCTTTACTATCCTGTTACCCTAAATGCCTCTGCTTGAACTGTGTCCTCTGGCTGACAAGAGAAAAAATAGACACATTGGTAGGGGTTCATGGACTATTGTTTAGATTGGATATCGACCCATAGAGTAGCAGGACCTTGGGGTAGTTAATTTGGGGAATCTATTCATGTGTGGGTGCCACAGGTACTATACCACAATTTATTCAACCATTAGAGGAATCTAGTGGTGAAGTAGATAAGAGTGTTGGACCCAGAGACCTGAGTTCAAATCCAGCCTCAGACATTTCCTAGATGTGTGACCCTGGGCAAGTCACTTAACCTCTGTCTACTTCGGTTTCCTCAACTGGGGATAACAATAGCAACTACTTCATAGAATGAGATAAGATAATATTTGTAAAGCACTTAGCACAGTGATAAATGAATAAACTAGGTGCTTATTAAATATTTGTTTCCTTTTCCCATCCCCCAACTAATGAATTAATGGACACCCACTTTATTTCCATGTGTTGCTACCATAAAAAGTGCTGCCTGGGTCCAGAGTATAAGCATGAAATTGTGAACAACAACACTTAGTTCTATAGTTGCTCTCCTTGCAAGTAATGGAGATTGAGAGGCACGTTGTTTACATTGTATGTGGAACTGTGAAATGGTCTAGCCATTCTGAAAAGTAATTTAAAATTATGCTAAAAATGTTATTTATATGTGTGTGTGTGCATGTGTGTGTGTGTGTATCTATGTGTGTATATAAAACCTTTGATCCATTCCACTGTTTAATGAATAAACCCAAGATGACCAAAGGCAGAAAGAAAATATTCCTAAATATCCATAGCAACACTTTTTTTTGGTGGTATCAAAGAAACAGAAACAAAATTGATGCCTTTTGATTGGAAGATATATTAATGAAATTTGGCATACAAGTATAATGGAATATTACTGTGCTACAAGAAACAATGACTGAAAAAAATCAAAGAAGCAGTAAATGAACTGATATAGATGATAACAGATGATATGATATAGATGACAACTAATAAATGAACTGATATAGAATGAGATTAAACAGATCAGGAAAATAACAACAATGCAAGTAGAAAACAAAAAAAGTGAAACTGAATGCTATATAATTTTAGTAACCAACATTAGCCCCCCAAAGTTAAAAAAATATTGCCTTCTCTGGGAGCATTGTATATGCTATTGACCTAGAGGGATGTGTTGGTTAGTTTTGGTTAACTGATTTTTTCTTTTTTTCTCTTTTATTCATTGTTACTAGGGATGACTGGGTGGAGGGATATACCTAGAAATACAAATGATGAAAAAACCAAAAGCTATCAATTGAAAAAAAAACATTTTAAAGAACAAAGTAAAGAAGGAGGAGAGGAAGTCTTGGGGGATACTTTTAGATCGGCAATATCTTCCATTTTTAAAATGCCCTCTTCAGTCCCCAGCCCCAGTCATACCTATTGAAATTTAATGGTCTCATTTGATTTTGTAATTCACCCTATTTACTTTTTCTTCCCCAGTCCCTCTCCCTAAAAGTGCTGTATTTAATCTTCTTAAAAAATGATGCAAATAAGCTTCTAGTTTGAGAACCTTTTGAGGATTTGATGTGACAATAGCCCACAATGAATGCCTCAAATATAGGATTATAAATGCTTATTATATTCATGTATTTCTGCCTATGACTTTATAGTACTGGTAGATGTCTGATATTTTCTATTCTTCACATAAATCTGAGTAGTAGGCAACTTAGCTAGTTGCTTGGACTAGTATTCTCGTGCAGTAAGACCCCTCTATAATTAGAAAACTTTCAGGTAGTTTCCTAATACTGTAATAGCTAATATTTCTATAGTGCTTTAAGGTTTGCAAAGCATTATCTATCTATCTATCTATCTATCTATCTATCTATCTATCTATCTATCTATCTAATTAGTAAGGCTCAAATGATACATACAGACATGTATGTAACCACCCTGATAAGTAAGGGTATTACCCCTATTTTACAGATGAGAAAACTGAGGCAGATGTTAAGTGACTTAGTGTCACACAGTTCATAAATGGTCTGAGCGTGGATTTGAATGCATGTCTTCCTGACTTCAGGTCCAGGCTATCCACTGTGCAATCTTGCTGCCTCTGTACTCTTTGCTCATTACATCTGGGGCCAGGTATAAGAAAGTATCAGCTGCGAACAGTTGCTAGTTCTCTCTGTCTCTCTCTCTGTCTCTATCTCTCTGTCTCTCTCTCTATGTCGCTCTCTCTGTCTCTCCTCTGTTGACCTTGTGTTATACTTTTCTCTGTGTGTTACATCCAGTCTAGTAGAAAGCAAGGCCCTTGGGGATAGGAACTGTATCAAAAATTTGACTTTGTATCACCTAGTTGAATTGAATAGTGGAAAGAACTCTGGAGTTTGGGTCAGGAGCTCTGTGTTCAAATCCTACCTCTAACACTTATTGCCTCTGTGAACATAGACAAGCCATTTAGGTTCTCAGACCCTTACTTTTCTCACCTGTAAAACAGTTGCTATGCTAGGTGACCCACCTTCCTTACAGGGGTATTGTGAGGAAAGTATGTTGTTAAACTAAAACCTAGAGATGTCTAAGATGTTATTGTTATTTTAAGACTTCTATGCAGCTGTGATCTCATCAATATGGGCACTTTTTCTAATCGTGTGAGAAATGTGCTCATTCTAAAAAGAACAATACTCAGTGTGAAGCCAGGAAAAGCTTTTATTTTATTTTACATTTATTTTACATTCCTTGTAAATGGGCAGCTCCCTAATGGAGCACGCTTGCTCAGACAAATGAAAAGTTATTTCTGCCCTGTTCCAAATTTGAATTTCCCTGCTTACTCTCCATTGGCTAGATGCAACCTCCTGAACCACCCACTTCATGTTCTCTTCCTTGATATATTCCCCCTCCCTCATCATGCATCGACTGTGCATTCAAATGAGATTGCTCTGCAGGGTGGGGGTGGGGGTGGGGGATGTTGGATAATATTGAACAGCTGGTTAAGCATGAGTACAAGCTTCTCACCTTTTACTTCAGAAGCCTGGTTCTGCTAGGTCAATTCTATTAGAACCAGTCACCTCTGACTTACATCCTGTTATCACTCAAAGCTGGGAGTAGTTTTAATCCTGTGGAAACAGAATTCCTTCTTTTGTTTCTCACAATGGTGTTTACAATTATAATTAAGTTAATATAATATTGACCTCCATTAAAGTTCTATTTTGATGCCTCACCATAGCATGAATGTGAGTAACCCTGGATTCTTGAAGGCAATTCCGTTGGAATAATTCCAAACTAAAAGGACTTTAGATATGGGCCTAGGGACAAATGGTGTATCTGTTATCTAAAGATTAGCCTAGATAAGTAACCAACTCACCAGAGGAGTTGGTCACTAGGTCATGGATGTTTTGGGTCATAGAAATTCAAGGTCCCCTGGCCATTTACCTAAATGGCACGATGATGCATCACATGCTTGATGAGTCAGTAGCTGTGAAAACTAATATGATGTTTAATTTCATTAAGAGGCATAATGGCCAAGAAGTCCAATGTCCAATGGTCATTCTACTCTACTCTGTCTTGGTCAGACCACTTTGGGAGTATTGCAGTGGTTTTGAGCACTCCATTTTAGGAAAGACATCAATAAACTGGAGAGTGTCCAGGGGAGGGCACTAAGGATTAAGCCTTGAGTTTTTTTAACATGAGGATCAGCAGAAGAAAGTAGGTTTGTTCAGCCTGAAGAGGAAAGGTCTTAGAGGGATATGACACTCTTCCTAAAGTATTTGAAGACATGTCTTGAAGAAGACGTGATTAGACCGATTCTGCTTGGGTTCAAGAGAGCTGAACCAGAAAGCCAAAAAGAGAGAAGTCAGAAAAAACAAACACCCTTCCCCCACCCCAACTTCCTAACAATTAGAGCTGTGTCTAAAAATGGGATGAGCTACCTTGGGAGGTAAAAAGTAATAGGTAATAGGTTTTCCCTAGATGGAAGTATTCAAGCAAAGTCCTGGAGGTCCACTTGTCAGGTATGTTTTTGAGTAACTTGTTAACTTTTTTTTGTCCTAGGCCCCTTTGGCAGTCTGGTGAAGCCAATGGATTCCCCTCATGTTAAGAAGTCCTGTTTTAGAGGAAATTCTTCAGCTAAAGTTGAATTAGAGGAATTTGAAGGTGAATTTAGAGGAAATTCTTCAGTTGAAGTAGATGGCCTCTGAGTTCTCTTGTGACTCTGAGGTTCTGTAATTCTGGGGCTGTCCCCCAGGTCTGGAATTCTCTTGGTTGTCCACTCTGACTACTGAACACCCTGGCTTCCTTTTGTTGTTGAGTTGTTTCAGTCATGCCTGACTCTCTGTGACCCCATTTGAGGTTTTCTTGACAAATCTACTGGAGTGGTTTGAGTCCCAACTAAAATCTCATCTTCTATTGGAAACCTTCCCCACTTCCTTTAATTCCAGTGCCTCTCCTCTTGTTTCCACAATCTGGCTAGCAGCTTCTGTGGGGGTGTAAGATCCACCCACAGCCAGCACCCAGAAAGCTGCCAACAGCACAGGTTCTTTTGATCTGCTTAACTAAGGAAAGCAAGGTGAAGGGGTTGACAAGCTTACTTTAATTCAGCATACAAATATCATTCACTTAGCTCAGGTGAAAAAGACCAGCACACTGAACTTCAGAACAAAATACAAACAAATTACAAACATCAACAGACAGACCTTGTCTGATTCGAATCCCAATACATAGTTACCAAAGTCTCAGCATCCAGGTTTACAAGCTGGAGGGCTCCTTAGCTATAGCTGCCCGAGTCTCCTCATCAACACCATCTCGAGAGCCCTGCACAAATGGCTCTGTCCTTCCTTCTTGTAGGGCTTCAGATGTCATCGAATGTCATCTGAATGACCAGAACTTAGGCTGCTATGATTGGTTCTTGAGTTAGCCCCTCCCCTTAGGACCCTGGGAGGTTCACATCCACGTAGGTTAGGTTAACACCTAATAGGGAATGGCTCTGGAGTTAGCACCTCTCCTTAGCTAGCCCCACCTTGGGCCTCACCCCAGTCACCAATCCACACCCATATAGGTTCCACACCTAATAGGGTTTGGGCCTGGGGCTTAGCACCTAGTAAGGCTCAATGAAATACACTGAATTACTCAAAGCAAACAAAAGCCAAACTCTTCAAGGGCACTAAGTTCTAAGGAGCCCATTTAGCTTACCAACACACTCCACCCCTTGTTCTAGGATACATAATCTAATCAGCCATGTATCCTAGAACATACATTGACCCACTACACATTGTGATCCAATTACGAAGGAAACTAAAACATATCATTCACAACAAAGCAAAACATATCATTCAGTGACATTCCCAAATATCTGTTTACAATACAAACATGACCCACTCCTAGGTCCCAGCAAGATAATCTCTTCAATCAATCATTCCCAAAATACTTGTTAACAATTCAAATGTCCACCCCTAGATCAAAGCAAGTTAATCTCTTTAGCTAATACAAAGTGTCCAAATAAAGTAATTCTTCAGCAGCACATTGCCATTGCAGGCTTTTTCCCAGTACCCTGAGGCACAGGCATGCTTTAGTTAGTAAAGTCCTAAAGCAAACAAACAAACAGAGTTCTCTTGGGGATGCCTCCTCCCCAAACTGCCTTTGTAGGCTTCCGTGTGGCACCCAAAGTCCCAATTTCAAAGAAAGAGTCCAAACAAAGTTCTTTTAGGGTCTATTCTCTCCATTATGTATCCCATCCTCATCGCCAGATATATTATGAAGGCAGAATTTATGATTTCAAAGAGAATTCTATACATGTCTGAATGGTTCAGTACTGCAGGATATAAGGAATTCCCTAAGTAGAAGGCAGAAGAATTAAAGCATTTATTCAAGCTCCAAAGTAGCAGACCCATGAACCAGTGCCCCCATTTTAATATCCTGGTCAAAAGCTTCCAGGCCCAATAAGTCTGCCTCACAAGAGTAACCAGGAGGCCACAGAAAAACATGATGGCATTAAACCAAATCATATTCATGCTTCCCCCACCTCCCATAAGAAGATTACCCACTGGCCTCAAGCCCTTGCTCAGCACTCCTCGGTCCATACTCGGGTCAGCCCTGCTACCAGCAGCTCCTTTGGCTTCTGCTTTATCTTCAGCTTCAGCTGTAGCTGTTTCTGGCTCCAACAAGTCTCGATCTCCAAGTTATCTTCTCTCCTCTTGTAGAATTTTTGACATCATCAAGCGTTGTCCTCTGAATGACCAGAAGTTAGGCTCTGGTGATTGGTTCTTGAGTTGGCCCCTCCCCTTAGGACCCTGGGAGCTTTACATCCACATAGATTAGGTTACACCTAATAGGGGTTAGTACTTAGTAAGGCTCCAGAAGGGCATGGCTCTGGAGTTAGCACCTCCCCTTAGCCAGCCCCACCTTGGGCCCCACCCCAGTCACCAATTCACACCCACATAGATTCCACACCTAAAAGGGGTTTGGGCCTGGGGCTTAGCAGCTAGTAAGTCTCAATGAAATACACTGAATTACTCAAAGAAAATAAAGGCCATTTTACCAACACACCTCTGTTGATTATTTCCTATTTATCCTGTATTTTGCTTGCTTTATATGTGTTTGTTTGCACGTTGTCTCTCCCCACCCCCAGCCCCCATTAGATTGTAATCTCCTTGAAAGCAGGGTTCCTTTTTGTATTCCCAGCACTAAGCCTGGCACATAGAAGGCACTTATTATTTATTGAATTGAGTTGACTTCAAGGTCAGGCTAGGACATGAGGGAAGACATAAATCTGAATTTACAGCTATGAGGAAGCATCAAGGCAAGTGGTGACTTGAGGATTAGACCAAAGTTGGAAATTGATGCCAGATAGGAAAAGATAAGAATAGAGGCTGACCCTGGGCAAGTCGCTTCACTTTGGCCTTGCCTCAGTTTCCCTAACTGCAAAATGGAGATAATAATAGCACCTCCCTCCCTCTACCTCCCCGGATTGTTGTTAGGATCTAATGAGATGATATTTATAAAGCCATTACCACTGTGCACTCAGTGAGTGATTAATAAATGCTTGTTCCTATCCTCACTACCCGTCAGGCACCCTCTCCGTGCTGAGTCATGTTCTTTATACACAACAACTCCCCGAAATGTTCTTCTTTCTGGAAGAATGTATTCTTTTATTTTTGGTTGCTAAATTCTGCTTTTATCGGTTAATTATAAAGTCCTATATTTTGAATGCCGAGCTTCTGATGTTGTTTTAGATATAACTGCAGGGCATCAATTGAAGCTAAAAAATCCCCAAGCCATTGTGGAGAAGGACATAGAGTATGTTGGCAAAAAGAAGATGATGTGCTCATCCTGTGAGGACGAAGGATAATGTGGGCAGTCCCTATGCTCCGTTGGTATTATAAGGTCCAGAGAAAGCAAAGAAGTTCCCCAGATAAACTTTAGGAGGATTCACGTAAGTAAAGGATGGGCTAGAATGTTGCAATCTGCATTGTTGGAGGGAATAACCACACTAAGAACAGAGAGCTTTTATTTCTACCATGGAGAAGAACTGATGTGGTTTGGGGTTGCTGGGAACCCCGCAATGCCTGAGTACAGAGTGGCCTCTGCCTAGAATGAATTCACGAACTCAAACTGTCTTCCAGTCCAAGTGGCAAGGTTTATTGTAAGGCCAATGATGTGGCTGAGATTCTTAGAGAATCTGCAACTTAGTGCGGGTGAGACTGATGCTTACACATTAAAAAGGACAGTGAAAGGATCAGGATAGGGTTAAGGAATGGTAAGTGGTTTGGGGGTGCCAGGGGCAACAGTGAAAGGGGTATTAAGTGGTCTGGGATAGGCCGAGAGTGACAGTGAAAGGGCTGTCAAGTAAGCTAATTAAGTGATCTAGGTGGGCTGGGGTAGACCAGATCCCTTGGGCAGACACTGAACTGTATGGGAAAATTCAGGGACTGGGTTACTTTCAAAGACAAAGTCTTTTTCCTTTTAGGGGCCCAGATCCCATTACCCCATCAGAACCATTGGTGCTTACTCATTGGTTTTTAACTTGGAGTCTGTGAATTTGTTCTTTGCTATGTGTTGTTGTTCAGCTGTGTCCAATTCTTCCTGACCCCATTTGGAATTTTCTTGGCAAAGATACTGGAGTGGTTTGCCATTTCTTTCTGGAGCTCATTTTACAGATGAGGAAACTGAGGCAAACTGAGTTAAATGACTTGCCCAGGGTCTCACAGCTAGTAAGTGTCTGAGACTGGATCTGAATTCAGGTCTTCCTGACTCTAGGCCCAGCACTCTATTCACTACACCATCTCATTGCCCTCCTTGCTATTACTATATTTTAATATGATTTGTTTTCTTTGTAGTCTTTCGTGTTTTTATTTTATGCCTTCAGAAACATGTTTATGAAGTCTGTGGAAGGGGTCTATGACACAAAAAAATGTTAAGAACTCCGGTCCTAGGTAATGATTGGCAAAATTTTTCTAATGTTGTCACTTTGATTACATCAAAATATACTTAAAATGTATGGAGGCAGTCATAGTGCTGGATAACAATGATTGGTAAAATCCCTGCCCCCACCCTTTCAGTTTGGATGGCAATAAGTGAATTGCACAAGTTGGCAAGCCTGGATGCTTTTCAATTTGCATTACTTTCTTTCTCTCCCAAACTCACCCACCCCTTTCAGAAACCAAGCTATTTCTGTAAAGAGCACCATCAACCCTCCAGTCATCCAGGTTCACAACCTCAGGGTCACCCTGGACTCCTCACTCTCACTTAAACTAAATATCGAAGCAGTTACCAAACCTGGTTTCTCTCTCCCTTTCTTCTCTCTGGTCTGGTCCCTTCTCTACATTTACACAGCAGTCACTGCCCTACTTGAAGCCCTCATTATTTCTCACCTGGACTATCAAAATAGCCTCTTACCTAATCTCACTTTGAGAGTTTCTTCCCACTCCAATGCACATCTGTTAAGATAAGTGGTTTGGGTGGCAGCTAGGTGGTTCAGTGAGTAGAGCACCAGCCCTGGAGTCAGGAGGACCTGAGTTCAAATGTGAACTCAGACATTTGATACACTTACTAGCTGTGTGACCTTGGGCAAGTCATTTAACCCCAATTGTCCTGCCTTCCCCCCTCTAAAAGAAAAAAAAAAGACCAAACCCAAACTAAGTGGTTTTCCTAAAGTTCAGGCTGGACCATGTTACCACCCACTCAGTAAAATCCTTTGGTTCCCAATTAACTCAAGGACCAAATATAAACTGTTTCATATTTGAAATCCTTCAGAACCTGGCCCCAATCTACTTTTCTATTTCTTTATGAAATTGCTACACAGCACAGGGCACTAGACCTGGAGTCAGGAAGAACTAAGAGCAAGTCTAGTCTCAGATACATTGTTTCATACTGTGCTTCAGTTTCCTCATCTGTAAAAAAATAGATTATGATGACACCAACTCCATTTCAGGGTTTTTGGAGGGATAGAATGAGATAATGTTTGTAAAGCACTTTGCAAAGCTTAAAGCACCATATAAATCCTAGTATTATATAATGCTTCTCTTTCTGTATTCTACAATGCATCCAAGTTGGCCTTCCTGTTGTTCCTCATACATGCAAAAACCACAACAGGAAATTAAGGTATGATGGTATCCATCAAGCAGAACCACAAGAAGAATGCATTCTTATAGAAAACTTTCTGCTGAAGAAATAATTCCATTTTGCTTGGTTTTTTTTCCCCCATTAAATATGTTGAATATCATACACAGAGAAACATGACTCCTGCTGAAAAGCTGTTATGTTCATAGACTGTAACGGACTGTTACTTGGTTGTCGCATTGTGTGTTTTTCAACCAGAAAGTATTTAAATAAAAATGAAATTCACCTGTTTGGCTAGCTACACTGATCAAAGTAAGTGAATAATTACTAACAAGCCATTATATTCAACTCCATCCTAACCCTCCGAAAGAGATTCTTTAAAAAAAAAAAAAGAAACATTGTTCTCAAGAGCAAAAAGGGTTTTGTAGCATCAATGAATAAAATTTAAAAAGAATTAGAAATGATTTATTTCATGGTATTAACATTTACTTTACAAATGTTTTATAAAATAATGGTACAAAATATATTATGTATTTGACATTTGTATTATACACAAAGTAGTACATGTATCTAACATGAAAATAAATATACATATTTTGGAAGTGTGTGCTCAAAAATCTTTTTACTGTTGGGGTGACTGTTCCAAAAAATTTGGAGAACATTACTATTACTAACGAGTTGAACCGGCGATGATTTTTAGCGTGGAGGAGAGAAGGTTTTGGGCGACAAAGGGGATATGATAGCTGCCTTCAGATACTGGAAGGGTTATCATGTATGAGAAGAGAGATTAGACTTGTTCTGCTTGGTCCCGAGAGTGCAGAATAAAGAGCAATAACTGCAGAGAAGCGGATTTCAGCTAACAATTAGCCTTGTCCCAAAGTGCAATGGGATGCCTGGGGAGGTTCTTCGAGCATCCCTGAGCAGCGGGTGTAGTGGTTCGGCCACAGGTTGGCCATTGAGGTCCTTCCTAGAGGTGGTTGCTGTTGTTTGTCCTTCGTTCTTGAAGAGAACCCTGAATGACGTCAGGGAGGTGATATTCCTGGCTCGTTAATTACCGCAAAAGCAGGTGCGTGACGGCTTCAGGTGCCGGAGGCAGGTAGGAATTCAAGTCCAGCTCTGATCCCTGGAGCCTTGAGGTCATTCAACTCCTCCCCACTCTAGTCTTCTTTCCGCCCAACTAGTAGTGTACTGAAGGAAGAAGCCCCGCCCGGCACCCCTGAACTAGGGATGCTAGGGCACAAACAGAAGGTGAGAAGCAGGTAGCAGCAATTTCTACCCACTTTCTAAAGAGGCTCGGCCCCTTTAACAGACAGAACTAGCCTCCCACATCTTCATCGGTCTGGGTTGGGCTTGATTCGTCGGGTCTGGGGCTCTCGCCCTCCCGTCTGAGGTTGGACTCTGGTTGGTCTTCAGTCTTGGTAGTGGGGCGGGGCCTAGAGAGAGGGGCAAGGGGAGGGGGCGGGGAAATTTGAAGGAAAGGGCGGGGCTAGAAGCTTGCTACGCCTTCCAGAAGGGGATGGGCGGAGAAGGGAAAGGCGGGTCTAGCGACCTAAACAGGGAGGGGTCGGGCTGGGAAGCGAGGGGCGGAGCTAGGGCTGGCCCGCGCCCGGGGGCGGGAGGCGGGGCCGCAGATTGCCTGGGGGCCGGAGCAGGAGCCCAGTTCCTGAGGCTGCGGTAGCAGCACAACCACCCGAGCCCGGCGATGAGCGAAGGAGCCGCGGTGTCGAGGTGAGTGAAGTTGGGTGGCGCGCGGCGGAGACGGAAGAAAGGGCGGGCACAGGGACCCGGGGGGCGGTGGCGGGTGAGGGGGGGCTACGGGGTGGGACGTCCCCTTGCGCCAGCTGTGAGCAGCTGGAGCGAGAGGGAGGCTGTTCGGTAGCCCGCGCCGCCCACCCCTGCCGGGGCCCCGCACAGCTGGGCAGCCCGCGCGCCGCGGCGGCGGGGCGGGTGGGCAGGCAGTCGGGCGTGCGCACTCTGGAGCCAGGTTGGAGCCGGGCCCGGGAGCAGGTGAGCTTCCCCCGCTGGTAGGGCCCCGGGGGAGGGCAGAGGAGGAGCCGCCGCCGAGGCTGCACTCTCTCCTCCCCGGGCCGAGGCCCCGAAGGGCAGCAGTCTGGGGCCGGCCAAGTTCATGGCCCCTCTGCGCCTCAGGTGCGGGCGGGACGTCGCCGCCTGGCTCTTGGCCGTTGGCCGTTCCTGCGGCGTGGCCAGCGGGGCTGCAGCTCAGAGCTGGAGGGGGCCCCGTGCGAGCCCGCTGCCCTGACTCGTTGTGCTTCGCTTTCCCCCGCCCCCTGCAGCAGTTGCCGCCGCCTCCAAGGGATCCCCCTTCTCCCTTCCGTCGGGTCGGCCGGGTCTGGCTGTGACCCCTGCTGCACGCGGGGTGCTGCTAGCTGTCCCTCCTCTGCGCTCCAGCCTGCCTGTCTGCGGGGCTGGCCTGATGCTGGGTGTGGGGACACGGAAAATGAAACTACTGAAAAACACCTTGAGTTTTATGAATGGGCCTCAAGTGCCAGCTTCGGTTCGAGAGCTGGCTTAAGCTCCCAGGGAGGGACTGCAGAAAAGGTGTTACTTTTATGTCTATGTTTATCCTGTGCTTGTCCCTTTGCTCTTCTAGTGGAGGGGGGAAGGGAAGGGCTTGTTCATATGCCATCAGAAAGGCGATGACTAGTTGCATAAACAATAAACAACCCACCCCCTCCAAACCTGGAAAACTTAGAAATTAACAAGTGATATCGGGACAAAGCCTTCTGCTAGTCTGTTTTAGGGTGATATATTATTTGAGACTTACTTGTCTGCTTTTAAAAATTAAAATGCAATTTTAGTAGGGCCAGGAAGATAAATGAATTCCAACTTAAACAGATGTAACAGACCTTGCTAAATATCGATTGATTATAGAATTCAATAAAGTATACAATTGTCGTTCCATATAATGCACATCTTTCTTTTGCAATTTTTTTTTTGTATTTAGTACATAAACAGGTGGGTTACTCACATCATCCGTTGTCATGGTTACCTGCCGTGGATAGTAAGGGCAAAGTCTCCTCTCTTCCCCAAAGCCTTGGGAGTACACTTATCACTAGAATCTGTACAGGCTTATGCTTTGCTAGAACATGGTTCAGATTTGTACGAAAAGTATGAGTGGATTTTTCCAAGTGACTACAAGAATTAGTATGCCCAAAGAATGAGTTTATTGTGTATTTTTATGTATTGTGCCAGAAGGCTTTAAAGAAAAATATCTGAGGAAAAGACATTGTTAAATTAGAAAGGAAGCTTCATATGTTGGGTGAAATTAGTGTCATTGAAAGGGATAATGAATTTAGGGGGGAAAATTAGGCATTTGGGGTGATATTTTGCATATAATTTAAGCCAAAGAGAGCTTTGAGAAGGTTTGAGCTAAGCAGTTTTTGTACTTGAACAACATAGTTATTGTATACTGGGGTGCCTACTCAGTTAGAACAGCTGTTTCTACCCATCAGATGATTTTTAGCACTCAACTGCCTTTTGCTTATTTCATTGTTAATTACCCAGATTCTTCAGAAGTTAATTTCTCAAATTTGTGGAGAATGTGTGATTTACTTTTTTTGTCCTATATATATTTTTTTAATTTTTAAACATTTTTATTTAAAATTTTGAGTTCCAAATTCTATCCTTCCCCCCCCCATAATCAATCAGATATAGGTTATACATGTTCAACTATGTAAACATTTCCACATTAGTAGTTTTTTACAGGCAGACTCAAATAAAAGATAAAATGAAAGAAAGTGAAAAATAGCATGCTTCAGTCTGTATTCAATGAACATCAGTTCTTTTTCTGGAGGTGGATAGTATTCCACATCATTAGTCCTTTGGAATTGCTTTAGATCATTGTATTGCTGACAATGGCTGTCATTCACAGTTCTTCTAACAGTATTTCTGTGTACAACATTCTCCTGGTTCTGTTCACTTCACTATGCATCAGTTCACGTAAGTCTTTCCTGAAATCTTCCTGCTTGCTATTTCTTATAGTACAATAATATTCCATTACAATCACATGCCGCAACTTGTTCAGCCATTCCCTAGTTGATGGGTGCATCCCTTTGATGTCTAATTCTTAGCAACCAAAAAAAAGAGCTGCTGTAAATATTTTTGTACAAATAAGTCCTTTTCCCTTTTTTTTGGTTTCTTTTTCTGAAAATTTCCTGTTCATATCCTTTGACTGTTTATTAATTGGAGAATGACTTGTATTTTTATAAATTTGACTCAGTTCTCTACATATTTTGACAATTGAGGCCTTCAGAGATACTTGTTGCAAAATATTCTCCCCAGTTTTTTTGCTTGTACATAAACTTTTAAATTTTGTATAATGAAAACTATCTGTTTTTTATTTTATAATGCTCTCTATATCTTCTTTGGTCTTAAATTTTTCCCTTATCCATAAATCTGACAGATTGTGATTACTTAAGGCTTTAAGGATAAATCATATCAAATTATGTTATAAGTGGAAGGGCTTAGTGAGAGTGAGGATCACCAGTATCATAAATTCATACATTTGGAGCTAGAAAGAGACTTTACAGAGGGAACATATCTTAGGAGCTATCTATTCCAAACTCCTATTTTATTATGATAGTAACTAAGATTTATATAGGTTTTTATATAAGATTTTAAATAGGTTTTCAGAGTGCTGTGTGTGTGTATATATATATATGTACACACACACACACATACATAATCTCATTTGATCCTCACAATCCAGGGAGGTAGGTGCTATTATTACGCCCATTTTACAGATGAGGAAACTGAGGCTGAGAGATTAAATGACTTGCCCAGAGTGACATTAGCTAGTAAGTGCCTGAGGCCAAATTTGTACTCTATTTTTGGGTCTATCCACTGGACTTCTGAGGAAGCAGAGGCCATTCATGGGAGGTGAAGTGACTTATGCAAAGTCACATAGAGAATCTAGTAACCTACAGGTCTTCTTGGCATCTAGTCCAGTGTTTTTTCCAGTATTCCGTGCTTTCTTTTCTTCACCATGTTGACCCTTAGGAAGCTAAATTTAGCAGCATGTTTATCTCCAGGAAAAGGTGATGCCTTTCTGAGTGGAGATTAACAAACCGATGCAAATTAAGTTATGATGATAGTATGTTTCACAGAAAGATTTAATTAAATAGTGAGTAGCTTGAAGGGAGGAGCAGCTTAATCTTGTTTAAGCCATATTCTGTCTTGGAGGTATGGGAAGGGTAGTACTCTGAACAGAAGACAACGGGATGGCATCCTTGGGAAAGAAAGGGAGTTATATGTTCTCTGTTTGCCTTTATGCTCTTAACTGAACATTAATGCTGGTAAATACAATAGTATAGAATGCTCCACTTCCAGAAAGAAAGATAAGTGCACTGGTTACAGTGGATTGTTTTATGTTGAAAAGGAAGTACAATGGAAAAATAGGAAATGAAGGAAAACACAGATTGAAAGTTGATATTTGTGTCTGCTTCAGTTTGGATAAGGATAACTTTTCTCAGACTAGGAGATTCCTGTCACATAAAGGTTGTCTGAAGTTCAAATGGAGACTCCTTAATATCACCGACTTCTTGGGAGAGGTAGACAGAAAACATTCCCAGTCCATTCACTTTAGGGTAGGAGATTCTAACAGCAACAACGATAATGATAACGATAACAATAACACGAGGTAGCAGTCCTGTAGCACTTTAAGGTTTGCAAAGTGGTTTTACAAATGTTATCTCATTGGATCCTCATGACAACCCTGGAAGGTAGGTGCTGAAATGATCACCACTTTACAAATGAGGAAACTGAGGCAGATAGTAGTTAAGTGACTTGCCCCGTGTCTAGTAAGGGTCTTAGGCTAGATTTTAATTCAGGTCTTCTTGATTCCAGGTTCAGTGCCCTTTCTACTTTACCATCTAGCTGCCCAAGAAAGAAGCTGAAAGTCAATCCTTTTCTCCTACTGAAGATCCCTTTGGGCTCTATCTCACAAACCTGTTTTCAGATCCCATTCCAATTACTGAATATAAAAGTCAGTAGCCCTCTCATTATACCAATATGTAGCTAGCTTTTGAGCTGGATCCCAGTGTGAGTTTCTGGGAAATATTCTGGACAGCCAGCTAGAAACCATGGGCCGCTCAGGAGATTTTTTTGTTTTTGTTTTTCCCAAGAGAAAAGCAGTGGCCCAGCTCGAACAGGTGACTTTAGGACTGCTGTATGCATGTTGAGGCGCTGTAGCCCCAGGAGCTGGTTGTGGGAACCCCTGCTACTGCACTTATCTCTCTTTTGAGAAGTTAGAATGGGAAGGTAGTTGTTGACCAGGTACCAGATGGAAGTATGGTCTCTCCTTTTTTCTGCCTCATAGGGCACAAATTGATTCCCAAGTTTATTCTGTTCGGTAATGTTATTTTCCTAATTTCTGTTTAAGTAGTTTGAATTTCTTCCGATGGCTAGATAAGTCCGATTGATCTAAATGTTGGCCTATGTTACTTTATTTCCATGTAGGAGGGCTCCAGCAGGGAGAGATCAGTTTTTGGGTATTGCTATATAGAGATATAGAAAGGACCAGGATTCAAACCCTGGTCCCAAAGTCCTAAGCTTTCTCAGGCAACTGGAGACACAGTGGATAGTTAGGCCTAGAATTAGGAAGACTTGAGTTTAAATCTGGCCCCAGATATTTATTAGCTGTGTGATCCTGGGCAAAGTCACTTATAATCTGCCTCAGTTTCCTCAACTGCAAAATGGGTATAATGATAGCACTTACCTCGCAGGGCTGTTGTGAGGATCAAATGAGATATTTGTAAAAAGCACTTAGCACAGTGCCTAGGTAGGTGCTGTATTAATACTTATTCCTTCCCATCTCCTTTTTCCTGGTTAGGGGCTTGGAGTGAAAAATGAGAAGGAATCTTAAGGTTTTGATTAGTAGTAATTTTTTAGGCCGGATCTGGGTACTCCTTCTTTTGCCCTAGACTAAAAAGGAGTCAGAGAGCCATCTTTACTGCCCAGGACAAGGTTTCATTCCTCTGCCCAGCCCTTGCTCTCCCCTGCCTCCTTTACCCAGAGATACCTCTTTGCAGGGGTGGAGTTAAGGGTAGGGACTACTTAATGGGAAGAGAGATGGTACCAATGGGCCTGGCTGACAGTGCTCACATTTCGAAGATGGGAGACGGAGGGGAACTTGAGCACATTTTTCCTTTTGGGTTTATCATCTGCCTGAAGCCGTAGAGAGCCGTCTCGAGCTTCTGGTTCTTTATCTTTTCCTTTTTCCTGGCCCACGAGGACCCTCTTTCATTTTCTTGTTCATTTCGCCCTCTTCAGTACTCACTCATTATTGCTGGCTTTTCTCTTGAGTATCTTTGTGTGAATTATTGAGGGTCCAAGGAATTTCTGTTCTGTATGTTTTAGAACAGTGCAATGGTTAAAAGGCAAAAGAATCATAATTTTGGAGCTGGGAGGAAACTGAGAGGTTATTTAGCCAACCTTCCTTGTTTTAAAATTCTATGTTACAACCTTCAGTTTATACATCTGACTGTAAATTGGGATATTTAGTGGATGTGTGAAACAACTGAAACAGCTGTAGAATTAGTTCCTTCAAAATGGGTTAAATTACCAAAATTTTCTGGTAGATTGGAAAGTTTTCCAATTCCAGCTCTTATTTCATTTTGAAAATGCTTTGATTCTGGGACAGCACCCTTCTTCTCCCTCTCCATCTGCCCCCATTTCCCCCCTTCCCTCCACTACACCTACAAGTAACTAGCTTTAGCTTCAGGAACTGAGGAACAGTTAATATATAAATAGGACTGGCCAAGAAAATGAATACTCTCACTAGTACTTCAAAGGGACTTTAGAAGTTGTCTTGCTTCACTATTTCAACTCTGTTAGCCTCAAATAATAAGCTAAATTTAAATAATAATACTTCCACTGAGACTTATTCTGATGCCTCACTTTAGCCCCCTGGTAGCTTTGAGTTCTCTAAAGCTATGCTATCATTTTGGAAGGGGCAGCTAGGTGTCGCAGTGGATAGAGCATTGGGCCTGGTGTCAGAAAGAAAGACCTGAATTAAAATCTGGTGTCTGATACTTACTGGCTATGTGGTTCTGGGCAAGTCAGTCCTGTTTGCCTTAGTTTCCTCATCTGTAAAATGAGCTAGAGAAGGAAATGGCAAACACTCCAGCTTCTTTGCCAAGGAAACTCCAAGTGGGGTCATAAAGAATCGAACACGACTGAACAACACCACTAAATCATTCTGGAAAGGCTTTGAGTACAGCCACAGCAACAGACTGAGTTTTGTTTTTTTTTTTTGAGGACCAGTCTAGCTAATAATGGAGAGGAACATCACCAGTAGATTGGTCAGTTAGAGATTGGGGAGGGGGTGTGTCACTATGGCAGCACATGAACACAACATGTAAAGTAGCCCTCAGTCCTGGCTGCTTCTGTACTAATGGTGGCAGAGAGGGGAAAAGGAGACAGAGGGTGATAGAATCATATTGTCTTTATAGTATCTATGAATTTTAATTTGACTGCTGGTATTCTCTTAATGGAATAGTCTGGTACAGTGACCACCATCTACATATAATGCTGGATGAGCTGAATTGTAGTAGTCCTGACATTCTTGCTATGTCAGAAACCAGAAGCAAGATGGACATTGCAGCTCACAAAGAAGTTGGAAGAGTTTTTGTCATACCCCAATGGCAACAGGGAACATTAATTCATGGGATATGTGGCCAAAACCTACTTTCAGTAATAATGACAAATATTTGCAAAATGACCCCTGTGAAAATAATTGTAGCTTATACATATATATTGGTTGCTTAGGATAAAGTAGAAAAATTTAAGAACTTGATAAAACCCTCCAAATTAAGTCTACATATATTCTGATACTTGGTAACTTCAGTGTAAAGTTTGAAAGAGATGAGGATGGGGAGAAATGTATAAGAAAATGTGGTTCAGGAGGAAAGACAGGCCATACCATATCTTCTCTATGAGAAAATAATTGGTACTATTGGACATGGTAAGTTCCTAACAACATTGCAAAAAATGAAATAGATTATATTGTAGTAGATAGGAAAAAGCTTGCAGTTGATTTTGGTGTTATTCCTGAATCATCTATCCATATAATCAGACCGTTGACTTGTTAGAGCTAAAATTAGAGTTAGTAAAAAGCAAGAATAGTAATAAGGAGGAAAAGATACGGTGCATAATTGAATTCAGTTTTGAACCATTTTAAACAAGTACTGGATCAAAAATGGGAAATAGACAACAGAAATGACATTGATACCAATTATAATAATTTTATACAGAAACTTAAATGTCACACCAAGAAGACCAAAACACTGGAGAGTATATTAATCAACAGACATCTGACTTAACTTGTTAAACAGGGAGTGAAGAAGCCCAAGTCATTTCCAATTTAGAATATAAACTTGTTTGGAAGTCTTACAGTGAAGAATGTCTAGACAACTGTGAACAGTATTCATCTCATAAAGCAGAGACAATCACCTTAAAACCAGTCTAAAAGAGCTTGGCAAAGCATTCCACTACGCAATGTCATCTCAAGGGTATTTAAGGACAAAAATGGAAGGAAGACAGAAAATAGAAGAAAAAGTGGAAAAGATTTGTAAAAATTATTTAACAAGATTCCCTCCCCCAGTTAAGGACAGTGGAATTAGCATACTTGGATCCTAACATCACAGTACTAGATAAAGCTTATGAGAAATTAGAAATGGCACTATAGGGAGCAAAGTTCAGAAAAGCAGCTTGATTGGACAGAGTATATAGAGGAGCCCTATACTAGACTGACACAATTTGAGGGCATGAAGGACTCAGTATATAAAGTATTTGAAGGAGGGGAAGATACCAAAGGCATGGGGGAAAAAAATGTTGGATCTTATTACTGCCCAAAAAATGAAACTGAGAGAATTTCAGCAACTACTGACTTGTATGCTTACTTTCCCATTTACATGAGACTTTGAGAATCATCTCTGCACAAACAGTTGGCCTCCTTTTTGAGGGTAACACTAGAAAAAAAGCAGCCTGGACAGTTAATTTGGGCTAGAGTTGAACAAGAAAAGGAAGGCAGGCCAAATTGCCTTAGTGAAATTGCAGAGCTCCTTTAATTGACGCCAAATTTCTATGAAGCAAAGCTTCATGTTTTTAATACTACCATACTATATATTATGCTGATGTTGTATGGTATTGGGATGTGAAATAAATAATCTCCAAAGAATTAAAAATGAGTATCATAGGGTAATGGAGAGGCACATGGTGGGTGTGAGCAGGTTACAACATTTAACCAATCAGGAACATGAAAGAAGAACAGGACTAAAAGGTATCAAGGAATTATGACAAGAATTGGTAGGTAAGGCTATCTCAGGATTACAGGTGGGCATCCAGAGTGCTACACTGGTAAAGAAACTGATGAAGGCCCCCAGGATGTTTTCTATGTCAAACTTAGGGACTAGAGTTGAAGGAGATGGGGCAGGTATGGATAAATTGTGATAATCTTTGTTGGAGGGAGCTTCTAGATTGATTAGATCACAGATTCATTTGAGAATAATAACTGATATTTATATGATGCTTTAAATTTTGCAGCACACTTTACATTTGAATTTCACTACAACTCTGTGGGGAGTTGGTGCTGTGGGTATTGTCATCCCATTTTACAGATGAGGAAACTGGGGCTTAGAGTGGTGGTTAATGACTCCCTCAGTGCCACATAAAGCTCACAGGTAGAATTTGTAGGTCTTTCTAACTCCCATTCCAGAACCGTCTTCACTATACCATCTCAGGTTATGAAAAGAAGCTAAATGGCCATTATCATTTCACAGTTAAATGTGAAATTTGAGACTGTTCAAGGTTGTATTATGAATGTGTGTAAAATACCTAGCATTTTTGTGAATGAATTTGCAAAACCCCAGAGAATGTGTAAGTCGATACATTTCATTGAATTGTTATATTATGCATTTTCACTTACTTGCTTTGCTTCTATTAATACTGCAAAGTATCTCCTTATTTAGCACATAGTTTTTCTGATTATTTTAATTTTTTTATTATAAATCTAATAAATATCAATGAAAACAGCCCAACACACATACCAAATAAAGAACAAAATCTTTCCACACACACCTAGGCTTTAACTAGAGGGAACTAAATACTTTAACAAGCAACTTCTTGTTCTGAAATCCTACCACCTTTGAACCCATTTTCGTTTAAAAGCAGCATACACACACACAGAGTTGTAGTCGGTATGGATATTATTCTGGTTCTCTAGTTTTTTTCTCCATCACCTCCTATAAATGTGTTTCCATATTTTCTTGTATGCTTCACATGTTTCCTTTTATGGCACTATAGTATTTTGTTATATCAGTCTGTCATAATTTATTTAGCCATTCTCCAGTTGTTGGAAATATAAATTGTTTCCTTTTTTTTTGCTATTACAAATGGAACTACGAATATTTTTGTATACATGGATCTTTTTTCTTTGTGCAAGGCTTTTTGAATAGAATCCTAGGAATGGAATAATTCGATTCAATACAGCACTTATTAAGCATCTATTACATGCTCAGAAGAAGATAGCTAGGAGGCAAAAGGGATAGAGTGCTGGGTTTGGAGTCAGGAAATTGTCTTTCAGTTGTTTTCACTTGTGTCTGACTCTTTGTGACTCCATTTGTGGGTTTCTCTGCAAAGATACTGGAGTGGTTTTCCATTTCCTTCTCCAGCTCATTTTATAGATGAGGAAACCGAGGCAAACAGGGTTAAGTGACTTGCCTAGGGTCACACAGCTAGTAAGTGTCTGAGGCTAAATTTGAATGCAGGTCTAATGGAAGGTACCCTTTCCTGGTGGGTCACTGAGATTCAGCAGCATATAAAACAATAGATCATGGTTTAGTGGTGAGAGTGCTAGAGGAGCAGAAGTCAGGAAGACCTGAGTTCCTCAAAAACTAAGTCAGCATGGTGATGAGATTTCAGGTGATCTATCCTGATTTATCCTGGGTGAGGTATGATGTTGCCTAGAGTCAAATCAAGAAGAGCTGTTGATAGAAATTGGACTTACCTGGAAAGTTCTGATCTGAGTCCTCTATGTAAAGGAAGGCTTTGTGAGGAATTTATTGTTCTACCTGCATTCTTGTTGCCATACTTTCTCCAAAATATTTATACTAGTCTGCAGTCTTATTAGTGATGGATTAGTAGGCCTCTTTTCTCATAGCCCTGCCAACAGTGGATCTCACATTTTTTTATATTTTTTTTTACCATTCTGAGGTCATCTTCAGGCAATTACCATTTTCATTTATCTGATTATTAGGCATCTTTTTATGTAGCTTTTAAACAGTTTCTTTGTGCCTTGTGACCATTGATCCATTGAAGTGTGTGTTAGAGTTTATTGTAGTGTTGCTGTAAATCCCTTTTTTTACCTCTATAGCCATCCAGTTTACCAGCGGTATTTATTGAATGGTAATTCCATTCTTGGGGCAGCTAGGTGGCACGGTGGATAGAGACCAGTGCCTGGAATCAGGAAGACTCATCTTCCTGAGTTCAAATTTGACCTCAGACCATAATTAGCTGTGTGATTCAGCGTGGCCTCATCTGTAAAATGATCTGGAGAAGGAAATGGCAAACTACTCCGGTATCTTTGCCAACAAAACCCTGAATGGGGTCATGGAGAGTCAGACATGACTGAAACAACAGGTTTCAAGAACCCAGCTCCTAATATGTATCCCCTAGTCTAGCAAATGGCTTGGTCCCAAGTGTCTTCTGGTTATCTGTTTCCCAGTCAGTTGTTCTGGGCCCGTCCCTGGTTTTCCACTACTTTCTGGTACTCACTTGTAGCACTCTTCTACTCAGTTTAACCTGTCTATATCACCTTAGTCCATAGTTGTTTTCTCACTGTTTCCCCCATCACACAGAGAGCTCCTTAAAAGCAAAGGCTGTTCTTTGTCTCTCTTGTATCCTCAGCACTTAATAAACACTTATTGACTGACTGACTTACTGACTGACTGGGGCTGGCTGATGTTCTGTGTGCTGGAAGCAGCCCTAGGAAAATTGTTCAATTCGGTATTAATTAGTTACCTACTATGTGCCAGGCATTGTTATGAAAGGGTTTGAGACCGTGGAACTGGGGAAATTCTGCCTCTGACACAAACTGGCTTCATGATCCTGTGTAATTTGGTTCAGTTTCTCAGCGTCCCAGACAATTCCATGTAGAACAGTTGCTGATAGTTCCCTGTATTAATTCAATCGCAGGTCCAAACCAAAACAAATGTGCAAAGGCACCGTGCTAAGGGCTGAGGAGGATACAGACACTATCCTCAAGAGACTTAGATTCTGCAGGAGGGATAAGCATATATACATATCTAGAAATATACAGTGGTCCCTCAGCATTCCTGGGGTTTAAGGGTGTAGGTTTTACATTTTTTAGCCCTTAAAGGGGGGGAAACCCTACTTCCCAAACCCATGAATGTAAAACCATGAATAACTCGAGGCCCCATCCCAAACCTTTATGTTTAATAATTTCGATCGTATTTAACATACAAAACAACACACTGCACCTTAAAAGTTGCAGTTTCGTGAAAGAGATTTTAGTGTCTTGCACATCATGTGGAGACTTTGCAGCAGCTGGTGAAGCTGCAGCAACTGCTTCATGGATTTCCTTCTGCAAAAAGCGCAAGATACAATGATCACCATGGGAAAAAAAATCACATGACTGAGTCTGGATGGTAGAGGTACAAAGAGGAGGCGTTCCCAAAGAGTGCTTATCCCATAGTTCTTTGGTACACTAAAACTTTTAACAAAATTTAACTGTTCATAATAAATTTGTATGGTAGTAAATGATAACATACATTAACAGTATACAGTGTTTATGCATTTATGACTTACTAAATTTTTTAAAGTTTTCTTTACATACGTGTGTTGTCTGCAATTTTCCACAGTAAGCTGCAAATCTCCAAAATTTTCTATATAATTATCAATGGCTAATCCATAAACAACCCGAACCTCTAATAGGAAGCCCTTGAATGTCGAGGGATAACTTTACAAAATTATTTGAGGAGGCAGAGACAATTGGGAGAGGCCTGTATCAGGAAAGGTATCATGGAATAGGTAGCACCTGAGATGCATCTTGAAGTAAGCTAGGGCTTCTAAGAGGTGGAGGTGTGGAAGAGGTACATTCCAAACTTGGACAGCTGTGAAAAGGTGTAGCAATAATAACAACAGTAGTGAATATTTATATAGCACCTACTATGTGCTAGGCACTGTGCTAAGTGCTTTGCAGTTATCTCATATAATATTCACATACCCTGGGTAGTAGGTACTATTGTCCTCATTTTATAGATGAAGAAACTGAGGTAAACAACAGTTAAGTGACTTGTCCAGTGTCAAACAGCTAGTAAGTCTCTGAGGCCAGATTTGAACTTATCTCTTCCTGACTCCAGGCCCAGTGCCCTATCCACTGTGCCACCTAGTAGGAGATGGTATGTTGAATTTGGAGAACAGCCAGTAAGCCAAGACTTTGGCTTAGTATGATCAGCAGAATTCTACTGATGGATTTTAGCCCTTAAAGGGGAGGAAACCCCACTTCCCAAACCTTCAATCTCTACTTCACATCCATGGTTGCAAGCTATAGAACCTGGATTGATCTTACATTATGTCTAGGCACATTTGCTCAGGGGAATTAACCAGGAACATTTGTTCTGGATGGATCAGCATTACACTAAGAATATCTTAGCTACCACCTAGAGAAGTTGTCTATATGAGTTATTCTAATAGTTGATGAAAGCCGAGAGAGAGAATTCTCCTAAGCTGTAAGACTGTAGAGGACTTTAGATTAAAACTCATACTTTGAAGTGCTCTTGTAAATCATCTTAGAATCTTAACTGAGAACCATATTATACTGAGTTCTAGTGCCCACTTACCATTTGGAATGGGTATACACTTGCCTACTTTTCTCTTTTATTAGAAATCCTTTCTGGTGCCTAATGGAGTTTGAGGCAATAACCCTAAAGTTTATTTGTACATTTTGTACTTGAAATGGAATATTTTAAGTCCTTGTGCTCAAAGTTATAACTTTATTATTATGGTAAAGCCTTTATTAAGAGTAGTAGCATGACATGGGATGAGTGACGTTTCCCTTTTTTTTTTAATCAAAGATTTTTAACCATTCCATGTATAAAGTAATTATGAAACCAAACTCAACGCTTGAAAGAAAATGCAGATTATTTGTATGTTGAGTGTAATTTACTTAGTTGAATTTAAGTAAGAAGGCAGAAGAACAAAGTGTCTTCCCTTTGGGATGCCTTCCTCGTGATTGTTCTCAAAGGGTATCTATCAGACCTTGTCTACAAGGAAAATCCTGCAGAACCAACTTTACCTGCTAGGACCATTTTAATAATAATAATAGCTAATGTTTCTACGGCACTTACTATACACAAGTGCCTTACAAATGTTATCTCATTTGATCTTCACAAGAACCCTGGGAGGTAGATGCTATTACTAGCCCCATTTTATATATGAGTAAACTGATGTAGACCACTCAAGGTCACAGAGACAGCATGTGTCAGAAGTGGCATTTGAACCCAGGTCCTTCTGATCCTGAGGCTGATTCCATCCACTGTGTCACATAGCTTCCATATTACTTAGAATACATAGAATTTCGCTTTTGGAAGGGACCTCTGCAATCCATTTGGCCAAAGCTTTCAAACTCAAGTAGAAACAGGGACCATTAAATTATACATAAAGATCCCTGGGGCCATATATTGACTTAGAAAACCACACATTAAAAATATGCTTTGTTGTATTTTTATTTATTTTGTTGAATATCTCCCAGTTACACCTCTGGCTTATACCTGAGGAAGAATTTCTTCCCTGGCAAGTATTCCCACAACTCTGAAGACTTTCAAATGGAAAACTCATTATCTCTCATGACAACTTAGTTAGGAAGTGTTTCCTAACAAAAAATCTGCCTCACTGTAACTTCTGCTCATTGTTCACATTGAAGCCAAAGCAAAACAAGTCTAATCCCTAATCCACATGACAACCTTTCATTCTCCACCTAAATCTGTTCTTCTTCAGATTTCCTTCATCCAGCTTTGTCTTGACCAGATTTTGAGTCCTCTCACTGCCTGGGTCCACACCTCCTCTGCAAAAGCGGAGATTGTTAGATTTCTTTTTTTTTTTTTATTTAAATTACAATTTTTTTGTTATATTTCTCAAATGGGAGTTTGGATGAGATGAGCTGGAAAAGACGATAGCACTCTCTGTCTATGAGCCTGTGGTTCCAAGAATGAGACATGGTGATCCAGCTGATGTCTGACCAGAGCCAGCGTGCAGCAGATATATCACTTCACTTGTTTTTACACTCTGCTTCGGCGTATTTGGGCTAAGATCAAATTAGCTGTTATGGCTACCATGTCTCATAGCTAACTCATATTGGTCTTGTTCAACTCCTAGATTTTCCTAGCCTGGTTTAAGTTTGGTTCAGGAATTTGTTATAGGAGACAAAGTTTGAGCCTGTTTTCAGACTGGGAAGGTAATACAAGTAGTCTCCATTGAGATGTAAGGGCCTTTAGGGAATAGACTTTTGTTTTTGCCTGTGTCCCTGGTGTCTAGCATAGTGCCTCCTCAAATTTAGTACTTAATAAATCTTGAATTGAGTTGTCAGAGCAAGTTTTGAATTCTATGTGTGCCCTTAGCTTTTAATATCCTGCTGAAAATTTTGAGAGACTTTCACAGAGGAATAACCCTACCTTATAGGGGAAAATAATCTGGTAGGATAAGTGATTTAATTCAGACCTTTGGTGATTCATAGACAAGCCAGTGGGAGGTTTTATGAACCCAGATAGATTTTGTAGTTAAAACTGATTTTTTACAGTGTTTGTTGAAGGTGAGTAAGCCTGGACAATGTCTCCGTTATAGTTCCTTGATTTTTCACTTAGAATACTGTTGGTGGATTTGTCAGTGTTTAAAATTTTATCACCAGACAGTGAAATCTCATACAGAGCTGTTGAGGGGAAAAACACTTGGATTAAAAGTATTCTGGATTATTACAGGCCTGGTGTTGGGAGTTAGAACCTTGAATCTGAGTTTTTTATATTCCTTGTTAAGCCAGTTGTCATGTATGGCATTTATGCAAAGTAACCTTTACCCTATAAAATCATTATACTTTTAAAATTATAGTCTGTTCTGTCAGTCTGTTAAATTTATTGGGCACCTACTATGCAGAACTCGGTATAGGAGGGATAAATGAGATTGTGCCATAGAATCTGCTGCCCGTGAAGAACGTGAACATATCTTCCCTGCACTCTCCTCAAAGTGTCAGTAGCAGTTGACATTTGTATAATGCATTACATACATTGTCTCATCTGATCCTCTCAGCCTCATGAAGTAGATACTGTACAGGTTAAGTGACTTTTCCAATGCCACACAGTTCATGTCAGAGGTGGCATATGAACCTAGCTGTAGTGACCTGGGCTCCCGTACCCCTCTACCCACCATGCTACTTTGCCTCTACAGATAATTTAACATAAAACCAAATAAGAGAATATACTTAGACTACAAATGACTCAGGCATAGGAGAAACTGAAAACATTTTAGAAGAGGGGAAGGGAAAGTCAGTTCAATTAGAGGAGAGAGTAGCCAGAGAGGATCTTGGAGATGGTTAAGTTGAATGGGATTTTCAAAATGCTAAGGCCTATGAATTGATAGAGGTTGGCATTCCTAGAGGAAAGAATGAATGTGCAGAGTCAGGGAGGTAGAAGTAAAGAGTTTGTACATACAGTTATCCCTTCCATATCTCCACTTTCCCCATCACAGTGTTGATATATTTTGGGTTGGCATAAGAAATTAAATGGGAATTTTTGGGGATTTTTGTGGAAGCCGCAGAAGATAGTGAAAGCCAGAAGATGACACAGAAAGAGTTTAAAAACTCAGAAATGCATAAAATACATGTATGGTATTGCATAATATTAACATATTTTATCTTTTAGTACTGCAAACAGCTTCTAAAGGAAAAAGAAAAAATTCAGACTTCTAATTTGATATGAAGAGAGGGCCAAAAAATTTTACACAGGTTTTCCAGATTGCAGAGATGCCATGCCCCTAATCCCCTCGATGCAGAAGGGATAACTGCAATAGCTTAGCTGGACTAGAAGGGTTGTGGGAAATGAAGTTGAAGTGAAGAGAGCCTTGAATGCTAAACTGGAGCATTTAGGTTGGCCACTAAACTACAGCTAATTAGAGAGCAGAATATCATGAGATATTGCTTATATGATAATAATACATATTACTCTCCGAGAACTCAGCAATTAGAAATGGGGGAGGCTACATTTTTTTTAAACTTTGTCTTTTCAAAAAACGCTCTTATTTTAATTAGCATCTCTTGTTTTAACATTGCATTCATTTCAGAATATATTTCTCTCCATCTTCTAACCTGCAAGGTATCCTTTGTAACAAAGATTGAGAGAGAAAAAGTAGACTTCAGCAAAACTGGCTAATGCTTTGACTGTGTCTGACAACCGTACGTCTTATTTTACACCTTTAGTCACCTGCTGTGAAGGGTAGGAGGTTATTTATTCAGCTCTTCTGTGGGAAAGTAAATAAAAGCAGCTTTCCCGGAAGTTTTCAAGTGCACTGGGAAAGAGGCATGAAAGCTGCCAGTTTCTCACAGCTTTAAGGGAATCTAAGGATTCCTACTGTATCTAATGATCCAACAAACTGTTGACCCCAAAGCAACCCCTCATGTCAGCTCCTGCCTGAGATAATCACACTGATTTAGATCTGCTGATCTAGAACCAATGGTGGAAGAGCAGTTTCGTTGATGTGTTGTTTCAATCGTGCCTGATTCTTCGTGGCCCCATTTGGTGTTTCCTTGGCAGAGACACTGGAGCGGTTTGCCATTTCCTTCTCCAGCTCATTTGACAGATGAGGAACCTGAGGCAAACAGGGTTAAGTGACTTGTCCAGGGTCACACAGCTAGGAAGTGTCTGAGACTGAATTTAAGCTGCTAAAGATGGTTCTTCCTGACTCCAGGCCCCATACTCTATCCACTGTGCCACCTAGCTCACCAAGAAGGCCTATAGGGAAGCAGATTTTGACTTAGTATAAGAAAGAGCTCTCCTAAATGAGAGGCAGTGTGGTGTAGTGGAAAGAGCGCTGAATTTGGAATCAGGACGGATTCAGGATCAGGTCTGAATCTTAGCTCTTGTATTTACTGTCTGTGTGATTCCTGGGGGAGGTAGTTAACCTTTCCGGGCTGCCTCATCCATTAAATGGAGACAGTGATACTGTGGGGCACTGCCCACCTCACAGGGTTGATAGAAAATCAATGTGAGTTATCTAACCAGCCCATCAAATACACACTAGACTTAGAATAGCACTTAGTTACCCCGTGAGGCAGCTCTTTCACTGCAGGTGTTTGAGGAGGAATTGAATCTGCCAGGGTCACTCTACAAAGGACTTTTGGATTGGGTAGGAGGCTGGATGATATGATTTTGGGAGGTCACTTCCGATCAGAAGATTCCAAAGAATTTTGTTTCTTGAATAGGGGAGTAAAATGATGATAGTGGGCATTTTATTTTGGCAGTTATATGTTTGGTAAGTTGTTATGGGGAAAAGATTGGGGCAGCTACAGTTATTCAGGAGTAAGGAAAAAAGGATCTAGACTAGGAATGCTTGGCCTCTTTTGGGCAGGATTCTGGAGAAGCTGATCAATCCCTTCTCACATTTTAAAAAAGCATAATATAAATACATAGGATTACAAAGGAGATCAATTATACTGAAATACACTTGTCAAAAATATGTATTTTTAAAAAGGTTTACAGACCCCAGCTTTTAAGAATCCCCTGATGTAGTTAGACTAAGCTGGTACCAGTGAAATAGAAATGGAAGAGTCTCTACTGTTGTGAGCTTCAGGTCCAGAAAAACTGACATTGACTATGATCTGAAAGTGGGGCAGTGGTGGTGATTTGGGATTTGAGAGTGAGGAGATCTCAAAATTCAATTAGCTTTAGGCATTGCAGTGGTATCCAAGTGGAAAGATGTAATGAAGTCAACAAGTATTTATGTAGAACTCACTCTGAGCCAGGCATTGTAAAGGGCAAACACTCAGTAGTTATAACTCCACCTTGGGCACTCTTAAGAGTGGCTGCACAGCGCTATTGGGTCCTTTGTGTCCATCTCATCTCTTGGCTCTTTAGCAGGCACTGCTCCCTGCTGTAAGGGCCAGCTCCCTGCTCTGGGGTGCAGTGATTAGCAGTCCTTTCCCTACTTCCCTCATTTTGGGTGGGATGAAATGAGTCATATTGAATAGGTTGCAGATTTTGTTGTATTAGACCCACTGCCCCTCTTCTGAACAGAGGGCACCACCATCCTAGTTCCCCAGGTTCACAACCTTGGTGTCATCTTCCAACTTTTCATTTACACCGCCTACTTATCCAAGCAGTTTCCAAATCTTATTGTTCTACCTTCCTAGATTCTCTGGCCTCTTGTACACAGTTCAGGCCCTCATCTTTGCTTGCCTGGTCTCTCTGTCTCAGTCTATCCTCTACACACCTGCTAAAGTGATTTCCCCAGAGAGCAACTCTGACTCTCCTACTCAGTAAACATCAGTGGGTCCCTGTTCACACTAGGATCATAGACGAACTCCTCTGTTTGCCATTTACAGCCTTTTACAGTCTGACCCCAGTCAACCTTTCTCAGCTTAATACTTTATTCTCCTACTTGCCTGCTACTGTGTAACCAAACTTACCTTCCTGCTAGTTCCTCACTCATAAAAAGACAACTAATATCCAAATGTGAATAGGGAATTAAGAGAGAATATTCTTTAAGCAAAACTACATAATGAAAGAGGAACAGACTTATACTGCAAATTTCCTGCAGAATTAAAACCAGATAGTTCACTTTTGTTTGTGACTCCTGGCTGCAAAGCTATTATGTTCATTGCCTACTATGGATCATTATTTGTTAAATTGTGTATCAACAACAAAAAAATCTTAAACGAAATTTTCCTGCTTGGCTTGCTATATTCTGAAAATTAACTCAATAATTAATTACTAATTAGTAATGATAATTACTAATTATCCTTTACAAGTCCTATCTTCTAGGACATACACAATGATTTAAGAAAAAATTAATGAAGCATACTCAATCATATTGCTTTCAAGATCAAAGAAGCTTTATGGTGCTGCTAATAAGTAAAGTTTAAAAAAACCTTTCATTTTTTTCATAATGTACATAATTATTAGTACAGTAGTACATACATGTAATACACAAATGTAATATATAAGTAAACATACATATTTAGGAGGAGTGTTGAAAATATTTTACTAATGGGAGATCTGATCCCCAGATTTTGGAGACCACTTTTCAATTCACTTCTCTCCTCTAGTCTCTAATCCCTTGCTCCTTTGTCCTATCGTTGTCAAATCTGATAGCCTTTTCTTAGTTCTTATCTTTCCTCATCTTTCTGCAAATTTGACACTGTTGACCACCCTCTTCAACCAGATTCTTTTTCCTGTCTGGATGGTCATGACACTGTTCTTTCTTGTGCTTTTTCTCCTGTCTTTTCATTTCTTAGACTTCTTTTCTGGACTTTCCATATCACCTCTGTTAATCTCAGGTATACCCAAAGGCTCTTGCTTCCACACTTTCAGTTGATGATTTTATCAAATTTCATGGGCTCAATTTTCTTCCCTATGCTGATGACTCCTAGACCTATGTGTCCAGCCCTGGTCTTTCTCTAAAGTCCCACATCACCAGCTGCTTGTTGGACGTTTCAAACTTGGTATCCCATAGGCATCTCAAACTCAACAGGTTCAAAAGTAAACTCATTGTCTTTTCTCCAAAACCAACCTGTCTTCTAAATTTCTCTCTTTCTTTCAAGGGTGATACCATCCTTCCAGTCACCACAGTGCAGGACCTTGTTGACATCCTATAGTCTTTACTCTTGCCCATATTTCCAGATCTTTCATATTTATCTCGTTCTCTCCACTCCTAATAGCCACCACCCTACTTCAGCCTCTCTTCACTTCTGGCCTAAACTATTCCAATAGCCTCCCAACTCTTCTCCCTATCTCAGGTCTTTCCACCCATTAATAGGCCTCATGTGGAGCTCATTAAGGGAAGCTCGCTTGCTTGTAGGAAGGCTTACACACCTTTTGTTAATTTCTAATTAGGCACTGAGCCTAAAGAGTGTATATTCTGAGAGGGGAGCTTTTGCTTTAGGGGCTCGCTTATGACAAAAGTGTTGTAATTCCCTGGTTGAGACTCTGAGTGGCGGTATATTCAGAACCCCTGACTCCTCAGAGGTAAAGGCTCTCTCAATTCAGTGGTGGATGTAAAGCTTTGATTCAGGCAGTAGAGCCCTGTCTGTTGGTCTTCATTTCTTTTTATATTTTTTCTATGTAATTAAAGATCATTGATGCCTAAAAAGAAGATTATCAATGCCTTTTAAGTTCCTTTCCTTAATAAAGCATATCTAGCAGCCTTCCTGGGTATTCCAGTTGTCGTTACATATGACATAGTTGGCAGGATCTGCAAACTAAAAGGAAAGCATGGGGACTGGGATACTTGTTCATTGTTTCCCAGTTTTGGTGGCTATGGTTCTGTGGAGCCCCAGGAGCAGCAGCGGCCTGAGGGGAAACAGGCAAGTAGCAGTAATGGGAGTGGTTTCCTGGGTATCCAGAGTGGGGCCCCTAGGAGATAACCTTTCCTTCCCCCTGCCTACCCCACTGGCACTCCAGAAGAGAGAGGTCAGAGCAACAGCTGTGAGAGTAAAACAAGCCTGTGGGAGGTGGGGATGGCCGGAGCTAGTCCTCAAGTGGATTAGCCTAGCTCCCAAGTGTACTGGAGGGGTGAATATGTTGAAAGGGTATTGTATTCAAAACCCAGACCAGAGCAGATGGAGCCCTGGAGCTGGAACAGAGACCTGCCTGCTTACGGACCCAGCAGGAGCGAAGAACTGATTATCTGCCGACTTAGGTGAAGTGCGAGAAAAATCAGAGAACTGCCTGAATCGAAACTCAGGCATAAGCCAGGATCAGTTGGCTCCTGTGGGGGAGGTGGGGGGGATGAGGGATAAGGAAACCTAGAGCTCAAAATTCAGCCCTGGGGCAAGATAAAACCTTTGCTGCAAGGTGCTGAGTGTACTTTTTTGCCAAGTTCCCCTGGGATGATTTGGGACGGGGTCGGGGGTGGGAGGGTGGAGTTGTCTATGGTGGGTATGGGGAAGTGCCATAACCCCAAGGACCCACCCTGTTCACTCTGTTACCCAGCTGCCCCTCAGGACTTGGAAGGGGGGGCTGGATCAGTGTGGAGAGGACATACCCCCCAAGAGAACTTTTACTTGGACTTTTTCATTTGGAATTGAGGGAGGAGGAGCTGGTTGCTCATTCCCCAAAGATTTTGATCCCCAAAGAATATAGAATAATGTTATGTTATATATTTTGTGTTAAAGGCCATGTGGTGGTGGTGGGGGAGTAAGATCTTCCCCACCCATTAATAGGCCTCCTGTGGAGCCCATTATGAGAAGCATTCTTGAAGGAATGCTTGCACACCTTTTGTTAATAAGTTAATTAGGCAAAGAGTCAGGTTGTGATGTTCTGGCTCTGAGCCTATTAGCTGAAAGAATATATATTCTGAGATATGAGTTTTTGCTTTGGGGCTCACTCATTGGAATAGAGTTCATGTGATTTGGCCAGATAAGACTGGGTAGCCAGTAAGAAGCACCCCTCCCCCCACCTTTGAAAACCCAGGTGTCTGTCTCTCTCTTTCTCCTTCTCTTTCTCTCTCCCCCTCTCTCCCTCTTTCCCCAGAAGCCCTGTTTACTGATTTGTTACTTACTCTGTTTATATAATTTCTTTTTTTTTTTGGAAGGGGGAAGGCAGGGCAGTTGGGGTTAAGTGACTTGCCCAAGGTCACACAGCTAAGTGTGTCAAGTGTCTGAGGTCGGATTTGAACTCAGGTCCTCCTGATTCCAGGGCTACTGCTCTACTCACTGTGCCAGCTAGCTGCCCCTGTTTATATAATTTCTGCTTGTAATTTCTATTTGTGTTTTCTCTGAAGTTCAGGGTGCTAACTTTTTCCCCAGAACTAAGTGAATGATATGTGTATGTTTAATTAAAGTGAGATTGTAAACTCCTTAAAGTTGCTTTCCTTAGAAAAGTAGATCAAAGAATCTGTGCTAGCAGCCCCTCTGTGTGCTAGTGTTATTTGGCCTTACACCCATTGTAGCTACAAGTAACATTGTTGTTACACTCCCCTATAATCCAAATTCCTGAAAGCTGCCAAAGCAACTCTTCTCATGGGCCTCCACCCTATCCACCTTCCTACCCTCAAATATTTAATAACCTCCAGAGGTTCCTTATTACAGGCAGGATCAATTATAAACTCTATTTTACATTTAAAGTTCTCCATGACCTTGCCTTTTCCTTCCTCAGCTTCTCACATTACCACTCCCCTCTACATACTTACTAGGTCTGTGGTACTGGACTAACTCTATTCCTCACACATGATTCTCCAGCCTTTGCACTGGCTGCCTGTCATGGCCAAATGCTCTTCCTCCTTGTCTCAGCCCTTTAGAATTCCTGGTTTCCTTTAAGGCTCAGCTCAAATGCCGGCTTCTATAGGAGGCTTTGCCCAATCTCCAGCAGCTATTACCTTTACCCATAAGGTTACTTTGTATCTACTTTGTATGTATCTTATATATAGTTATATAAGTACATGTTGTCTCCCTTGTTAGAATGTAAGCTACTTGGGGGCAAGAACTATTTTGCTTTTTTCTTTGTATCTCCAATGCTTAGCATAGTGCCTGATATGTATGTAGTGGGCTCTTCTCAATTGGTTTATTGCCCACAGAGCATGGGAAAGGGATCAGTGTATAAAAAATATATAGAGAGGGTAGATTAGGACCAAGTTGTAAAGGGCTTTAAAAGCTAAACAGAGGAGCTTCCATTTGATCCAAAAGGCAATAGGAAATCACTGGAGTTTGAATAGAAAGATGACGTGGTCAGACTTTTCCTTCAGGAAAATTATTTTGGCAACTGGATAGAGAATGGATCATTGAGGCAATTAGGGAGTCTGTTGCAATAGTCTGGGTAAGAGATGAAAAGGGACTGAAGTAGGGTGATGGCTTGTTAGAGAGAAGGGGACAGATTCAAGAGAGATTGTGCGTGGAGAAATAACATTTGACAACTTATTGAATATATGGAACGAAGGAGGAGTTGAGGATGGTGCCAAAGTTGTGAACCTACGTGGCTGAAAGGATGGTGGCATCCTTGGCAAAAATAGAGTAGTTCTGAAGGAAAGTAATTTTCGAAGAAAAGATAAGCTTCTTTTGGACATATTAAGTTTGATATGCCTATGGGATATCCAGTTCGAAAATCCAGTGGGCAATTCTAGATGTGCTGAGTGAGAGACAATCAATCAGTCAAACGTTCATCAAATACCTTCTGTGGGCCCAGTACTGTGCTAAGCACTAGGGATACAAAAGAGACAAAAGACAGGCGCTGCTCATTTGGGAGTTAGAGATGATAATTGAATCCGTAACAACTGATGCAGCCACCAAGTATATAGAGAGAATTAGAGAACCAAGGAGAAAGTCTCACGATGTTCCCACAGTTAGAGAGTGTGATTAAGAAAGTGAATGAGAATGAATGGTTAAAAAGTCGAAAGAGAACCAGGAGAAAGCAGTATTATGAAAATGGGAGAGAGCATCCAGGAAGGGAGGGCAGTCAGCAATGCCAGAGGCTGTGGAGAGGTCAAGAATGATAAAGATTGAGAAAAACCCGTCATATTTTACGATTGAGAAATCGTCCAATTTTTGAAATGTGGAGTGAACAGTTGTATTTGAGTGATGAGGCTGGAGGCCAGATTTCAAAGGGTGGAGGAGTAAGAGGAGAAGAAGTAAAATAGCAAGGGAAGAGAGAGATATCACTAGCTTGTAGGGATGGTAGCACCTTAGGAGCTTTTTTCCCAGGATGGGAAAAGGCAGTAGGAAAGGAACTAGTGATTAGAGAGAGTTTATATCCTACTTCTCACTTAACACAATTGTGCCTTCTATACTTTCTGATCCTTATGTGCATACGATCAGTCTTCCCTGCTAAGATTGTAAGACCTTTGAGGACAGAGTCTTCTACCCTTTGCATTTCACAGGCACCTAGCAATCTGCCTTGCAAATAGTAGGTCCTCAATAAGCATTTCATATGGAAAAGCACTAGAGAGGCCCCTACAGATTATTTGCCAATGAAAAATTATACAGAAGTGTCAGGATGAGATATCACCAGAGAGATGTATGAGAGGATGAGTAAGGAACAGGAGCCTGAGTAGTCTATCAGTGATTGTTGTTTGTCCTTCATTCTTGAAGAAGACCATGACATCAGGGAGGTGATGCAATGACATGCAAGTAAATTGGATTTAAGTGAGGAAGGGCTGCCAGCCTCACTTTCTCCTCTGGAGCCATTTGGGTCTTGTAGCCAGCTATAGATCAGGATGACCGGAGGTGGCCCTGGATATAATGGTAGACCTTGGCCTTTTTAAGCTAAGGTCTTTGAGACTATTCGTGAGCACAGACTGTCAAGAGAACTAGAGAAAGGGCCCCAGTTGGGTGTTTTCCTGTGGAGGATTTACAGGAGAAAGTGGCCAAGAGCCTCACCCAGGATGAGAAGGTATAGATGGTTTGATGGAGGGAGGTCCTATGTGGATGAGAACCCAGGTCCCGTTGAATAGCACAGAGGAATCTATTTAAATGTTGTGTCATCTTATACTCGATTTCCCATTGTGTTCATACTGCCTGTGTGGTATCAAAAGTTACAGATGAAAACTCTTGAGGGATCTGACCTCTATGACATTCTTGCCCAAACCAGTTTGAGAGTAAAAGAAGCAGGCTGTAAACAACATCTGGGGGCAAACACTTTTGTTCATTTTCTCAGTTTGTACCCAGAATATATTTTTGCCAGTTCTACTCCCATTAGAGAAGCCCTAGTTCACCTCAGGGCCACCTCTAGACAAACCTTTTCTTGATTTTTCCTCCCCACTCCCAGCTGTTAGTTTGTGCATCTGTTATGTTTATCCCCACCCTGCTGGGGCAGGGACTGTTTTATTTGTCTTTAGATTCCCATACCTCGTAGTGTGTAATTTGAGCTTAAAAACTATTGTTGAATTGAAAACCAAACTAATTTCATGCTTCTGAGCTTTTTTTTTTTTTTAATATGAAGTCATGAGGCTTCAGTGTGATTGAGAAATATGTTATGTTGGCTAATGGACTACAGAGGCAAGTTTTATTCCATGGTTTTTGATACTTCGTATACTAAAGTCTAACAAAAAGAAAAATGGTATAATGGGAAAGAATTCTGAATTTGCAGCCGGGGTTCAGATCCTGGCTGTCATTATGTATGTGACTTTAAGCAAGTCCCTGCACCTCTGGGCCTCAGTTTCCTCTTTTGTAAAAAAAAAAAAAAAACTAGATCTCCAGGGTCCTTTTCAGCTCTACATATGTATATGTTTATGTGTGTGATTCTTTAAGGATTAAAAGTACTTTATAAACATTGACATTTGTTTTCATTCTGTCCTAGGTTCCTTTCTCTTTCTATACTCTTGCTTTCATTAGCTCTCATGGTTCAATTATCAACTCCATGTAGATGACTCCCATTTATATATCTGTCTAGCCCTAATCTCCTTCCCAAGCTCCAATTCCTTATCACTAACTCTCTGTTGATTATTTTTAATTGGGTGTGCTATATGTAGTTCAAATGACATTTCAGAAACAGAATTTAATAGCTTCTCATCCATGCCTTTTCCTAACATTCTTGTTTCTGTCGAGGTCACCACCGTATTTCCAGTCACTGAGGTTTGCATCCTGTAAGGTCAACGGGGAATAAGATCTTCCATGCCCACCCTCACATGGAGCCCATTAAGGGAAGCTTGCTTGCTTGTAGGAAGGCTTATACACCTTTTGTTAATTTCTAATTAGGCACTGAGCCTAAAGAGTATATATTCTGAGAGGTGAGCTTTTGCTTTGGGGGCTCACTTATGAGAAAGGTGTGATTCGCTGGTTGAGACTCTGAGTGGCCATGTGTTCAGAGCTCCCCCATCCTCAGAAGTAAAGGCTCTCTTGATTCAGTGGTAGATGTAAAGCTGTGATTCAGGCAGTAGAGCCCTGTCTGTTGGTCATTATTTCTCTTTTCTGTGTTAACTGTGTTTGTATTTTATGTGATTAAAAAAGAAAGTTTGTTGACCCCTGAAACAGCTATCTTTCCTTAGTAAAGCATATTTAAGAATCTGCACTAGCATCCATCCTGGGTATACCAGTGTGGTTGCTCTTACACATCTTTAGTCATACTTGACTTCTTATTCCCCTGAACTCTCCCTGCCATGCCAATCAACTGTCAAGTCTTATCATTTCTGCCTCTGTATCATCACTTTTGTCCATCTCCTCACATGGCCAGGTCTTCATTACATCTCACACAGACTACTTCAATAGCCTTCTCATTGGTCTCCCTGCTTTAAGAGTCTACCTTTTCCATTCTATCCATCCTCCACAGATCTGTCTAAAACACAGTTTTGACCATGCCACTCCCTTCTTCAAAAAGGTCTAGGGTGCCCTATTGCTTCTAGGGTAATGCAAGGTCCTCTGCTTGGCTTTTAAATTCCTTCATAATTTGATTCCAGCTACCTTTTCCAATTTATTACACATGAATAAGTTCTTGAAAATCTAGCCAAATTGACCCTTTCGTTGTCCCTCACACATGACCTTCCATTTTCTGTCTCTGTGACCATTCCCAGACGGTTCCCCATGCTTGGAATGTACTCTCTCTTCACTTCCTCCCCCTCTTCCTGGTGTATGCTTGACTTCCTTCAAAGCTCTGCCCAAATGTTACCTCCTACTTGAAACTGGGGAGTGCTGGCGGCTCTTTTCTCCCTGCACACCTAGCCTGTAACCTTATTTTTACTTTGTGTATGTTTTGTATCTACTTACACATGTGATTTCCCTCGATTTACAATTTAAGCTCTTTGAGGTCAGGGACTGTTTCGTTTTTTGTCTCTGCACCCTGGGTGCCTAGCACAATGCTTGCTACATATTAAGCTACTGATTGTTTGCTGACTGATTAATCCTCACCACAACCCAGTGGTATAGATGCTGTTATCATTCTCATCTTATCCATGAGGAAAGTGAGGCTCAGAGATTTAACTCTTTTGTCCAGAAGCTGGTGTCCCAGGTAGGATTTGAACTCAGGTCTTCCTGACTCCAAGTCCAATACTCTTGTCCTATACCCTGAGCCTATAAGAGCCTATAACAACCTCAGGTGATGGTGTGTCTATATGTATGGAGCAAATAGAAGGAGCTTACGCAGAGGTTGGGATTTGTTCAGATTGGTTGTTTTTAAAGTAACAGGGAAACTTGTAATACCTAAAAGTTGAATCCTAGAGGTTAGAACTAAATTTTTCATGATAGGTGGGTATCTTAAGAAAATGTTCTCATTTCTCAAAACTCTTTGGAGCAACATCTGGGAATTTCTGGATAATTCTCAAAACAAGCCATCCTGTGTTATGGTAAATTGGCCAGAGTGTGTTTGTTAAAGCTTAAACCTTCACCTATTTAAAAAGGATTGTTCAAGGCTTTCATTCAGCTAACTTGTTTTCCTGTGTCATAAGCAGTTTGCAGCGTGTTGGTTTTGTTGCCAGTGTCCAAAGTTCGGGGGAAAAACATGATCACCGCTTTTTGACCATCAGCCTGTGTTGCTCAGAAAATTGTTGAAGAAGCCCCAACTTGAATTTGAATTGTCTTTCTAAATCAAAGATCATAGACCTCAAGCTAGATGGGGCCACAAATATTGTCGAGTCTAATACTCTTATTTTACAAATGAGGAAACTGAGGTGCAAGGAGATTAAGTGACTTGCCCCCAGGTCACTGTGAGAGACGAGATCAGAAGTATGTTTTGAGGCCTAAAAAGTTTTATGTTGGAAAAGGTGAAAAGTAAGTGGATACATTTATTGTATGTATCTGGCCTGCTTTTGGGTGTGCAGAGGATGCGATCACTTCTCAGGAGCTTTCAGACTAGAACAAATATTCTTTATTTGAGATCCATGAACTTGTTTATTAAAAATATTTTGACAACTATTCAGTGTAATTTGTTTCCTTTATAACCCTATGCATTTTATTTTATGCATTTAGAACCATTATTATGAGAAGGCTAGGCTTCTCAGGGTGCCAAAATGTCCGGGACACAAAAAAAGATTAAGAACCCCGGTCTATTTAACTGGGGCTAAGGTAAGAAGACATAATACCGTTGACTTGAAAAAGCTTGCAAAGCACCGGTTTTGTCTTTCTTTGTATCCCTTGCACAATGCCTGGCACATAGTAAGAGCTTAATAAATATTTGTCGACTCACTGACTGTACGCACACGTTATCTCTTTTGAGCCTCGCCAACTATCCTGTGAAATGGGAGGTAGAATCTCCATTGTACATGTGATAAAATAGTAAGAGGTGAAGTTGACTTGCCCATATAGTGTCATGCTGCCAGTAAGTATCTTAGGTGGAATTTGATCTCCAAGTCCAGTATTCTATTACTGTTCCTCACTGTCTCTCAGCTCAAATAACTAATACAAAACAGGGTATGATGAATTCACAGGAGAGGTGGAAAAGTGCTATGAGAGATTATTTCCTGCTGGGGAGGTGAAAGAAGGAAAGTTTCATGGATTTGTTGGTACTTGATGGAACTGAACCTGAAATGAGGATTAAGATGTCTTTTTTGGCAGGGGTCAGGATATTTGAAGATTTCAGTTTTTAAAAAATTCTTTACTTAGTTCTATATTGGGAATCGTCTTAGATTTTGAATACATTTTGTTGTTTTTAGTCATGTCTGACTTTTTGTGACCCCATTTGGAGTTTTCTTGACAAAGATACTAGAGTGGTTTGCCATTTCCTTCTCCATCTTATTTGGCAGATGAGGAAACTGAGGCAAACAGTTAAGTCTCCAGGGTCACACAAGTAGTAAGTGTCTGAGTCTGGATTTGAACTCACAAAGATGCGTCTTCTTGACTCCAGGCCCAGTACTCTATCCACTGCACCACCCAGCTGCCTTTGAATACATGTAGGCAAAGCAAATTATACCTGCCTATTGAAATACCAAAGATTTTTTTTTAAGTTATCCTGCATCCCACTGCCTGATCCCACTCCGATTAGCATGAGAACTTTGACCTGCCTTATTTCCAACCTGATCCAGGTCTTCTGTCCTTACAGGCATCTAGGTGGCCTTCTACTCTTGAGGGGGCTTACTGTATTGATGCTAATCATAGTCCAGACAGCATATCTCACTGCACCTCAGAACTCCTGAGTTTAAGAGATTTGACAGTCCCAGTCTCCTTAGTAGCTGGGATTACAGTCATGAACTATCATACTTGGTTTATTCTGTGTTAAAGGTGGTAAAAACTGGAACTGAACTGTGTATATCTGTGTTTGTGTATGTGTTTGCGTATTACACATACTTCAGGTCTAACCATTGTGACTATTGTATACAAAATTCCTTGAAACATGATAATAGGCTTGTAAAACATTACTTCCAAAATGAACTAATACTCCAATAAATTATCCAAATAACCTTGGCTTTTTTTCCCCCTTGGAGAAGAAAGGCTGGCTATGGTTTGAATCTGCAGAATACCCTAGATCCTTTAGTAGAGATAGGTAAATCTGAACTAGTCATCTTTATCATTGGTTTTTTAAATTACATTCTCCTCCACCCAAAGATCTCTTTTAGATAGTAGGGTCTTTGAAAAAGGCTGTATAATTTAATGCATTTCTTACTTAATAGATTTTACAAAGATCTTATATAATCTTATAGTTTAGTAATCTTTGCATAGCATTAAGTAATATAGGCTTCCAAATGTAAAATATTAAATTAGGCTGTTCTTTCTGTGATCAGGAACTATAAAAAAAGACTTCTCTTCATAATACTCCAGTATTTCATTGGATCTGTGATCTCATCGATGTGGGTATTCTCTCCAACAATGCAGATTGCAGTCCTGCCTGCCCATCCTGTGTACCTCTTGTTCATGTCTTTCCTTAAGTTCACCACAACGAGTTTACCCAGTATACTGGGGCTTCCTTGCATTCTTTTGACATGGCATGGTCACCATTGGCATACTAGGCTTCTCCTTGGCCATTCCTTGTTCTTACCTTATCTTTTTTCTGGTCACACATCAACCTCCTTTTATCTTCTGAATTTGTTTAATAGTGATAATGATTTGTATGGTTAAGTTCTCCTGCAGTATGTCCACTCATTGGTCGTTAGATAAAAATCTCATTTATAGTGTCAACAGCCAAGTTAATGTTTATAAAGTCTAAAGCTTTGTGATTCTTTGTACTCTGATCCCTTTTCCACTACTTTGCCACCCAACCACAGAACTGAAAGCCATTTTATCTTTTTCTTAGTTTCACAGATTGCTATGGCCAAAGAATCCATTTCCAAGTGGCCAGCCTATGGGTAATGAGCTGCTTTGTGTCTAGTGAGGCTGGTCCTTGAAAAGCAGACTATCTGTTGTCAGGACCATACTCATAACTTTTTTTTTTTTTTTTGGCATAGTAGAACTTTGTCAGAGCTTTGGCTCTGTTGGCATAATCTTCTAGAACCCAGAGTCACCCTATGCCTTGACGGGGTAGGTAGAGGGCTATGTTTATAAGTGTTTTGTTATTTGATAGTTTATTTTTTCCTTTTTCTTATTTTATTGATATCTTTTATTTTACATCATTTTTCTTTGCCGATATAGCCCTCCCTCATTCACTGCCCCGACAAGTTCCAGTCATTCATTGATATCTCTAGAAAGTAGTTATCTATTTTTTTCTGCTAATTATCTTATTTTAAGGAATAAAAACTTTGTATTTTCCCAGATCATAAATTCACACTCTCTTCTGCCCATTTGTGTTCCTTCTGCAAAAATATCTCATAAAATGACCTTAAACTGTGCAGTGACTTTTCACCACTCTGAGGGACTGAATGCGGAAGCAAAGCCAGAGCTTCCTGGGCTCGCCGTTGGTCAATCACTTTGACTGTTGCCAGCTAGGAACCAGAAAGGGTTAGGCTTTAACCTCAAGACCACAGCTTTGCCTCTACTGTGCCTTCTCCACAGTGAGTCACCTAAATCTTCACATACTCATCCAGCTGTTCTGTAGAATATAACCAAGAATTACTTTACTTTAGTATGAGGATTTGGCAGTATAAACTATATCCAGACTATCTAGTGTTGTGTATACAACATACGTCCAGCTCACTATGTCTGACCTCTCTTCTTAGCTCTACTTGGTTAGCTGGGTGCATAGGTGAATATGCTCATGTGCATCCCTACCCCCCGCTGTCTCTCCGAAAAAGGCCCTTTATGGTACCAGGTACCATATAGTCCAGCCCTACTTAGTACTTCTTTCTGAAAATCCCCCTGCCCCCTGCTGTAGTTCTTCTTCCCTCTCTGTGCCACATGAAATAAATAATCAGTTCTTAGGCGTCAACTTTGAAACTATTGTCTTCTAGCTCTTTTATTTAACTCATTTTTCTTTGATTTCTCCATGTTCCTAGTTCTCTGTTCCTCATCCCTATAGTCTCTGTGTTATTGTGCTATTGTTCACTTACATGTCTGCTTTCCTAGGAGCTGGGATTTGGATTGATGGGAGTCGTAGTTTCAGTGAGCCATTTACCCAGTAAGAATTTACATTTTTGAAGCAAAGTCTTGGTGGATAAACTGAAGAACTTAAAGTCAAGAAAATTTGGGTTCAAATCCTGTTTTTGATGTGACCATGGGCTTACTACTGATAGGGTCACTTTCTTCAGTAGTGTAGATTGCACGTCATACATCCCTTCTTTCTCACCTTGTGCCAGTGTTGTCCATGTCTTTCTGTAAAGGAATCTAGCCCTTGTTGTAGATGCCTTCCCCTGGTTCTGGTGATTTGTGACACCAGTGCAACAACCCCTGTCGTCCATCTATCATCCGTCACCACCCATCACTACGTGGCTGGTCTACTTCCTTTTTTGGCTCTATACATAATTGAAGATGACTTTTCCTTCCCACTTCTTGAGCAAGTCTTTGTTGATAATTCACTTTAGTCTACTTACTTGCTGCCCTCCTTTTCCTTTGTTCTTTGGATAATTGGCTTCATCATGTAGTGGAAAGAGCACCAGACTTGGAGTCAAGGAATGGTTCCAGTATTTATTAGTTGTGTGATCCTGGGCAAATTGCTTCAGATTTAAGGGTGTCAGTTTCTTTTCTGTAAAATGGGAATAATAATTTTTGAACTATTCACCACACCACTCAAGAGTTGTGAGGAAAATCCTTTGTAAAACTTACAATTAAAATGTTGAAGATTTATTATGTGAAGATTGCAGTGTACCATAATTAGCACCTGTTTAGCATCATAGGGAAAATATTGGTGTTTTTAACAGCAGCAGAAATCATGGAAAACACTTAATGGGTTCCCAAATACAGCCCATCCCACTTTCCTCTTCCTGTTAAGTTCTGGGTCCAGCTCCCTGGCTATCTGTGTACCTGTCCAGTGTACAGGGATTGAGGGACTAATTCAGTGGACTCTCCATCAAATTGCATGTCATAATTTGGGCTGGAAACATTCTTCATTCACTTGATTTAACAAAACATCATTTATATAAAAAAGCCCTTATCTGAGCTGTAATTAGCCAAGGGCCGAATATGGCTTTGTTTCAGGGTATTAACATCTGGGGAGGCACACTTCCTTGGAGGGATAAGGGTAGGGTGTGTCCTTTCCTCTTATGCCTCACTCTCATCTTCTTCAAGCCCATGCCATCACATGGTGCAGTGATTCCCAAAGGCCACTACTTATGAGGTTCTATTGCTGTGATCCCTCTCTCTTCGGTCTCATCTTCCTCCTACAATCCTTTCAGGGCTGAAAGCCATGTACTCTGGTGCATGAATCTCCCCTTCTTTCAGCCCAACTATACCAATGTTTGCACTGTCATTTGTGCTGCTGTATGCCCCTACCCCTTAATCCTTGCTCAACTGAATTTTCCAGGCACAGAACTTTCTAATTACAGCTCTGGCTCTAGTCTATAGCCAAAAAGAGATTCCAAGACACATATAATTTGGAAGGGGGCACATAATAGTCACAATATATATTACATATTATTATATAATAACAAATATTACATATTACATAACAATATATATTATATATTGGGACCATCTCACCACTTCATTTATTGTTTTTCTTAAATTATTGACATTTTGTTTTTATTCCTCCTTTCTTCTTCTCTCGCAGAGCCATCTCTTATAACAAAGAATAACAAAAGAGAAAAAAAAAATTCAGGAAAACTAACCAAGGCACAAACCAAGTTCAACATTATGTGTGATGTTCCACATCTGTAGTCCCCAACCTCTGCAAAGAAGGGAGGGATATGCATTCTCCTCTCTCTTTTCTGGGGTCAAAGTTAGTCATTAATTTCACAACATTCAATTTCTATCTTTGTTATTTTTTCTATTTACATTTTTATAGTCATTTGCTGGATCTGATTTCTTCACTTTGCATTAGTTTATAAAAAAATTCCTATGCTTCTCTTGTATTCATCACTTTTCATTGTTTCTTACAGCACAGGAACATTCTGTTACATTTATGTACCTCAGTTTGCTTCGCCATCTCTCCGTTGATGGTCACCTATTTTCTTTCCTGGACCTTGGGTGCTATTAAAAGTATTCCTACAAATTATTCTTTCCTCATCCCTCCCCTTGAAAGGGACCTAGAGAAGGAATAACGCTGACAGCTCTTTACAACTTCAGAAAATTACCTTTAATGAGCAAATATTTATAACAGTGAATTGTTTTTGTTGTTATTTAAAGATCTTAAATTACTTATTAAAAAAAAGAAGCCTTGTGGTCTAGGCATATGTGCTTCTCAGACTTCGTAGGACTTTTGGAAAGGTGTCAGGTTGAGGAGATGCTTCATTTTATTTTTGCTGCATGGTAAGTTTTGTGAAGCTCAGAGGGTAGCTGAAGTGGAAAACTCCCCATACTTCGCTGAAGAACTTTTTAGGCAGGTTGGCTGCATAGGCATGGCTCTGTAGGAGACATGTGATCTGAGAGGCTTTGCTTAAGTAACTGGATCTTTTAATTGGTACAGGGATCTCATGAGCTAGTAATGCAAGCTGCTGGTAATTACTGAAAACTTACTGTGAAATTCATCTAAAATTAATGAACAGTCAGCACAATGGATATTAAATACAGCATACATTATATAGTCAGCTCCTGGGTATGTGCATATGGATATATTGTAGTAGTTTTTTAAAAAACTTAGCTAAGTTTGATTTGCCATTGAGTTGTTTTCCTTGTCAGGCAGTTGGTATATGCTAAAGGAACATAAACCGATCTTCACATTAGCTTAAGGAAAACATAAGTAGGAAGGTAAATCTGCTGTCAAAAAAATACTTATATTCCAAAAATCCCATTTTAATTGCTCTGTCACTCTTCTATAGGCACAGATCATTGAGAAGTGACTTTTTGGGGAAAAAAAATCCAAAGATGAAAGCTAGGCAGATAATGAACAAGAATTCGTTCTGCTACATCCCAGGTGCTATGCCAAGTGCTATAGCTACAAAGACAAAAAAGAAATACTACTTGCCCTCAGGGAGCAGATGAATTGAACACTTATAACTGTTGCTTTTTACAATAGTATTATTAATTTCTTTTTAAAAAAAAATAGGTGAATGTTCTGTGGAACTCTGTGCTGTTTCTGTTAGCCTTTGGAGGACTGTGGGTCTTTCTTCATTAACTCTGTGCCAAATGGCATTGCATTTGGGTAGCAAGGTTAATATACTGTGCAGCTAATGTTGTCACTCTAGGCACTCTGACCTGCACTCAGAAAGAACTCTTCGTTTGATTAATAGTTTTCCTTTTCCTTTTCTGATCGGGTCTCTTTATTTTGCCAAGGCTCATGGGCCAATCCCACTGATTGGCACAGAACCTTCGATGTATTGCCTTCTGCCCTGGGCCACTTCAACCCTTCCTTAGACAACTTGGTGGCCTTCATGTTTCTGGTGGTTCACCGTGTTCGTGCCAGGCCTCATGGGGATATCTGATTGGCTTAGCCTTACTGCAGCTCAAAGGATCCATCAGCCTCAGCCTTCCAAGTAGCAGGGATTATAGGTGACACTTAGCTGATGAGTGGTCTCTAATCAACATGTGACTTAAAAGACCTTAACTAGTACTTTAAAGTATATTTCGCTTAAGATTTGGGTTTCATTATAGATATCTCATTTAAAATGACTTATCCAACTAATATATTTTTACTGTTTCGATTATAGGATAAATTTCTAAAAGTTTTATTTTAATACTTTTTATATCACAGTATATGCCCACTTGTGCTATTCCCTAACTCCATTGTGCATTGAGCAGTGACTGTACTGGACAGTGTAGACACCGTCTGTTCTTGTGTAGTCCTCACCTCTCAATTGAAAGGAAGTACATTTAATAAGATTAACTTGAAAATGATAGTTGAAAATTTTAGAAATTCTATTTTGTGCTTTTAAAAAAAACTTAGAAGATTGTAGTTATTCTTTCCAAATATCTTATCAGTCTTTGGAAAAAAGTAACGTAGACTATCCTTTTCTAAATTTATATTTGTTCAGACCTACAAATGGAATGATACCTTTGGTTTAAGAAGGGCGATGCAGGAGAACTCATCATAGATTCAGGGTAGTAAGGAAAAACCTTAAAAAGCCAAACCAAATCCCCAAAATTTCAGAGTAGCTTCATTCCTTTCTTCAAAAAACTTGAAGATATGTTCTGTGTATGCCACATATCAGATAAAACTTTTCTTATGCTAGAAAGAGCATTTTTGATGAGGATAGACTTAGAATGAAAGTGTCACTTTAAAGCAGTGAGACTGATAATGAAAAACATTTATTAAGTGTTTACTGCTAGGGATATAAATAGAATTGATGTCCCTACTCATGAGGAACTCATGCTTGAATTGTGGGAAACAGAACTATAAAGAAAGTGTAGCCACAGGATAGCTGGAGAGGTCTTTAGATTATGTAGGTAGTTAAGATGGCAGAAGTGGGGTATGGGGCCAAGATTGTAGGGCATAGAGGCAGGGCAGATGGTAATGCCTAGAGGGTCTTAGGATGCAGTGGCAGGGTAAGTGGTAAGGCTCAGTGGTCTTCCATGGCATTAGAACAAGCTGCTGTCATTAGCCTGACGCTGCTGTCATTACCTTGACAGGAGCTTTATGCATGCCCATCTTCAACCATACCCTGTGAACAAAGCAGTCCAACAGCCTGGATGAATGGAGAAGGCAAGGCATAGGGGTTCCTGATGATGGCAGAGCTTCAAGCCATCCACCTAGTTTCTGGGACTGGCCTTTCTGTGAAAATTTTAGGAGTGATTATTATTAAAAATAGCATAGTGTTATAGACAGAGAGCCAGTCTTAGAGTCAGGGACATCTGGGTTCAAATCCTACCTATATATACTGGTTGTGTGACCTTACGCTAGTCACTTAATCCCTCATTGACTCTTGCAACTTGCTACAACTGTCAGTGGCAGAGTAGGTGCTGATCTGCTTTGGGAGAGGGAGCTTCCTCAGAGGACATTACTTATACCAATGAAATCCCAGGTCTGGTCCAAAAAAAATAGCAATAACAACTGATATTTATTTACATGTTGCTTGAAAGTTTACAGAGTATCTTATATACATTTTCTCACTTGATCTTCAGAAGAACCTTGTGAGGTAAGTGCTACAGAAAAAGAAACTGAGGCTGAGAGCTTAAATGACATACCTACAGAATTACCCAGCTATTAAATTCATGAGGTCCAATTTGAGCCCCCTAGGCTTTCAGAATCCAAGTTGAGGATTTTTTTCTAGTACACAGTGATGCTTGTGGGGAAGAAATAAGTAGGAAAACAGGAATTTTTAACTGGTAATAAACATTTAAAGAAGATAAGGGGCAGTGACAAACACAATTTTGTACAGTGCTCGTCTAGTCATCCAGAACCTCTGAGAATGTTGAGATCATAAATTTCATTTGTTCAAATGAACTGGAAGAGTGTTGGCTGAAGAGTCAAATTTATATAAAGAAACAAACTTTCTGAAAATGAGGCAGGTACCTGTGAAGGTTATACTACATGTGTTGAGCAACATTTTGAAATAACTAAGCAACAATTGAGCAACAGAGAAAGCGTGAATCTTCAAGTTAAGATGGCACTCTGAAAGGTTATAGGGGAGCCTGGCTCTCTTCCATTCATATCTGAAAGGATACCTGGGAGGGCATTGATTAACACTAAAGAGGAGCTGCAGTGAGGTCCTCCATCTAGTCCAGGATTGCACAAGACGACAACCAGAAGACCTAGGGTGCTCCGAGAAGGGGCACCATAGGGGAGCCAGAAGCTAGTGTTAGTCATGGTGATTGGCCAGAAGCCTACAGGTTCTCAGAATGCACAGCATCCATTTGTATAGGGACAGAAGCGTGTGGGTTTTCTGAGCTGAGATGTGCCAGCAGGATTGATCTAGACCCTGATCTTACAGAGTACATAAGGAGTGAAGGCCAGGCAGCGTCAGGGGAGGCTGAAGCCAGCATTCAGCAATTGGAGGGACTAATGCCTATTGGAGGAGTAGCTGGGGAGAGAGTCAGTGCCCATAGCCCACTATCCAGGGAGACAGAGCAGTGTGTACCTTGGAGCACTCAGAGGGACATCAGTAGACAGGCTCAGTTCAACAAACCTGAAGCACATTCTGGAGGTCCCTGTAAGAGGCCTGAGTCTAGTGCCATCTCCAGCACCCAACTGTCCAGGCCACAGGAAAGGACAGAACCAACCCTTAGTTGAATTCCAAATTGAAAACAGCCATGAATGTCATACCCCAAATCCAATGATCCCAAGTCAAAGAAAAATTACAGTCAGAATGCAAAAGCTTAGATACCAAAGAGCAATGGTCAGAACCACCAAGACCATGAAACACCTCAGCCAGTCAAGACTAGGCCTTGTCTTTTGAACAAGCTGCTGTCATTAGCCTGACACTGCTGTCATTAACAGAAGCTTTATGCCTGCCCAAGCAGCAGTCGTGATTCTTCTAGCATTAAATGGCTGTGGCAGCAGCAGCTCCTTCCAGATCAGTGTACAGGCAGCCAGGCAAAAAGTCAAATGAAGAGTGGCATAATAGTCACTCCAAAATTCTGAATCTTATTTAGGTGTTCTTTTCTAAAAAAAAAAAAAAAGGCAAAAAGAATATAGAATCGGGAGGGGAGGGAGATGTGGCATGTGGTTATTTTACTTGTCTTTTTTAGTGTCAGCATGTCATATGGCAATAATGGGGACAGAAGTACCAGATTAATACGAGAACTCTACCCTTTGGCTTAAAAGAAAAAATAAAGAAATTCATCTGAAAAGATGTGGAAACCTTGTAAACAGTTGTTTTTATTGCTTTTTGTTTCCCATTAAGGAATAGTGAATGCAGCATAAAGAAGTGTCCTAAGAAATTCTAAGAACAAAAGGACTTTTAAAAAAGATTTGTGGAAACTATAATAAATAGAATTTTTATGAATCTTCCCTCAAGTGACTATTCTGCAACTCCTTTAAATGAGAGAAAATCTTGGATTATAGTACATCAAAAAGCAAAAAATAGTAACTTAGAACCCAAAATAATGCAACATGTCAAAACTGAACATAATTCTTTAGGGGAGAAAATGGATCTTTAATGAAATAGAACATTTCTGATGAAAAGAGGAGAGTTGGGTAAAATCTTTGAAATGAAAACACAGGAGACAAGAGAAACCTAGGAAGGTAAATAAACTAGATCAGTTGGAAGCGACTAAAGAATATTGAAATGCTTACATGCCAGTAGGTGAAAAGAGCCAAGGAATCAGAATCCCACTTTCTTCCAAAGTCTGAGAAGGATCTAAGAAAGACAAACATAAAGTCTGAGAGTATTTTGTTTTTTTTTATTGTGATGTTGGTTTTAAGGGAAGGAGAAAAAAGAGAGTGAAATAAAGGAATACAGTAGAGAAAGAAATTAATGAGGAGGAAACTTAATGTTTGCAAAAAAAAAATGGGATATGCTAAAACATGCAAACATGGATGAAAGCTTTGGAGAAGCAGGCATCTCACCAGCCTAACCATTATCTTAACCAGACAAAGTGGGGTTGAAAACACATATGTACATAGTTTGGTGTAAGAAGGGGAAGTATCATGGAGTAGTAGATAGAGGACTAGATTTGGAGTCTAGGAAAATCTAGGTTCAAATTTTACCCCAAACACTTACTAGGTGGGCAAGTCACTTAACCTCTCTCTCTATGCCTCAGTTTCCTCATTTGTAAAGTGAGGGGGTTGCATTCAATGGCTTCTAAAAGTATCTTCCATTTCTAAACTTATGATACTGTCATCCTAAATACATTAAATTCAACTAACATGTGAAGAGAGAGGAATCTAAGAAGAAAAGTAGAGTCAGGATGACGATAGTTATTTTTGGAGAGTGGAGCACAAATAGGGGGGTCAAAAATGGGGGGAAGGGTCAAGTGAAGTGACAAGTGGGAACACACCACTTCTGTTATATATTACTACTGTAGATTAACTTCCTCTCTTCCTCTTCTTTTTTCCTCCCCACCTTTTTTCTGAAAAATAGAGGAGGAGAAAGTATATGAGGCTATGGAGGGAAATAAATGGTCATAACCAAGAATATAAGTGGAATAAACTCATCAATTACACAGCTAAAGGATAGCAGAATGAATTAGATGGTAGAAGCTAAAAATATGTTGTTTACAAGGAAGATACTTGAAATATAAAGATTCACACAGAGTTAAAATGAGGTTCCAGAACAGAACTTTTTATGCTTTAGGGGAATTCCAAAAAGCAGGTTTGACAGTCATGATCAGACAACAGTAAAAACATAGGTGGTTAAAAGAGATAAGCAAGGAAACTGCATCATAATTAAAGGCACCCAGAAACAGTGAAGTAGTATCGGTACTTAATGTATTATGTACTAAATGGCATAGCATCTAAGAGTACTTAAAGGAAAAGCTAATTGAATTACGGGAAGAAATAGAAGAATTAGACAGCAAAACTATAATAGATAAGGGAACCTCAGTGTTCCCCTTTCATGAATGAAAAGTTGACTGCTTTTTGTTCTAGAGTTGCAAAATAAGTAATTCATTATCGTATTACATTCAAAGCAACAATGCATGCTGTCAGTTTGTTTCCGCAGAATTTATCTATGATGTGTTTAAATTTCTTTGTACATGTTACTTTTTCCCAACAGAATGTAAGTTCCCTGAGGGCAGGGCAGAAACAATTATATTTTTATTGTTTATATTAAATTTTTGGTTATTCTTGTTCTAATGCCTCATAGTAATGCCTCATAGTAATGGACTAAGAAAAGTTATGCCAGCAAGACAGAAACTCTGACAGGTTCCACTGGTGAGGAAGGCCCATTATAGGTCTAGTGATAGACTGTCTCTTTGGTCTAAGGAACAGTCTGACTACGTTCAGAGAGAGGCTCATCACAGGTTGAGGAATTTGTGTCAAATCTCAAAGACCATCTCCAAAGTCATAGAAAGGCTCTGAGCTGCTTTGCTGGAGGCTATACCTACATGGTTGAAATCACAGACCCTGGAAATAGTGTGGACAATTGGGATAAGAAAGCAAAAGATTCTGATTAAACAAGATTCTGATTAAACAAATATCTGCAATCTAGTTTGAATACAAAATCCTAAATTAAATGCAAGCATAATGTTATATGTCTTCATTTTGACTTATTTTTAGTAATCTTGGTAGTAGTACATGTCTGTACCAAACTTTAAAGACTACTACTATAGATCAGCTATTACAAGCAAAGCAGCATCTTAAAAAATAAACTCCTGAAAATTCCTGAGAGAGAGGCACTGACCAAGGGGGAAACAAGCATTCATTATTACTATGCGCCAGCCCCTGTGTGAATCACTTTACAAATGTGATCTCATTTCATTCTAATAATTACCCTTCATAGTAGATGCTGTTTTTATCCCCATTTTTCAGTTGAGAAAACTGAGGCAGACAAAGGTGAAGTGAGTTGCTTAGAGCTCCACAGTTCGTTAAGTATCTGAGGCCTGGTTTAAGATCACCTCTTCCTATCTCCAGGCCCAACACTCTTATCACTATACCACCCAGTTGCCAAAATGTAAAAACATGATGAACTAAAATATTGTTTCTCCAAATATTTTAAAATTTCACCACAAATATTCCATTGAGATTTTCTTTAAGTGAAAGATTCTGCTGCTTTTTGAGTATCACTAATTTATGCTAACTTCCTTTTTTTTTTTTTGATAAATGAAGAAATGAAGAAACTGAGGGCCAGAGAAGTATTAAAAAAAAATGACCTGCCAAAGTCACACAGAAAGTTTAGCAGCAGAGCTAGAACTGGAACCCAAGTCTCCTAACCCTCTGTTCCGTGATCTTTCTTTTGTTGTGTTTTTTTGGTTGTTTTTTGTTTTTGTTTTTTTTTACTTTCTCCGCCTTTTATCCTTGCTTCCTGAGAAATACTATCCAAAATACAAATTTTCAACCACAACATCTTGACTTTTTTGGGTATGAGAACTAAATTTCGGAAGGAATACAGAAAGGATCCTTATGAAACAATTTATCTTTTAGCAATCCATTTTTTTTAAAAGTTTATATCAATTACTTTTATAAGATCTCATGTTTTGGGGGTCCCATGGCAGCCTGGTCGAGCAGATGTGCCTAATACCTTGGACATACAGTATGTTGACTGACACTGGATCCTTCTTTTGACCCTAAGAGCAACTACAGTTTTTAGATGACTTCAGCTAGTTATTTGGGAAACTAAACCATATGTAACTTGAATGCTTCTTCTTCATCTTATCATGGGTAGTTCTTACACTAACATCTATATGAATTTAATTATACGCTTTTGTGAGATAAAGTTAATGTTGTGAATTGCTCCCCATACCCTTTTGGTATAGGTCTGCTTGTTTTTGTTATCTAAGTAGACATGCACTTAGATGTTCTCATAGTCTCTTGGGAAGTCTTCGTTAGCTAGATGCAGCCAGTGTGGCTGGGCTCTGCTCCTCCAGGCACACAGAAATGTGCAATGCCAGTGGGAGCTTGCTTTTAGTAGCTCTGCTTTTCAGGAGTTGGGATGTAGACCTTCATACAAAGTTTTGCTTTTCTGAGATCCACCTTAATGTCTCTGCAGAAATGTCCGCTGCGTATCATGTCCTATTGGGGTCCTTTATTGAAGCAGTGATAATCACCATACCAAATAATTGTAAAACTAGAAGGCAATGGGGCCAATTAACATCCGTAATAATTGGCACAGATGTTTCACAGTCGTGGATTATACTAGCAAAGCACTTTACCAGCCTCCTCTCAATTATAAAACTGATTCTGTCTTTCCTTTTTAAATAAATTTTATTGGTCATCAAAATTTCCCTTAGTATCTCTCCCCCTCCCAGAGAATCATTCCATATAACAGATAAATATTTTTAAGGATAAGAAAATCAGTAAAACTGGTCAATGTATTAAAAAAAAGTCAGATAATATGTACAGGGTACCATGTCCATGGACCTTCTATCTCTGCCAAGGAATGAGAGGAGAATTTCTTCTCCTTTCTCTTTTGGAACCATGCCAGTTCTTTATAATTTTGCTGCTTTTACTTTTTTCTATTGGTGGTTCTTTCCATTTACATTCTTGTCATTATTTATATTGGTTTTTTGACTCTGTTTACTTAGTTCTCTATCAGTTGAGTCTTTCCATTCTTAGTCATTTCTTACAGCACAATAATATTGCACTACATTTGTGTACTACAATTTGTTTAGGCATCCTCTATCATATTTTAAATTTTTATTTGTGTTTATTGATGTCTTTTGTTTCTTATATCATCATCAGTATCCACCGTGTCCTTCACCTTCCCCTCCCAGAGAACCACTCCATATAACAAATAGTATTTTTAAAGAGGGGGAAGAATCAGCACAGTTGAGCAATACATTGAAAAAATCTGAAAACTTGTGCAATGTATAGTACTTGTAGACCTCTCACCACCAGGAAGGACTGGCTCGGGATATCCTCTCATATCTTTTCATTTGTGCCATATTTGAGCTATGTAATTTTGTTACAGTCACTTTCCATTTTTTGGTGGGTGCTTGTTTTGTCCATTTGTGTTCTTGAAGTTATGTATATATATTGTTTTCTTTGCCCTGCTTACTTCATTCCTTGAAGTTCCTGTAGATCTTTCCATGCTTCTCTGCATTCATCACACATATCATTTCTTATAGCACAGTAATATTCCATTACATCAGTTTATGACAGTTTGCCTAGCCATTCCCAAGTCAACATCTACTTTGTTTCCAATTTTTTTGGTTGTCATAAAAAAATCCTGTTATAAATATTTTGGTGTATATAGGGAGAGGCCATCTTTCTTAACAGCAGTCATCATATATCTATTACCAAAGGAGAATACCAATGGCCACTGCAGAGAGAGACCAATTATATGTTTATTTATTTTATACAAAGCATTCATAGCTTGTATAACTTAAAAAAAAAACAACCAAATAACTGCAGACCTCACAAAACAATATGCTGGCTGAGGAGCAAAAAGGATGTACTAAAAGTTTTAGAAGTAGAAAGATGAACCAGTTGGCTTGACAATATTGAGCAAAGCTCCTGAGAATGCTATAACATTTACGCTGCCTTTATTGATTATCACAAAGCCTACCTTAGTTCCCACTCATGGCTTTTCATATTCTGCAAAAGTATAAAACAGATTTAAGTATGAGAATGCTAGAATAGTTAATGGTCCATATGGATAATTGTTGTCTATTTAAATTATATCCTCCTGGGGCACCCTCTTGAAGCAGCACAATAAACAGACAAACAAATAAATAGTTGTAAGACTGACAGGCTATGATGCCAGTTAATATCTGCAGTTATTGGCTTAAACATTTTACCAGTCTCTTCTCAGATATGGCTCATCCAGTTTTTCTTAGTAAAAGACTTCCATATTTTTACTAACAAAAGATAAGTACACCAGTGACCCCTCTAAATACAAGCCAATTACATGTTTATGTACTCTATTCAAAGCATGCACAGCTTGTATAATTTAGAGGGGGAAAAAAAGAAAACAATAGATCAGCGGGTCCATAGAACAAATTATAGAAACAGTCAATGACAATGAGACATAACAAATTTTTGAGAGGCAGCCAAAGCAGTCCCTAGGGGTGAACTTATATCTCTTAAAAACTTTCTTTAATAAAAGACACAGAGCAGATTAATGAATTGGTCATGCTACAGAAAACAAACAAACCAAAAAAACACCAGCCCAGAAAAGCCATTAAGTAAGAACTTCCAATTAAACACCAAAGTAGAAATCCTCAAAATCAAGGAAGAAATTAGCAAAACTGAAAGCAAAAAACCATTGACTTAATAAATAAAACTAGGAGTTGGTTTTAAAATATACAAGAAATAAAATAGGAAAACCATTAGCTAATTTGATTTTTTTTAAAAAAGCCAAATTACCATTGTCCAAAAAGAAAAAGGTGAACTCAGTCAATGAAACAGAAATAAAAGAAATTATTAGGAATAATTTTTTTGCTCAGTTATATGCCAATAAAACTGACAGTCTAAATGAAATGGATAAATATTTACAAGAATCTAGAATGTGCAGATTAAAAGAACAAGAATAGAAAACTCAACTCAGTCTTGGAAAAATAAATTGAACAAACCATAAATGAACTTTCAAAGAAAAAAACTTCGGGACCAGACAGATTTACAAGAGAATTCCATCAAACATTTAAAGAACATTTAATTTCAATATTATACAAACTTTAAAAAAATAAAATAAGTCCTGTCAAATTCCTTCTGTGATACAAATATGATCTTGTTGCTTAACTTAGGGAGAGTCAAAACGGAGAAAGAAACCTATAGACTAATATCCCTAATGAGTGCTAATACAAACATTTTAAATAAAATATAAGCAACATTTCAGAAAGATTATGTGCCAAAACTAGATTAGAATACAAGGCTGGTTCAATATTAGTAAAAACATAAATTGGCTGTATTAGTAACAAAAGCAATAAAGTCATGTGATTATGTTAACAGATACAGAAAAAACTTTTGACAAGATTCAACATTCATTCCTATTAAAAAATACTAGAAAGTATGGGAATAAATGGATCTTTCTTTACTATGATGAGTGGTATCTAATTGAAACCAAGAGTAAGTATTATATGTCATGGGGGTAAACTAGAGGCCTTTCTAATAATATCATGGGTAAAAGCAAGGATATCCATTCTCACCATTACTATTCAAAATAGTGTTAGAATTGCTAGCTATTACAATAAGACCAAAAAATTGAGGGAAATAAACATAGACAAAGCAATAAAATGATCACTTTTTACAGATGATTTACTTTGGGAACCCTACAGAATCAACTGAAAACTACTTGAAACAATTCAGCAACCTTGTTGGATGCAAAATAAAATCCACATAAATCATTAATATTTCTGTAATTACTAACAAAATCCAGCTGAAAGATAATAGAGAAATTCCATTTTACAGTAACGACAGAAAATATAAAATGCTTGGGTTTCCACTTACCAAGACATACACAGGAAATACATAGACACCATTACAAAACATTTGTTATACAAATAGAGACAGATGTTCACATTGGTAGGCTAAACCAGTATAATATCAATGACAATGCTACCTAAATTAATTTACTTACTCAGTACCATGCCATTCAGACTCCAAAAAGATTACTTTATAGAGTTAGAAAAAAATTAAGTGTAATCATTCAAGGATCATTTGTGGGTTTGTAACATAAAATTGAAATACTTTTGCATGAATAAAATCATTGTAGCTAGAGTTCAAAAAGAAAAAGTTAATTGGGTTAAAAATCTTTGCAGCAGATATCTCTGAAAAAGTTCAACTATCCAAGACATATAGGGAACTGATAAAAGATATTTATGAACAAGAGTCACTCCTCAGTAGATCCAATAGTTAAAGGGTACAAACAAGCAGTTATTAATAGCCATATGAAAGAATGCTCTCAAACACTAGTAAGAGAAACACAAATTATAACACCTAAGATTTCCTCTCATACCATTCATACTGGTAAAGATGACAAAACACAAGAATGATAAATGATGGGTCTGTGAGAACACTAATGAGGTATACTAATGGTCAGTCAGTCAACAGGCACTTATTAAGTACCTACTATGTGCTAGGCACTTTTAATGTTGGTATAGCTATTCAGCAAAGCTACTATTCTGGAAAACAATTTGAATTACACTACAGAGTCCTTAAACTAGCTCTGGGATACCACTAAACTCAATTCCCACTGCTCCTGAACCCAAATTCTGCTTTTTACCCAGTCTGGTCTTTTTACTGCCCTCTGAATACACCATGTTCAGCTCCTGCCTCAGTCACATCTTTCCTGTCTGATTCAGTGCCTTCCTTGGACCTCTCTGCCCTGTCACAAACAGGTGAAGTCATTTCCCTAAGATCACACAAATAAATGGCAGAATGAGAATTCAAACCCAAGTCCACTGACTGTAGCTACATTTTTCATTCTATGTAACACTGAAGCTGTTTCCTCTTGTCTCATCCACAACACTGATGGGCACATTTTGGGAACTAAGACACTAGTCAGGTGGCTGAGTATAGCTGTGGTACAATAATTTATATGTTCCTTCATTTGTCAAATTTTAAACTCATTTACAATCATTTGACTTTGCCTTAGTTCTCTTTAGGACATGGATCCATGTGCTATTTGTGCCTGCTGAAGCATTTTGGCTTCTAAATTAGCATATTAAAAAATTAAATCCATGTATACTTGAAATCTTTACATACTTAGAAACTTTCTTGGTAGTTCTTGTTTTATGACAAGATTTTATAAGCATTTGGGGATGAAAGACAAATGATTATAAATATCACTTTGAAAAGTTCAGTTCAGGTAATAGCCTTCCTGAGTCTGGTTAGTTTCTTTAGATAGAAAACTGCTGGTGAAATGTCATTTCAGGATTCTTCATAACCCCATTTTGTCCTGTTGGATTTCTGTATTGATAGCAGTGATGATGTCCAGTTTGCCAGTATACTAAACCCTGAAAAATGGACTTATAAATAAGCCATAGAAAAGAGGGGAAACAAAAAAAGAGCTCAGCTGGCATGGCAAGAATAAGGATGGTAAAGTTCATAATGGTGTTTGACTTGATTGATAAGAAAATACTTAATGATTTAATTTTCACTAAACAAATTATAGTTAATCCGTGGAATTGAGGAATAGTGAATACTTGTTAAAACAAAAGTATAATTACCATTTCAAAATGAGCTTTCTGAGTGATTCATATCTATAAATGTCAGTGTGTCTTTATGAGAAATTTGCCTTTTGATTTCTTTTTCTCCTGATGTTCTCTTCACAGAGCTTGAAACTGTGTGAGGGCAGTGAGCACAGACGGCAATGACAAGTCTGAATAGTAGCCATGCAGAGAAATCTAATGATATGCCAAAACCACCATCAGCTCCCAAAGTACAGGTCCAAAGGTCACTTTCACGAGATACCATCACCATTCACTTCTCAGCATCCGGGAAGGAGGAGAAAGAGGAGGAGGAGGAGTTCAGGGAACCTCCTGATGAAGAGTTCGATGACCAAAGCATTGTAACTGCTCTTGAAGCCAAGGAAGACTTGTTCTTTGAACGTGGGCACCATGACTTTGCTGGCCCTGCTACCTCACCTGTCATAGCGGTTGTACAGTCTGTGTCCTCCCCTCCTCCCATTTTGCCTGTCGCTGAGAATGCTGTAAAATTATTGGAATCCTCTCTGTCCCCAGCATCTTCTCCATCAGGTCCCATAGTGAGCTCACCCAGTGTATCATCTCTATCGGAGCAGAAAACCAGTTCCTCCTCTCCATTGTCCTCTCCTTCCAAGTCTCCTGTCCTGTCATCCAGTGCCTCTTCCTCTACCCTTTCTAGTGCAAAACCCTTTATGAGCCTTGTCAAGTCCCTCTCAATAGAGGTGGAGCCAAAAGAATCCCCGCAGCCCCCCAGGCACCGGCACTTGATGAAAACTCTAGTCAAGTCTCTGTCCACAGATACTTCCAAGCAGGAGCTAGACACTCTGTCCTATAAGCCACCTGACTCCAAACTGAATTTACACCTCTTCAAGCAGTTTACTCAGCCACGAAACACAGGAGGAGATTCCAAGACAGCTCCTTCTTCCCCACTGACTTCTCCCTCGGATACTAGATCCTTTTTCAAAGTGCCCGAAATGGAAGCTAAAATTGAAGATACTAAACGGCGCCTTTCTGAAGTCATCTATGAGCCTTTTCAGCTCCTTAGCAAAATTATGGGGGAGGAAAGCAGTAGCCACAGGCCCAAAGCCTTATCTTCAAGTGCTTCAGAGCTCTCCAATCTTTCCAGCTTGAATGGCCACCTGGAAAGCAATAACAACTACAGCATCAAAGAAGAGGAGTGTGACTGGGAGGGGGACTGTGATGGAAGTGACTCTAATGTCAGTAGGAGTGAGTGCCCTAAGCCCTCTGAAGAATCCGTAAGGGAGGTGGAGCCCCAGGGCCCTCAAGTCAGCAGCGTCAAGGATGTGAGTGCAAAGACTGTCTCCTCGGTACTTGAAAAATGTTCTTTGTCTGCCTTAGTGAGCAAAGAAGATGAAGAGTTTTGTGAGCTGTATGCTGAGGACTTTGACCTGGATGCCGAAGAAGAAAATAAAATTGATAAGCCCCTAGACAGTTCTCTCAAGCCAGAGATGCTTGAGGAGAACAATACCATACTTGACAGTGAACACGAAATGAATTTGTACACGCAGCAGCCTAAATTACCAATGAAGACGCTCTACTTCCTTATTTTGTTAGTCTATGCGTACCTTATACTCCCTCTCCCCAATTATGTAAATGGACTCTGCCTGGGATTTGGCCTCGGATTTATGATTGCAGTCTGTGTGATTTGGTTTTTTATACCGCCAAGTGCTCATAAATATCAAAGGCTACATACAAGCCTAAAACACTGGAATACAGAATCTCTGGATATCAAAGAACCGGAAATTCTGAAGGTGAGAATTCTTAACTGATCTTTTACTTAAGAAGCAAGTGATTGTGATTCCAGCATCCTTGAGACAGGTGAGCATCATTTAAAGTGGTAGTGTTCCAAAGCTCTCTGGAGATAAGAAGACAAGTCTACTAACCCTACCATGTTACAAGACAGCCTATATTGTACTTTTGTAAACCGTGCAGTCTATCTTAAATGTCAGTTTATGTGCTATATGATTATTTCTTTAACTATTACCTGAAGAAGAAAGTGAAAAGAAAACTAGTATTTACGGAACCCGATTGAAAAGTGAAACAAGATTGTCCAAATTTCAGGGCTTTAACAGACACTCTTGTGAGTACCTTACTTATCCTCATCCTTGAGGTATGTAAGTGACACAACAAGTTGGCCCCCTTTTTTTTTCAAGGTGGAAACTGTGTGGTCCTCATACGTTGCCACTCACTCACCTGTGCACCTTTAGTTAGTGACTGGTAGCTCTGACACTTGAAGATTTAAGGAAGTTTTATTAGTGATCTTGCACAATCGAATTATACAGCAGAAGTCTTTTCTGGAAGGTCCAAAAACTCATGGGCAGATTTTTCATGTAAACTTCCCAGATGTGTAAAAGTCGTAGCATGTGCAGTTTTGGCATCAAGAAATACTGACATGCTCGTAAATACTACCCCATAAGACATAAATTTCTGTGAGGATTATAGATCAACGGCTGGAAGAAACTTTAGAGGTTATCTGGTTCAATCTCCTCATTTACAGGTGAGGAAAATGAGACCCATAGAAATTTAGTGACTTGGGGCTGCTAGGTGGCTTAGTGAGTAGAGCACTGGCCCTGGAGTCAGGAGGACCTGAGTTCAAATCTGGCCTCAAACACTTGACACTCTTACTAGCTGTGTGACCTTAGCCAGGTCACTTAACCCCAATTGTTCTGCCTTCCCCCCTCAAAAAAAATTAAAAAAAAAAAGAAATTTAGTGACTTGCTTCATGTCACTTAGAGTCAGTATTTGAACTCAGGGCCTGTGACTGCATTCCTCATTCTTTTTATTACCCTGTGCTGTCTAATTCAGTTCACAAAATTTCATGGTCCTACTATGTGCACAAGCACTGAGGGAAATGCAAGGTTGAGCTAAGATACAATCAACAAATATTTATTAAGTACTTCCTTTGTGTCAGATATTGTGACAGGTACTGGAAATACAAAAATGAAAAATGAATCCATTCCTACCCTTGGGAAGCTTGTATGTTCTCAGAGGAGACAACATATAGATATTACTGTATATACAGAATATATGCATATGTATATACATACGTGTGTGTGTGTGTAGTACTGTTGGTAAAGAAAGCACTCAGCAGCTGGAGGGAGGTCATGCTCAAGCTGACTATAGAAGGAAATTAGGCATTCTCATAGGCTGGGGTGAGGAGGGAATGCATCCTAGGCTAGTGCAAAGATACAGAGGTGGGAGATAATAATATTGCATATTATATAATGTATAATAAAATATAATATATATATATGTGTATATATATGTATATGTATTCTCACAGAATCTTTGAGGTAACTTAAGTGCCCTATTCTGTTCCCATGTAGTTTTGACTTCTTCCCCCAGGTCTCTAAATTGTGAAAGCTTTTCATTCCAAGTAACCTAATGTGTGTGTGTGTGTGTGTGTGTGTGTGTAAGTGTGTAATATTAACATAATAAAATAAATAAGAGAGCAGAAGGCATTTCAGAAGGGGACACAGTTAAATCAAAGCTATAATAGAACTAAAATTAAAAAAAAAATTTTTAGATCCAAGCTAATAGATAATGAAGATTCCTAGTCTCATATTACTAGGTGATATTTTTCTGTTCTTCTTTGTATAGGAAAATGTTCATGTTTCATGCTGGCCAATTCCTTAATAATAACAAGGACATTTTTAATGAGAAAAAAAGAAAATCACTTAGGCAGCAATGTGGAGGACAGATTGGAGGGTAGAAGGGAGACCAATTAGGGAATTCTTACTATAGTCCCAATGAAAGGTAATGTGATTATGAACTAGGGTGCTGACTCTGGAATGGAGAAAGACAAGGATTTGAGAGATGCTGTGGAGGTAGAATTGACAAGACTTAGCCATGGATTGAATATGGGCGGGGAGGGGAGGGCAGAGAAAGAAAGATGACTCTGAGGTTACAAATCTGAGTTCATAATGGGAAGGATGGTGGTGCCCTGGACAGAAATAGAGAAGTCTGGAAGAGGAGTGGGTTTGGAGGGAAAGAGAATGAGTTCTGTTGCAGACACGTTGAGTTTGATATTGATGGAACATCCAATTGGAAATGCCTGTTGGGCTTTTTGTGTTGTTGGCCTGGTGCTCAGGAGAGTAGCACTAGATGTCTACATCCCTGGGTCATAGATTAAGAGCTGGCAGGGTTTTCAAAGGCCATTAAGTTCAGCCCACTCATTTTACAGATGAGGAAACTGAGGCCCAGAGCAGTTAACTGCCTTGCCCAGTGCCACATAGCTACTAGTAAGTGTCTGGGGCAGGATTCAAACTCAGGTTTTTGTCTTCCATTACACCTTGCTGTGTCTCTGGGATCTGGAAGTCATATGCAAAGAAATGGTAATTATACCTGTGTGACCTACTGAAGTCACTGAGAGAGAATGTAGAGAGAGAAGTGGGTCCTGGATAGAGTGTGGAGTACACTCAAAGGTGGGTGTATGTGTGAGATAAATGATCATAGAGCAGAAGAGACTGAGAAGGATTCTCTGACCTCATACAGCTTATGTTGGAAAATATGATACTTACACAAATAGCTGTGACACAAGGCAAGTGCTTCAGAGGTGCCAAAAATGTGTTAGGAGAGATCTAATGAAGGGAAAGGTCATTACTGGCTGGGAAGGGATCAAGGAAAGCCTATGTATCAGATTTTTTAGAAGGACTTCAGACCCTGCAATTGAGTAGGGCAAGATCACTAGTAAAACTTCCTTGAGCCCTCTACTATCATAAATCACTATAATATGAGAGGTTTCCAAGTCCAATGACTGATTCACTGTGACCATGAATAAAACATTTGACACACGCCGAGTGACACTGTTTTTACCTAGATAAAAACCTGCCTAACTCATAGGGTGAGAACAAGTGTTTCAATGCCCTGAGTTTTTGGTGAACAATCTTGCTTCATTTTTCAGCCATAGTTCAGATCAATATTCTTTTCATTTTCTTCTTTTGATGGTGATGATAATAGGACTCCCACCTCTGACACATACTGGTTTTGTGCATGTCATTTGATTTTTCTCTGTTTCAGGTAATTCTCTAAGACTTTAAGTTGAAGAGAAGGAGCTGACCTGCCTTGGTTAAGGGAGTTTCCACTTTCCCAATGAAGACACAGATCCAATCCCTATCCCTAATAATAGAAATAGAAATGCCAAATACATCAGGCCTAGGTTACATGGAATGAAAATCTTTCACAATTTAGAGACCTGGGGGAAGAAGTCAAAACCACATGGGAACAGAATGGGGTACTTAAGTTGCCACAAAGATTCTGTGAGTGAGCCTACAGAAGGAGAGTTCACATTCCAATAAATTTATCCAGTTACCACTGCAGTCATTTTGTGGCAATAGTCCACAGGACACTGAACAAAAAGGAACCAATACTTGGATTACAACTTATCTTAGAACCATTTATGTCTGAATGTCGTAGAAGAAGATGAGAAGGCAACAATGTATTTATACCTCTATGTGATAATTATCCTGACTGGCTGCAGCTGACAGAGGTGATGCTTGAACTGATAGGTAGGAATTCAGTGGAGTTTATGTTTTGGAAAGGGAGGGCATTTTGGGCACAGGCAAGAAGAGGATGAACAAAGGCATGAGAAAAGCATAAGTTGTATAGGAGAGACAGCCATTAGTCCAGGTGCTCCACAGCATAGTGTATATGCAGGGTTACATGTGAGATAAGGCTGGAATGGTAAGTTGACATCAGATTGTGTAGGGGCATGCATGCCAGGATGAGGATTTGACTTTTACTCGAAAGGCAGTAGGGAACCATTCTAATATTTTGGACAGAGGAGTGATATGACCAAATAAATCTATGCATAAGGAAGATGACAGAGATTGAGAGCTGGAAGAGCCTTCTAGTCCAACCAATACACCAAAGGAATCCCCACTGTAGTGTACTTGATAAGGTTTCGCTCAGCCTCTGCTTAAAGATTTCCAAGGAGAGGAAATTTATCACCTCTTTAGCCAGAGCATTGTTCTTTTGGACAGCTCTTAATTTTTTTCTCTTATTTGGTATTTTATTTTTTTTTATCAGTTACATATAAAAACAATTTTAACATTGTTTTTTTTTTTCAAATTCTGAGTTCCAAATTCTCTCCCTTCTTCCTTTCCCCTGCATTGAGAAGGCAAGCAATTTGACATAGGTTATAAATGTGTAGTCATGCAAAACACATTTCCATATGGGCAAGTCATTCCGTGAAAGAAAACACATACAAAAAAAACCAAGAAAAATAAAGAAAAAGTATCTTTGATCTACATTCAGGCTCTACCTTTCATCATAAGGCCTACAGAATTATCCTGGATCATCGTATTGCTGCAGCTCTTAATTTTTAGAATGTTTTTCCTGATATTATGCCTAAGTTTATTTCTTTGTAACTTCTACCCACTGTTCCTGGTTCTGCCCTCCAGAGCTAAACAGAACAAGTCTAATATCTCTCACAGCCTTTAAAATACCAGAAAACAGTGGTGCTCTCATGCCCCCCAAGTCCTCTCTTCTCCAGATCATTTGGTCTGAATTTAACCTTCTCCCCTTGAAATTCGCCTCCCCCCACCCCCTTCTCTCTTGCTTTATTTCAGTGAAAAAGTATCCCTTTGCATCAAGGAAAACCTATCTGCACAAACCCTTGCTCCTATTCCCTTATAGTCTCTGTCCCTTGCAGACTTCCTCCCTATCTTTTGGTTCCTTCTCTCTTGCCCTCAAACATACTCAAGTCTTTCTTATCCTGAAAAAACCTTTCTTAGATTGTACTACCCCCCTCAAGCTATATTTAGCCTCTTTTTTAGGACCAAACTTACAGGAAAAAAATTCTACATCCATTGCCTCCATTTCTTGTTATTTCTCAGCCCTTTGCTGTCTAGCTTCCCATCTCATCACTTAAAATGAAACTGCTTTCACTAAAATTACCCATAATCACTTTATTGCTAAATCAATTGGCCTTTAAATTCTCATCTTTCTTGACCTCTAATGTATTTGACAGTGTTGATCACCCTCTCCTCCTGGATTTTTGTGACACCACTCTCTCTTATTTCTTGTCCTACCTGTCTGACCCTTTCTTTTCAGGCTTGTTTCCTGGCTTGTTATCCATATCATGTCCACTAACTGTGCATGTACCTTACCTATAGTGACTACACTCACTTGGTGACATCAGCTTCAGTGGGCTGACTTTTCATGTTCTCTAGCCCCACATACCCTTAGTTGCCAAATCTTGCCTTTTCTACCTTCACATTATCCCTTCAATCCAACCCTTTGTCTTTACTCACGCAGCTTCAGAGCCTCATCCTCTCTTGCCTGGAATATTTCATTAGTTTCCTAATTGTTCTCTCCACCTCAGTGCTCTCCCTTTACGTATTCACCTTTCCTACAATTGCCAAAGTGATTTTCCTGAGGTGCAGGTCTGATCTAAAACATACTCAGTAGATTCCAGTGATTCCCTGTTACTTCTAGGATCAAATACAAGCACCTTTGTTTAGCTTTTAAAGTCCTTCTACCTTTCATACATATTACATCTATATTATGTATTATTATATATTACTCTCCTCACATTCTGTGGTCCAGCCAAACTGGTCATCTTCCTGTTCCATCCACACCAGACCTCATTTACCCTTTCCATGTCCTTCCACTGGTTGTCACCAGTGTCTGGGGTGTATTTCTACCTCACTTCCTATTCTTTTAATATCTTGTTTCCCTCTGTTCTAGGGCCCCCTTTTACACAAAGCTTTTCTTGATTCTCTCCCTCCCCCATTAATTTGTATTTATTTTCCTTATACTTATTCATTTACATGTTATATTCTTCCCCACCCCCAGTAAGTGTCAGCCCTTTAAGAACAGAGATCATATCGTTTATTTTATCTTTGTTGCCTTCATTCTAAGCATAATCTAACAGTTGTCAGTTGGAATAGAGAGGAGACATGCAAAAAGAGAAAAAGAAATGTGCATAGAAGCTCAATACCAATGACTGATTTTTGTGGAAGATGAGTGGGGAAAGAGTGAAAAATAATGCCACATATTTTGATCATGAGTGAATTGAAGGACGATGTGAGTCTAGACTTTGGTGGAAAGGTAAGTGAGTTTTAGCCTAAAGGCAAGGAAATGAATGGATTAATTAGAGGTCCTATTCAGTCTCATATTCCAAGGCTACTGTATTTGTGGATGCTTGATTTAGGCCCACTTTTTTGTATGGGAAGGGATGGTTGGCAGGGAAGCTATAGTTGATAACTAACTTTCACTTAAACAATACCTATTAAGACTTATGTTTACTTGCCTCTCCATTTTTCAGACCCCCTTCGCCCCAAATTTCATTACTGTATTCATCTTAACTTTTTAGGCATGCTAATTCAATTATGAAATATTTAAATCATCAGAAACTTCCAAGCCCCTGTAGAACATTACATTTCAATAAAGTACATACCAGCTGAACTCTGTAAGCTTACCAGGATTTCCTGGTTGCTAAAAACTGGGTCAAGTACAGCTAAGTGTATCATGGATAAAATTGTGGGGTGTTGAATGTGGGGAGGGAGGATAAGAAGGAGCCTGGTGCCAAACCAAAAAATCAACTTCCTCAGCCCCCTCCCACCTTCACCCTCCATCACTAAATATTTCCCACAAAGCCTCTACACTGTAGGATTTTCCCACTCAGTTGTAGAATATTGAAAAAGACAAACTATTTCTCAGATCCATTGGCTTTTTTTTTTTTAGAAGTTGGTGCAACTCCTAAGGAAAGTGAAATGCTTACGCACTACGTTACTATATGAAAGGTAACAAAAGTGACTCATTCTGCCTAGTTGTTTCTAAGTGCTTTTGATAAAGTCATAATTACCACCTTGCTACTACCTAAATTTTATGCCAACCTGAATAAATCAGTCTTAATTTTGACAGAGTAAAAGGGAAATTATTCACAGCAGAGCCATATTATTTGTCCTATTCTGAATGAATCTATTTCAGAATCAGAGAGCTTCGAAGCTGGAAGAGATTTTAGAGATCATTTTTTTCTTTCTCATTTTACAGAAGAAACTGGAGCCTAGAAATGACTTGTCCAAAGTGACATAGCTGATTAATGGCAGAGCCCCAACTCAAACCCTAAACTCCTGACTCTTAGCTTGGTATTCTTTTCCCTGTACCAGAGTTGCATCTGAATGAGTGATTCAATTTATTAAGCGCTTATTATGTGCAAAGCATTGGCAATATAAATTTTAAAATTGTAGATAGTCTCTGTTCTTAAGGAGCAGATAATTTATGTAAGAGGTCTAAGTCTAACTCCAATTCTGTGCATTTTCACTGAAAGTCCCCCATGCCTAGAACACTCTCCCCTCCTCATCTCCACGTCTTGACTTCCCTGGCTTCCTTCAAATCTCAGCTAAAATCCCACTTTGTACAAGAAGCCTTTCCTAGTTCTGCTAAATGCCCTTGTCTTCCCTTTGAGATTGCTCGGCTTTATCCATCTGGATCTTGTTTGTACATGGGTGTGTGTATATTGCTCCCCCATTAGACTATGAGCTCTTTGAGAGCAGGGTCTGTTGTTTGCTCTTTAGGTGGTTGGCATTTGGTGAGGATAGCTAGTTCTTCTCCTCAGGGCTTGCTTTTCTCCATGATGGCTTCAGGGACTGGAGAGGAAGCAGAGTCAGTGGTCTGCAGAAACTATTTCCAGAGCTCTTGGGTTTTTACCTGCCCACTGGTAGCAGCTGGCCAGCAGGAACAAACATGAATAGTTAAATTAGAAAATTTTTAATTCTGTCAGTCTGTAATGTCAAATTAACAGTTACCTCAAGAACTTGCCTGCATTCAGAGATTTCCAGCATCGTGTGATTTGCTTGGAATATATAGTATGATTCTGATCATTTATACAATATACTATGTATCCTATTTTGGATATCTTTGTGCCATCCTCTTATGTAAGGATCTAGCTAATCTATTTAAAGCTTAGGATGGTATTTCCCGGTGAAACCCAGCTTGAGTGCCCAGTGATGATACAGAAGGTGACCTGGGTTTCTGAAGGAAATCCAGAGCCTGTGGACCACGAGGTAGGTTTTGCCAAACTGTAAAGACTAAGTACACACTGGATAATGAAATGTTTCTGCTGTCCAAGGACCAACAACTTTAGTTGAGCATGAAGAAGCTTAGAAGGTTAGTGAAAATTTTTCCCAGTGGCAACTCAAGCAATATGGAAGGCTTATCTGCTTCGATAGAAAGAATACCCATCTTTGAGAATAAAATGTGTTGGTTAATATTGGGGAATGAGGGAAGATCCAGACCTGTTTTTTTATATGTTTAAGGAACTCTCAGCATGGAACTGCCTCCACCAATGAAGGGTCTATAGGGTGTTCAGGAGGACTAGCACCCCAGGATGTAACAGATGACCATGGCATCTTCCACATTCGACCAAGCGCTAAGCATTCCACACAGCCTGCTTCAGCTGCCTTCGTTGCTGTTTGAGCAAATGGTTCTCATCTGCCCATTCCCAACAAGAAAATGGGGTGGGGTGGGAAGAGTCTTTCCATGGTTGGGTAGACATTTTACTAACTCACTGACAGGTTTGTGGCCCATCAGTTACCCTGAACCTGGTTTAACCCATCTGCCAAGATCGTTTACCAGGATGTAGCTGCTGAGCGTGCTATAGCTTGGAAACACAGGTGAGAGTTGAATGCCAGATAGACAACAAAGGTGAGCAGCCCTGAAAAGGGCTAAACCAGGTTCAAGGTAACTGATGGGAATGGGCATCCTGGGCCATCACCAGTCGTCCTGATTTTTGTCTTGCCGCTGGATTTTGATCACTCAGGAGGATAGTGAGGCTGAGGACTTCGTGCAACCCTTCCTCAATCAAATCCAGTTCAGGAAAGAGTCAAGATATCACCCTCTGACATCATTGGTCTTCAAAAAAACAACAGGACAAACAACAGTACCTCCATCAATGAGATTGTCAGCTCTTTTCTTGTTTACAGTCTTAGAGAGTTGCCTGGGACATTGAGAAGTTAAATGCACCTGCTAATGGTCACATAGTTGGTTTATGACAGAGGCAGGACGCCAACCTATGTCTTCCTAACTCCAAGGCCAGCTCTCTTATTAAAAGATATTTAGAGCTGTAAGGGACCTTAGAGGTCATCTAGGGCAACTTTCTCATTAGATGAAGAAACTGAGGCCCCCAGAGGCCAAGTGATTTGTCTAAAGTCACATAGGTAGTTAGATTGATTAGATTCAGACCTAGATCCACTGACTCTAAACATAGCAGTCTTGCCACTATAGCATATGCCATGATGCCTCTCAGTCAATATAGTAGAGTGTTCTGTTTAAAATACTCCAGTTCCATTATCTCTCTAGCCTCAGTATTCTGTCCCTAACAAAGGATGTATATCTCTTATTAATGTATGCTTCATTTTGATTGGTGACCCATTATGGCTCTGTCAGCTGTTACTTCATCCAAACCCTTCTCTAACTTGAGACTTCAGTCTTATTAGAATAACTAATTCTAGAAATTCACTACCCTCATTGTATGAGATAGTAGTTTTAGGACAAATAGTATTGTTTCTTATAAACTTAATACTTAGTGAGCAAGTCTACGGTCACTTACCCCATATTTTTCATTCATTTGTGAACTTTTCTCCCCTCAATTTCTTTCCAGACTAAAAAACCTGAATGTTTTTCCCATGTCATTGGTCATTTATTTTAGAGGAATACTTCAATTTAGAGTGAGGATTCTTAACTTTTTTTTATGTTAAGAAAACCATTTAGGCAGTCTGAAGCCTACTGACTCATTCTCAAAATAACATTTTTAAATGCATAAAATAAAATATATAGAAATATAAAGGAAATCAGTTATTGAAATATGATTGTAAAAATATTAAAAAACAAAACCCACAGTCCCCCTCAAAAGCTTTCCATGGGGCCCTACATTAAGAACCTCTGATTTAGACAATTGGATAATTGCTAGTCTTAAGTTTCACTTTAGCCATGTATTTTCCTAAAAGAGGTATATTCTTGTTTGTTCCCTTAATATATATTCTTCATAACTCAGATTATAGGTTTTGTTTTTAGCCTGTAAGTACTATGCATTATTAGAGTAACGATTTACTTTTATATCTCTTACCAGAAATTGTTATTTCATTTGCCACAGAAAATTGAAATGTCCTTGGGAAGTGTATCATCTCCTAAGTCATTAGGTTAATCAAAGATATTTGGGTATTGCTTTTCTTATCTTCTGTGTATGCACAAATCTCTTCAGAATCAAGAATTTTAATTGTTTAAAACACTTATGCTCTCTGGATATGTGAGTGTATATACGCACATACAGGAATATTGAACAAAATAAGTGTATGTGTACTATATTGGTCCCCAAATATAGGCCCCCAGATTTGGCTATGTAAGACCAGGGTATGACCTGTGGGTTTTATACCATGGATGTTAGGATGCTGTAGCATATTGCCAGGGATAAGTTATGCAACAGAAATGATGGATAAAAGACATTATTAAGGACATGTGTGACTAAAAAGGAAGGGGGTGCTGTGCATGTAGAGAGTGTGAAGGGTAACAGATGGGCAGCCCAAATGTTCTTCTCTTTGTCCATAAAACATTAAGAGAACCAGAGGAATGTTAGTAGCCTGTTGGGTAGATCCTTTTTGGAAACTTTTATAGAAACATAGCTAGGTAGCACAGTGGATAGAGCACTGGGCCTGGAGTCTGGAGAACTCCTCTTCCTGGGTTCAAATCTGGCCTCAGGCACTAGCTGTGTGACCCTGAGCAAGTCACTTCACCCTATTGGCTTTAGTTTCTTCATCTATAAAGTGATCTGGAGAAGGAAATGGCAAACCATTCCAGTATCTTTGCCAAGAAAACCTCAAATGGGGTCACAAAGAGTCAAACACAACTGAAACAACAAAACAACAACAAAAATGGACAAGAATCGTGTGGAAGAATTGCATTTGGCAGTGGTTGAGAGAATACCTACATTGAAACACAAGTCCATTGAAGTATTTCTTATAAATGTGTACTGTGGGGAGATTTGAGGGAAACCAACGTGATTAGCACCAGAAACCATAATGGATTATGTAGCCCAGGAGCGGGGAACCTGGGGTCTTGAGGCCACATGTGGCCTTCTAGGTCCTAGGGTACAGCTTTTTGACTGAGTCCAAGTTTTACAGAACAAATCCTTTTCTTAAGGGGATTTGTTCTGTGAAGTTTGGATTCAGTCAAAGGGCCACACTTAAGTACCTAAAGGGCCACATGTGGCCTTAAGGCCACAGGTTCCCCACCCCTGATGTAGAAAAAAACTGAATTCTTGATTCTAATTAAATTTTAGTTGGCAGAGGGGAGGAGTGCGGTTTTATTTCTTCACTCATAGAAGAAGCCATAGATAAGCCATTATCACTTTATTATTCTTAAGAGACTTTTACCCTTTCACTGGGAGACTTTGTCATTAAATATGTCAGTAAAGGGTCAACTCAGCTTAGAAATGGAGGGATGATTATTACATGTCTTATACCATTGGCGTGACTTTGGACAAGCCACTTAACCTATCTGGGTATCTATTTTCTCATCTGTAAAATTAAGGGATTGGAGATGACCTCTGTGGTCTCTTCTAGCCCTAAATCTTTGAGCCTTGTGATCTGAATGATTTAAGATTTTCATGAAAGGTTGCAAAATAAGAGGACTCTGTCTCAGTAGTAGATTGGGCCAGTGTCACCAGGTCTCTTCTGTGATACCTTTTAGCTTTAGTGCATTTTTTTTAACTTTATAAATTTTTAAATATTACAAAATTTTTAAAAATTGAATTTATTGCCAGTCATTGATTTTCAACATTGTTATGCAGTTCCTAGTGCAAGATATAGAAAACATATTTTGTTTTTATTGGATAGATCCCAGTATAGCCAAATATTTTTAATAGCTTTTATAAAAAATGATTGTTGGAAAGACTGAGAGATTAGGACTTTACTGCATGCAGACTACCTAATAGTTTAGATAGAAGATACCTGGATTGCTCACAATGAACACTCCGTCAACCCACATAGATATAATTCTTCTCTAGCTTGGTGGATAGTCACAGCCATCATCACCTGCTAGTTTATTTAATGAAGACTATCTCAGGACATAATCTGCCCTTCTAATAGGAACCCACTCCTGTCACTAAGGCCATACATGGCAGTTTCTAGCTGGATAGGACATTCCAGAGTTTAGTATAATGTTTGAGAAGCCAAAGTCAATATGTTCATGTTGTGTTTTTTTCATGCATAATTAATAAGATTTTTATTAATGCTTTTTGTTTTTATATCATAAGTTGTTTCTCTATGGTCACCTTTTATCCAAAAGGGACTATCCTTGTTTCAAAGAAAAAATGTTAAGCAAAACAAACCAGGCATTCTTGACCATGCATAGAACACCACGTCTGACAGCATATGCACCATTCTGTACTCCTGTCCTTAATCTCTCTTCTAAAATGAGGATGGTGTGTTTTCTTATGTCTTCTCAGGGATCAACATTAGTTCTAAGAATCATGGAGAGTTGGCTTTTCTTTAGTGTTTTCATTTTTATTGGAATCATTTGTGTATTATTTGCTCTAGTTCTGCTTGTTTCATATTATATCACTAGTTAGATCTTCCCATGTATCTGAATTTCTTATTTTCACAGCCATTTTCCAAGTGATGAGCACCTATTTTAGTTTTTTTGTAGTTTTATAGACCTTTCTTTGACCTCCTTGAAATACATACCCAGTGGTGGGACTGCCGGGTTGAAGGGTAGTTTTGAGTAAAAGAGTTATTTTTAATATTCTCAAAACTTTGGGGAAAAGGAGAGAAGAGTATGTGTATGTGTGTAATTTGTGTGATTATCTTGTGTCAAGCTCGTTTCCTAAATAATTATGAAATACCTTGTGTTTCTCACATGTTCACAATTTGCCCAAATGTTATAATTTACTGAGCAGGGTAACTTCAGATGTGGAAGATTGTCAATATAAGATCATTGATACATTGTTAATTTCAGGACAACGGAGTGGCAGACACCTAGACTCACTCATCTGAGTCATCATTGAGTGGATCTGTAGCCTTTCTCCAAGTGGTTTACTCCAGTTGACTTGAGTATCACACTCACTAATCATTTTCTGTTTTGAACACTCCAAAGTGTTCTTCCCTAAATGTTGATCATTGAAAATACACTGTCATGACAGGAAACTTTTTTTCACAACATCTTGCAAAATTTAAAGGTATTGGGCAATATCCTCAGTAGGAAAAAAATCCTAAGTAAATTTTTGAATTAGTACTACACATTCACTTCTGCTTTCAAGGCCAGTATTTATTTTTTTTTAAAGCCTTATTGATGTCTTTTGCTTTTTATACCACAGCCATCTCCCAATATGCCCATCAACCCATCTCAAGGGTGGCCTTTTAAGAAAGATATTCTGCAAAACTCCTTTAGTAATCTCAAACTTCTCCCAGAAACAAAGGGCTGTCTTTTTAACACCTGTATTATACTGGTAGTTCTGTAAATCTTTGAGACAGACATAATCAGAAGGACTAAAAATGAAAATCACCCAGGCATAGTGGTATGTGCCTGTAATCCCTGCTAACAGGGAGTCTGAAGTTCGTGGATCTCTTGAGCTTAGGAATTCTGAGCTGCAGCAGTCTAGGACATTAGGTGCATTGTTTGGCATTTGTGTGGTGAGTCCTTGGGATCAGAGGTCCACTAGGCAGAGGAAGTCAAAGTTCCTGTGCCAGGGTAGGATTGGGTATGAGCATACTTCCTGCCCTTCTAGCCTGGGTGAGAGAGAAACTCATCCTTATTTAAAAAAAAGAAAAGAAAGAGAATGTCTTAGGGCAATGGAGAAGTAGAAGGTGGATGTTAGAAGGCTGCAGTGCATAACCAATGAGCAGCTTCAAAGTAGAAAAGAAGTAAAGGTGTTATGAGGAAAATGTATGATGGGAAAAGAAGATGGAAAGGGCATGTGGTAAGAGGGAGGGATGACAGATGGACAGCTTAAGTACTAAACTGGCATCCTTGTGATATTAGGAGAAAAGGGGTAAGGTTTGTTGGGTGGACCTCCTGTGGGAAAGAGTCATACAGGATGACAGGCTTGAGTGGATTGCAGTTGGAAAGAATAGCCACATCATTGAGATCACATATCCATTTGAATATTTAAGAGTTCTGCTTTTATTAAAACCACCAGTGCCTGTTAACTTGTAAAATTATGTATGAATTTCCTCGTGTCTGTCACTTTACTCCAAGGAGCCAGTCTTGACATTTTCTCTGTTGACATCTCTGATTGAGCCATAAAGTTCAGAAATTATTATATCTCCATGTCCACGATTCATGAATTTGTCCCAGTAGTGCCCCTCCACCAAAGCAGATCACATCCCTGTTTGTACTGGCAGATGAGCCACAAGAGCAACTGGGGCAGAAGAATCTATCACACTACAGCCAACTTCTTGCTGAGCCTTTTCAAAGTTAAAAAGGCTTGTTGCAGGAGCCTTTCTAACTTGATGCTTACAAAGCTTTTGCCCTGCTGGTATACCCTTCAAAAACCTGGTCATTTTCATGCCTCAGTGAGGTTTCAGGGCAGAACTTTTAGAAGAAAAAATTATCCTCCCATAATTGAAACTCAAAAAATCCTCATTCATTAATTTAATAGTTTTTTAGTCTTTTAACTCAAACATATCAGTAGATAGGGGAAATTATGTTGATGTACACTTTTGGCAAGCAAAGATGGTCCTTTGTGACCCCAGTGATTTGCTTTTTGCTTAGAAAGGAGCTACTGCCAAGGATTAGAAAGGGGGTGGGTTTTGGGGTTGGAAGAGGGGGATGGACCAATATCCTAGAGCTCATGTCGAGAATTTCAAGTGTTTCTATTCTGTATATTTTGACTTTATAATGATAATTCAATTGAACATGTATTTATTAAGCATCTTTTATGTGCCAGGCACTGTATTAGAGGCTGGAGTTAGGAAGAAAAAAATGAAACATACCTTTACCTGAAGGAGCTTATATATTCTACCAGTATATGGGAAATTGTAATGCTGATAATTATTAAATCTGATCCAGAGCTATAATCATTCGGCATAACAGCACAGATCTATTAAAAATTATCATTTCTTGCATTTAATTTTTTTAGAAATTAATAGTTTGCAGGAAATTTGGAGCATTCTTAAACCTTAGTGATCCTTTAAGTTGCTGGAGTCCAACTCCTTGAATGTGATTTTATAGGCCTAGAGTTTCAAGTACAGTTATCCCATCCACATCTCTACTTTCCCCATACCGGTTTTGATATATTGAGGAGTGGGATGGCGTGGTCGGTGTAAGAAATTAAATGGGAACTTTTGGGTAGTTTTGTGGAAGCCACAGACAACATGCTAAAGCCAGCAAACAACACAGAGCCCATGACCAAATACTTAACCCAGATTTTATAATAAGGTAATGTAAATACCCCACAAAAGAAAAAGAAAAAATTCAGACTTCTCTGAATTTACAAAGGGAGGGCCAAAACATTTTATGGCAGATTTTCCTGATTGTTTCCCCAAACCCCTCAATGTAGAAGGGATAACTATGCAGTCTGTTGGTGAAACCTTTTAGGAAGCTTGAAATGAGTGGGCAGGAAACAAGGTGCTGATGAAATATTTTTGAAAACTAGGTTTTAAACCTTTCACCTAACCCACTCACAGTAGTTGGGCCAGTGAATCGTTGGTAGCCTGAAATGAAAGTCTTCTTACATTACTGATGGCCCCTTGTTTTTATCCATCCTTCTCAGCTGTTTCACTGAGACCACTCCTGTGGTAGTGCCGGAGAAAAGAAAAACAATTGACTACAATTATAAAATCTTTATACTGATATTATTTTTGTACATTGCTGTTTTTTTGTAGTTGAAGATACTATTATCTTAGGGTATGGATTAAAAAAAAAACAAAACATTTGAAGCATTTAGTATCTATCCTTAACAGGATTTATATTTTGAGTGTGTCTATAACTCACCTATCCAGAATATGACCAGAAACCAAGAAATACACAATAAATACCCTCTTACTTTGGGTGGTGTTGCACCTAGCTGTGTGACTTTGGGCAATTTATTTTGTTACTTTGGAGCTTAGTTTCCTTCTTTGTAATAATAAAGGAACGATCTCTCATTGGTTCCTCTTTTCTGACATTTAACAAAGTCAATGTGACAGATATTTATAAAACATCTACTACATGCTAGGCACTGGGGAAAGAGACAACAAAACAGTTTTGTCTTACGCCCAATTTACTTTTTCATTTCATTTACACACCCTAAATGTATACAAAATACTTTCTTTACTTGTCCTGTTGTTGTATTGTCAAGACCCAGCCCCACTCTTAACAATTGAGGAATTAGGAAAATTCTATTGTAGGAAGGAGCACCTGAACTGTGCTTAGAAGGAAGCTAGGGATTCTGTGAGGTGATTGGGAGGCCCTCTAGAAAGGGGAATAATATGTAATAAAGCTGGTTGGAGCCAGATTGTGAAGGAATTTTAATTTATCCTTGAGGCAATAGGAAGCTACTAAAGTTTGTTGAGTCAGGGAATGACATGGTCAGATGTATGCTTTAATACCTATGGGGGGGGGGGGCGATGTGAGCAGCTAGGTGGCATAGTGTATAGAGCACTAGCCCTGGAGTCAGGAGGACCTGAGTTCAAATCCAGCCTCCAGACATTTACTAGCTGTGTGACCCGGGCAAGTCACTTACCCCCGGTTGCCTCCAAAAGAAAAAAAAAGTACCCACTTAGAAGCTGTGTAAAGGACAGATGGCAGAGGGAAGACACTGCAAGCAAGGAATCCAGTTGGATATTGTATCAACAGTCTAGGCGAAAGTCGATGAGTTCCTTTAACAGGTTTAGAGGCCGTGTGAATGGAGAGAAGGGGACGTATGTGAGGGATACTGTGAAGAAAGAATCCACAAGACTTGGCACTTGATCAGATACAGAAGTGAGGGGAAGGGAAGAGTCAAGGATAACCCCAAGATTGCAAACCAGATGGCCACCAGGAGGAGAATGATTCCATCAGCAAAAAGAAACATTTTGGAAGGGGAAAAAGGAGATCTGGTTGGTAAGTGTTGAGCCCTTGGTGCATTGTGGAATATCAAGATACAGAGAGCTGATTATGTAGGAGAGAAATTAGGGCTGGCGATGGAGATTTTGGAATCATTTGCATAGAGAATGATGATAAACCCATAAGGGCCAGTGAATAGATCACCAAGGGAGAACACGTAGAGACAAAAGAGGAGGGCCCAGGACAGAGCCCTGGTGGCAGGGAGAAGTCAGGCAACATGCATTTATTAAGTGCTTTCTATGTGCCTGGCATATGCTAAGCACTGGGGATACAAAGGCAAAAATAAGGACTTTGCCCTCGAGGGCTTACATTCCAGTGGAGGAGATACTGTGTAAAGAAGTAGAGACCAGACAAGTAGGAGGAGAACTGTGAGAACATTTTGGGAGAGCCAAAACAGGAATAGTCAACGTGGTCAAAATTTATAGAGAGGGCTAGAAAGGATGATGATTGGACGAAGACCAATTCTATAGTTCCATGGATGGTGAGATGCCATCATGTAAAGGGCTGGTAATATTTCAACTTGAAATGCTGTCACATAGGAACACTCAGCATAGGCTATTTAGCAGTGGCTTCTGTAATGCCAGGTCATGAAAGAGAAGAAATCTATTTTTCTCAATTTCATCCAGAGGCAACACATTTAGCCAGAATTTCAGTGTAAGTTGTTAGCATTTGAAAGAATCTGGTCTGTGTTTGACTTTGGTCTCCCCAATCAGTACGTTACACAGATTAACATACAGAATAAGGGATTATTAGGATCATAGGTCTACTCCATTGTTTCTTAATTTTTTCACATGCCAAGATCCCTTTTTGGAGGGGCGGGGGCGCAGCAGGGCAATTGGGGTTAAGTGACTTGCCCAGGGTCACACAGCTAGTACATGTGTGGAGTGTCTGAGGCTGAATTTGAACTCAGGTCCTCCTGACTCCAGGGCCAGTGCTCTACTCACTGCGCCACCTAGCTGCCCTGCTAAGATCGTTTTTTTAATGTCAAATTTTATGCATCCCCAACATTATGGTAGTTGGACTGTTAGTATCGATGGAGAAAATATACGTTGACAGAAAACTACTGTATATCCATTAATGCTTATAAATCAGTCCGTTAACAAACACTAAGTACCTACCATAGCACTGTGCCATACAAACAAAAATAATGAAACTGCCTGTTTTGGTCGAGCTTACATTCTAATGGGAGAAGCAAATGCATGCAGAATAAACAGCAAAAAAAAAAAAAACAACAAAAAACCAGAATAATTCAGTGCTTAGGTAGTTTGGGAGGAATTGGGGGGAATTTGGAAAGACTTCATGTAGAAAATGGTGCTTGAGCTGTGCCCCGAAGGGAAAGTAGGATTTTTTGAGTCAGAGATGAGGAGGGAGTGCCTTCCAGGCATGTGAGATCACCAGTGCAAAGACTTGGAGATGAGAGATTGAATGTCATGTGTGAGGAACAGAGATCAGGCCAGTTTGACTCAGTTATATACTGGGAATGGGGTATGGTCCACCTAGGCTGGAAAGATAGATTATAAAGGGCTTTAAAAGCTAAATAGAGGAATGTATATTTTGTCCAAAAGAGAGCCACAGGGGTTGATTGAGTTAGGCAAGTGGCATGGTCATATCTCAATACCCTTAAGGCAGCCAAGTAGAGGATGAATTGATTGGAATGGGAAGAGACTTGAGGCAAAGAGATCAATTAGGAGGCCATTGTAATGAACTAAGTGAGAAGTGATAATGGCTCGAACTAAGGTAGAAAAGGGAGTTGGTTGTGAGAGATGTGGCAGGGTAGATGTGGAGGTAGAAGTGGCAAGATTTAGCAGTTGTGATTGGATATGTGGGGCAGGGAAGAGTGAAGAGTCAACATACATAGAGGAAAGTTTGGAAGAGAGGGAGGTTTGGAAGCAAAGATGATAAGTTACATTTTGGACATGTTGAGTATATATGGTTTGGGGACATCCAGTGTGACATATCCAGTGGGTAATTGGTGATGCTGGATTGAAGCCCAGGCAAGAGACTGAGGCTGGAAACTTAGACACACATGTATGTATGTATGTATGTATGTATGTATTACCTGATAATTAAACCCCTGGAAATTGATGAGAGCTGATGAAATTATCACTCAGAGAGAGGAGAAGGTGGCCTAAGCCCTCTCAGAAAGTGCAATATGGATGATGAACCAGTATAGGAGACCGAGAAGGAGGAGCACTAGGAGAGAGTACTATCATGAAAACAAAGGAGAGAAGATCCAGGTAATCTGTCAAATGCAGCAGATAGATCAAGATAATTGAGGACTAAGAAAATAATAATATAATAATAGCTAGCACTTATATAGCACTTTAAGGCTCATAGACCCTTTACATACATTATCTCATTGAACCCCACAACAACCTACTGAAGTAGATGCTGTTTTTACATGCATTTTAAAGATGAGGAAACTCAGGGAGAGAGCTATTAAGTGACTTGCCCACGGTTACACAGCTAGTCTCTGAGGTGGGCTTCCTGATTCTAGGTCCAACACTCATGCTCCCAGTATGTCTCCTAGCTGTTAATCACAGTAACATCTACAAATACGTATGTGCAACATATTCAATCTGGTGTAGATATGGTTGATAAATATAGCTTAATATGGCAATACTTTGGTACTTGGATCGTGGAGTGTGTGTGTGTGTGATAGAATTATTATGCTAGATACCTTTGAAGAGCAAACATTTTTCTGTTTGCATCTTGCCTAGTGTTCATGATCAGAATGTCGTTGAACGAGTTATGTCTCTTATCTCTTAAAGAATCTTGAATGATTTTTCATATGGGTTGGAGAGAACTTATTGAAAAAGAGCCTGTAATAGGGAGCATTTTGCTTTCCTGAATCAAAAGCCTTTTCATAACTAGCAGTCAACACAATGGCATTGTGTATGTTTTATATCTTTCAGTCCATTGTTGACAGTTACTTGCAAACACTCATTTTTCTCCCCACTAATCATCTCCTCAACAATTCTGTGAATTCACATATATGTGACTCTCACAAAGATTTTATATAGATGGGAAACCCAGAAATTACTGATGTTCTCTCAGTCCTCCTTCCCTCCCTTCCCCTCCCCAACCTGTATAAGGTATGCCCTCACCGTTTGGTTATCTTCCCCTTCCAGCATGTATATCCTCTTTATCCCCTTGGTTTGCTGTGGCTGCTTTCCCTACTTTGTTCTCTTTGGTGCCATTTCTAATGCTCCTCACTTCCAACACAGCCATATCAGTGATGACATGGTTTGTTGATAATAAAACAGCGCATTCCACTTTTGAATATCTCTTATTGTTAAGAAGGTGTTCCTCCTATCAAGCCTAAATCTGCCTCTGCAACTTGTATTCATTTTTCTGCCTTGTGGGATCGAGAAAAACTAACCTGATCCTTCTTCTACATGACAGACTTTAAACATTTGAAGACAGCTATTCTGCCCCCACCTCAGGTCTTAACCTTGAGGCTTAAAGTTCTTACTTTCTTTAGTGGAGCTTCTTATGGGCTTCTCACTAGGAGTTAGGGTGCTAGAGTGGAGAAGAGGCTTTGGAGTCAGACGAGCTGGGTTCATTCACAATCCAGCTCTGCTACTTATTAGCTGTGTGACATTAGGTAAGTCACTTAACCTCTCAGGGTCTTAGTTTACCCATCTGTGAAATGAGAGGATTGGACAAGATGATCTCTGGAGTTTAAAGCTGTGATTCTGTGTCTCATCTCACGAACTCATTGCCCTCTCTGCTTGTGATGCATTCTAGTTCGTAAGTGCCTTTCTTCAAATTGGGTGGTGCATTGACTTCTAAATGTAGTATAACTATGGTGAAATATGGTGGGACTTTAACTAAACCCTATTAATCTGGACCTCATGTTTTTATTCACTTTTTCAATTACTATGAAATTTGTGAAATTCCTAGGTCTTTTTTTTAACATTAACTTTTATCTAATAATCCTGAACTTATACAATTGATTTTCAAAAATCCATGTATAAGACTTTATGTTTATTCCTATTAAATTTTGTCTTATCTTATTTGGTCTAGCATTTTACCATATTGAAATTTCGGGATCCTGATTCTCATAGATGTCATATTATGTATTCCTCCGAGCTTCGTGTCATTCACTGTATACTTTCAGCATAGTCACTGATGAAAAGGCTGACTAGTACAAGGCCACAGACAGAGTTTTGTGGCACTCCACTAGAGACATTTCTTCGAATTTTGATTGATCCTTGAATTACTGTTTAATCAGTGCCGAATCCACCTAACTATAGTATCATCAGATGCAGTTCTCCTTCCCGTCCCCAAAGACATGAGACTATCAGATGCTTTGCTACCATCCAGCTAAACCGTCTAGAATGTTTTGCAGTTTGCCAGTCTCAACAGTCTTTCCATTAAAGTGAGATTACTTTGGCATGATTTGTTCTTGATGAGCCCATTCAGGCACAAAGCGATCCCTACTTTGATGATATGTTCTACAACTCAGAATCAAGTTCACTGGCCTGTAACTTGAAAAATATGCCCCCCCTTTTTAATCAGGACCTATATGTTCATTTCCAAGTCTTCTATTATTCACCATGATTTCTAAAAGATCCCTACATATCAAGAATCCTACCTTTAAATTCTTTCAGTGTCTCAGGATGTGGTTTGCCCAGACCTGGTGAGTTGGGCTCATTTAAGGCAGCTCAGTGGGTGTTTTCTTACAACCTCAATATTAATCTTGGTTTCGTGAACTTAATAAGCACTCCTGCTCCCTGCGTCGTAATCCAAAGATTATTCTCCTTATCCTAGGAAGCATGCTAAGAGTTGAATTGTTTTGCCTTTTCTTCTTTGTCTATTATTAACTCAGCCATCAGGCAGTAGTCTTTGCTCCTGTTTTATCTCCTTACCACTCACATAGCACAAAAGCTACAATATAACAACCCCTTTTGATGTCTTTAGCATTCGTTATAAGGCTTAGCTCATTCTAGGACTTAGAGTTCTAGTATTCTTATAGAGCTGTGGCACTTACTTGTGTTAAGCGTCAGTTACCAGCTCTTGCTTCTCTCTGCTGTGTGTTTTAAGATCTAAGTTAGACATTTCCACGGCTCATTGCTAGGACCGAAAGGGGCATCACAGATAATTTAGATGATTTCTAGTGGATGCTGAAAGCAATAAGCCCCTTTAATTGGCTTGCTTGAGGGAAAACCCAGAAAGGAAAAGATAGTAGTAGATAGGGACAAGAGAAAGATGCTAGGGAAGCCCACTGACTGCTTTATGTTAGAGCCAGGGCTCACACTTCCAGACTAGAGCAGATCCCTAACACCTTTAACATTGGGGTCAGAACTGATAACTCCCAAGTGGTAGTGGGAAGGAACACAGAAAGGATATAATCAGGTCTGTTTCCAGGGAGCTTTGGTGGTTATTTGTAAACCTTGTCAAGGAGAGAGAGTCCTAAGTGGCCTAGGACTTCTGGAAGTATGTTCATTCCTTATAATATGCCATCTCATGACAAAGATTTTAAAAAGCAGGCCACTCACCAACAGATTGATTGTGTCTTACAGTCCTCCCCACATTCACCATCAGTGAAGATAGGGAGGCACATTTTTTTTTCCCAAGGTAACCTTGATTGTTATAAATACATAGCATTTAGTTTCCTTTTTTGTTCTTGCCATTGCCATTGTGTATATTGTTTTCTTGGGTCTACTTCACTTTGTATCAGTTTTAATAAACCTTTCTATGCTTCTCTATATTCATCATATTAGTTATTTCTTATAGGACAGTAATATTCCATTACATGCATGTAGCACAATTTGCTTAGCTATTCTCTGATCACTAGGTATCTACTTTGTCTTCAGTTCTTTGCTACCACAAAAAGAAAATGTGCTTTGTATAGATTGGTATTTATGGGGCCTTTCTTTTGACCAATAATCTCCTTAGGGTATATGCCTAGCAATGAAGTCTCTGAGTATGGACATTTCAGCCACATTATATCCGTAATTCCACATTGCTTCCCAGAATGGTTGCAATAATTCACATCTCCACACACACACCCCTGCCCCCACAGTGCATTCATGCTCCTGTCTTTCTACAACCCATGCAACATTGACTCTTCCCATCCTTTTATCATCTTTGCCAATTTTCTGTGCATGAGGTGAAACCCCAGGGTTATTTTGATTTGCATTTCTCTCATTACTATGGATTTGTAGTATTCTTTCATATGAACAATTTTATCTTGTAATCCTTTGGGAACTGTTCATTTTCTTTGACTACATACTTATCTGTTCAGGAATGGCTTTTAGCACAGTATTTGGCATATACTAAGTGTTTCACAAATGTTTTTTTCATTCATATTTTGTTACTGACAAAGTCATGGAAGCTTTGCTCCTACAGTTTAGGTATAATGATGGTAATATTGCATTTATCTAGGCTGTCTAGCGCTGACTTCACTTGCACAACCGCGGTCTTACCTGGAAATAAAGGGTCAGTGAATGTTTGGTAGACGTAACACTGGACTGTCGTATTGATATTGTTCCAGACTGTGCCTTTAATAAGATGACTTGTTCTGACCATCTGGGTGTTCATCATGAGACTTTCAGACATTCTCAGAGCTCTGCGTGTATCTGTTGAGGCAAAAGGAGGCTTTTAATATCCACCAAAGTTCTCAAAGTCAGTGGCTTTTCTCTGTGCCTTAGGTACCTTTTTGGTCCTCTGATCTATAATCATTGCTTGATATTTTGTTTAACTAATGGCTATTCCTCTATGTTAATAAATTTTAGAAAGTGAGCCTCATGAATTGTCAAAATGTCCCTTACGTGAGCCTTGGAAACAGTAATCTTTGGATGTTACTGCACTTCAGCTATTCTCTTGGATGATGGGTTATTGCAGTCCTAGGCCGAAGATCTCAGCTCAGTTTCTGTGTCCATTTCCTTCTAGAGAGAGAGAAGAATGAGGCAAAGAATCTAAAAATTCGTCGCCTATTGCCAGGTCCCTGCAAATGCCTCTATTTCTAAGCCAGTACTAAAATTGAAAAAAATAAATATTGCTTTGAAGTCATTATCATTATATCGATCAATGTTTCCATTATCTATAATGATTTTGGTTCCATTAGCACTGTAGCAGAAAAAACCTCTCCTGGCTTTTTTCTGTGGAATGCAAGCCGTGGCTCATCATCTTTCCCAGTATTTAATCAAGGTCCTTTATAGTTTGTAGTGCTGTCCTTATAGGCAGACTACATACTTCTAAATTGAGCAGGGAACTGAAAAGAAACCAGTGACCTTTTACAAATAAAGATCATAAGATCAGTCTGCAGAACTAGACAGCTGTGGGCTTGCTGACTCTGGCCATTGTCTGGCAGCACTGGTTCACTGTCTTCCTTTTAATAGCTTCAGAGACATAGAAATCGGAACTGTTTGATGGCTTAGCATGAGATGGAGTGCATTTGTTTTTTAAGATACTAGGAATGTCTTTACTACTCATACATCATATAATTTTGCAGCCAAAGAACAGTAGAAAATCCCTAATTAAGTGATTTTTAAAAATCATAAGAATATTTTAGGGATTTTTTTTGGGGGGGGTAGGAGAGAAAAGGTGTCAGAGGGGCAGGTAAGAAGTCCTCCAAGTGTCTTCTGCCTCACTGAATTTCATGTTTTGTCTTCTATTTCCTAGCCGAGAATCACAACTTAGCTAAGGCTGCTAAGAAACTGTCTTCCCTTGCCTAGGCTCACATTGGATTAAATCAGTTAATTAGTTTTTGAAGAGAAATCTCCCTTTCTGGTAGGAGAGCCTATAAAGAATGAAGGATTTGGCCCCAGGCCTCACTTTTCTATAGTTAGTTTCCTAGGTTACCAGGAGAATGGCAAGTAGCATGGAATTAATAGTGTTTCACCCCAATATGCCATGATAGGGGAGGGCATGTTTCTTTTTTTGAAAGGAGGATAGTGGCAACTGCTATCCTCACACCTCACCCCAGGTCTAGCAACTCACAACTTGGTAACCACCTGTGGTTGTTGTCCTGAGGTTTCCATAATAGCGGCACCCCTCTCCTGGCTCCCACCTTCCCCCAACTCAGTTTCATAGGGGTGAGGGATAGATTTATCTGGGAGAAGTGCCATTCCCTCCTGATGTGACTGACTGCCTTGGGGTCAGAACTGCACCTCCACCTTTTCCCCTTTCAGCTGAATTTGGTTGTTAGTTAAAGCTGGCTATCTGTAGCAAACAGTTCATCTTCTTGCAGTTAGACCAAGGAAACTTGCCTTCAGACATCTCCCCTTTCTCTTTACCACTTACTAAGGTTACCATATTTACTGAACCCTAGCAGCAGGCCTACCTCTTACTGGGGGCCAAAGCTAGATTGGCTCAGCTGCTTGGGTTTAGAGATTTACTGTAATTTTTTTCTAATTCTCTCACTCTCTACCTTTGCCACCAGTTCTGGCTGGCCCTGCTTAGCGTGCACTTCCCTCTTTCCCTTCTACCCATTTATCTTTATGTGTTCCTAATACTCTAGAGAAGTGATCTCCAGAGAGTCGATGCTGTACACCCCAAAGTGATTGTGGGATGACTCTTGTGACCAAACTGAAAGTTGAGAAAAGGGATCACATTCCTCCCTCCCCGTGATACAGTCAGGAGATTTGTTGCCCAACAGTCTTCTCTTCCCCCTCATCCCAGTATTTATCATGTAGACTCCCGACCTCTACTCTTGTGCCAGGCAACAGCCATCCAATCAGTTATAGCCTGACCATGGCATAGGCTTCCATAATAACTCTTTTGTTGTTGTTTAGTCATTTTTGAATTGTGTCCAACTCTTCCTGATCCCATGTGGGGTTTTCTTGGCAGAGATCCTAAAATGGTTTGTAATTTCCTTTTCTAGCTCATTTTACAGATGAGGAAATTGAGAAAACAGGGTTAAATGACTTGCCCTGGGTCATACAGCTAATAAGTGTCTGAGACCAGATTTGAGCTCAGAAAGATGAGTCTTCCTTTTTTTGCTTTTGAGGAGGGAAGGCAGAGCAGTTGGGGTTAAGCGACTTGCCCAAGGTCGCACAACTAGTAAGTACGTCAAGTATCTGAGGCTGGATTTGAACTCAGGTCCTCCTGACTCCAAGGCTGGTGCTCTACTCACTGCGCCACCTAGCTACCCTAACAATAGCTCTACAGATACTGCTGAGAAAATCCTTGTTTCTCTTTTTTCTGTCAGTTACCACCATTCTTCCATTGACCCACGTAAGTGCCTTTGGTGTCATTCTCAGCTCCTTACTCTCATCCCATCAATCCAGTCAGTTGCCAGTTCTTGTTGTTTCCACCTCCCTATCTCATATGTGTCCTTTTTCTGTCCTTGTACCATCACCATACTTACTCAGTCCTTCATCACCTGTCACCTGGACTATTACAAGAACCTGCTAGCCGATCTTCCTGCCTCTCTCCTCTCTGGTCCAGCCTCTACGTAACTGCTAATGTGATTGTCCCAAAGGACAGTCTAACCAAGTCACTTCATTTGTTCACTTATTAAGATCCAATGCTTCCCTGTAGTTCCCAAGATCAATGAGAAGCCTCTTCGTTTATAGTTTAAAGCTCATCACAGCCCTGCCCCAATCTACCTTTCCTGTTTTATTGTGTAATCCTCCCCTTCTTGCATTCTGTAGTCCAGTGAAACTGGTGATCCCCCTGTCCCCCACCCTGTCACTTCTGTCTCTTAGAAACCCTAGTTTGAATCCCACCTTCTATATGAAACCTTATTTGATTTCTTCCCATTTCTTCATGGTCTCCCTCTCAAAATTGCCTTGCATCTGTTCTGTATACATTTATTGAAATATGTCATGTCTCCCTTGACCAAATAGAGACTCCTTAAAGGCAGGGACTGTTTCCTTGGTGGCCTTATATCTCTAGCACCTAGCATAGGGCCTGGCACCATGGTAAGCACTTAATAAATGCTTATGAACTGCTTGATCATTGGAGACAACTTCCTTATGGAGGAGATCACAGATCTATGTAAGCATTTGAGATATTCTTCTCCCGGTTTCACCCTGTACAGACTAGCCTAGTCTATAAATTCATGAAACACACCACAGGAAGAATGTATGAATGAAGCATTTAGTAAGAGTTTACTATGTGCAAAGCACTGTGCCAAGTGCTGAAGACAGTCCCTGATCTCAAAGAGCTCACCTTCTAATGGAGGAGAAAACATATGGAAGATTTTAACCACAAGTCAGATGGAAAGATCCCGTCTTAGGGTACAGTGGCAAAACAGGTGGTAATGCCTCTTCTATAATGCCATTTCTGTTGGTTAAATCATAGCAGTTTCCAATGTACCATTTGACACTGGGCTGTAATGGAAGCTATTTCAAAGGCTCTTGCGTTCAGGGGTCCTGGGGTGTCTCCATCAGGGTCTCAAGGATGAGGGATGCCTGGCAAATGCTTCCTCTTGTCTCTCCCTCAGGGTTGCTTACTGTTTTAGCTAATCTGGCTTATCTGCCCTCTGAATCGCAGGCACTTGGTTGGCAGTTGGTGGTGATGACTCAACTCTTGTCCAAGGAAGTTGCCTTTCTACAAGTGGTATTGGGGTTTTCTGGACCATGGTATTGAGGGCTGAGCAGAAAGCAGGACCAGTGGTTTGAAGATTGCTGCTGCCCTCAGGTCTCCTGCACTTATCCCTGAATAGGAGGCATTCTCTACAATTATTTCACCTCTTATTGATGGCTATGGGAGCTGGACTGACTTGGTGGACACTGTTATTCCCAATGCTCTTGGCTTCAAGGTCTTGGCCTGTCTTCATCAGAGTCTGAGGGAAGAGGGTGGTCAAAGTAATGGTGATGTTTTGACTTCCTGTTTTGTCCTCATGATGCCTTTTGTCTTGATCTAGGCAGGCTTACCCTCCCTGTGAGTGGCATTTCATTGGCAACTGGTGTAGAAGAAATATATTTGAGAAAAGAAATAAAAAGAGATATATAGTACACTGTCAAAACATTTTTAGAGTTTTAAACTATTGAGGGAAAATGCAAATATTTCACCATGAAGTATTTATTTATTTGGCAAGTGCTACTTGCCAAACAAGGCAAACAAGAAACCTCCAAAAACCTTTAAGCCCAAAATATTACATATGCCAAGATTTTTTTCACACTTGCTGTTTACCTCCTGGCAAAGTCCTTAAATGTCATACTTAAAGATGTTATGCAGTTTTCTTTGATGAAAAAAAAATTGTGTCTCAAATTTGCCGATGTTTTCTGTGATGGCAAATGGCTGTATGTAGTTTACTGCCTAATAAACATTTTCAAAAAATTAAGCACATCTAATTTGTTCTTTCAAGTTAAAGATATTTTTTTGAAAAAAAAAACTTCATTTATATCTTTTACTTTTGTATCACATTCATTTTCCAATATACTCCTCCCTTCCCTCATCCAGAATTCCATTCCTTATAACAAATAAAAAGGAAAGAAAGAAAAGAAGTAGTTTGGCAAAACTAATCAACACATCACTCATTCAGTAATGTAGGCAATGTCTACCTCTGCAAAGAGGAAGAAAAGGGAGGCCAGTATAATTGCGTAGTGTTCGCTATTGTGATTTTGTTGTTTATTGTTGTCCAGTCCATTTATGTTTTTTACTAAAAACATCTTATGGTTTTCCTCGTTCTGTTTATTTCACTTTGTACCAATTCATACATATATGCCTTTTAATGTTTCCCTGAAGTCATCATATTCATACTTTTCTACAGTGCTGTAATATTCTATCATATTCCTGTGTGTTAATCTCTTTTGCCATTCCCTAATCAGTGAATATCTGCTTTATTTCCAGTTCTAGGAGCTTAATAAATGTTTATTGACTGCTGAAAATATTTTGGTGTATGTTGGACCTTCCTTTCTTCTTTGACATCCTTGGGACTTATTCCTAGTGATGGGAACTCTGAATGAAAGGATACATATGTTTTAGTCTCTGTTGTAATATTCGGGCCACTTCATAACTCTAATAAATAGCAGTTTGTTAATTTGTTAATGTGCCTATCTTTCCATAATCCTGCAGCATTTACTGTTTCAGTTTTTTTGTCATAGCACTATAAATTTAGACCTGTAAGAAACCTTAAAGACCAGCCAGTCTAATCCCTTCAGTTTATAGATGAGGAAACTGAGGCCCAGGGGATTTAAGGGACTTCCAGGTCAAAGAGATAGTGCTAGAGATGAGATTTGAACCCAGAATTCCTGATTCCAGAGCCATTGCCCTTTCTATTGTACCACACTGCTCCAATCTTTGCAGTTTGCTGGATTCGAACTCAAAGTTGTTTTGATTTGCATTTCCCAACTTACTGTGATTTTTCATGTGGTTCTTAATAGTTTGTAATTCTTTTAAGAACTGTTTGTTCAGATCCTTTGATCACTTATCAATGAGGAATGGCTTCTAGTGTTATAGATTCGTATTAGTACTCTGGATATTTTGGGTCTCAAAGGTGTTTTGACAATGAGTGAGAAAGTTAATGCTTTTTTAAAAATTTGAGGTTTTTTAAATTATTATTACTTTGACAAATACCAACATGTCTACAGTAACTTTAAATGGAATTTCTCTTTCTATCTCTTGCTGTTGGGCTTTTGTTAGTAATATATAGAAATGTCGATGATTTATATGGGTTTATTTTATATCCTACAACTTTGCTAAAGTTTATTATTTCAAATAGTTTTTTATTTGATTCTCTAAGTATATAGTCATATCATCTGCAAAGAGTGATAGCTTTGTTTCTTCTTTGCCTATTCTAATTCTTTCAATTTCTTTTTCTTCTCTTATTGCTGAAGCTAATGTTTCTAGTACCATATTGAATAACAGTGGTGATAATGGACAGCCTTGTTTCACCCCTGATCTTACTGGAAATGCTTCTAACTTATCCCCATAACATATAATGCTTGCTGATGGTTTTTGGTAGATGCTACTTACCATTTTAAAGAAGACTCCATTTATTCCTATGCTCTCTAGTGTTTTTAATAGGAATGTATTTTGTCAACAGCTTTTTCTGCATCTGTTGAGATAATTATAGTGTCTGTTACTTTTATTGTTGATATGGTCAATTATGCTGATAATTTTCCTAATACTGAGCCAGCCCTGCATTTCTGGTATAAATCCTACCTGGTCATAGTGTATTATTTTCATGATAAGTTGCTGTCATCTTTTTGCTGATATTTTATTTAAAAATTTTGCATCTATATTCATTAGGGAAAACTGTTCATTTCTATTACATACAATTTGGTTTTTTAAAGTTTAGTAAATTTAATGTGATAGTAACAAAATTGCCTTTTTTGTCTGGGTCCCTTTATAAACTTTCTAGTCTCTTCTCTGTATTTTTAATGTTTTATGTATACTATTTTTCTTTGTTTTCTTCTTTCTTTTTAACATCTCTATCATTATGCCAAAAAACATTATTGGCCATATCTTAAAATGTATGTCTTACACTGTACCTCTAGTCTAACCCTCCATGCCAAGAATTGAGGAGCAATTGTCGTAAATGTCTTCTGAAGTCATTATTGGTTATTGTATTGACCAGAGATCTTAAATCCTTCCAAGTTATTTTCCTTAAAGTCACTGTAGAAATTGCTTTACTGGTGCTGCTCATCTCAAGTCCTTCCAGGTTTCTCTAAATCTGTCCCTTTCATCATTTCTCATAGCACAATGATATTCCATTTTTATAGTTATCCCATGTTTTGTTCAGCCATTTCCCAGTTAATGAACACCCAATTAGTTTGCCATGACAGAGTGCTACTGTTAACATTTTTGTACAGATTTGTCTTTTTCCAGTTTCTCTAACCTTTTTAGGGCATAATATTATCACCATTTAATAATTTTTAGTTCTCAATTAATTTCCAGAGGAGTTAAACCAGTTCACAGCTCTACAGAAATTGCACTGGTATGCTTGTCCTCTAATAGCCTCTCCAGCAATTGCTATTTCATACTTTTGTAATTTTTTTTGTTTGTTTTTTATTTTTATTTTTTTTACTTTTGTAATTTTTACTAATCTTATGGGTATGGGATAGAATTTCAGAGTTGTTTTATTTGCGTTGCTTTTATTAGTGATTTGGAACATTTTTTCATATGCTTGTTGATAGCTATCTGTAGCTATATCAATGTATCTGTATATCTATATATATACACGTACACACAAATATTATTACATCCTCTAATGATCCTAAAGCAACATAAATTATAATCAAGAAAGGGCATTTGAAGAACTTAAATGGAGACTTAAAAATATAATCTTAAAGAATATAACAATAAATAATTTACATGATACCCAGATTCTTAGGATTTAACCAAAGCAATCTATAGAGGGAAAATATATATCTATAAAGACCTTCAGAAAGAATGGAAGGAAGGAAGGAAGGAAGGAAGGAAGGAAGGAAGGAAGGAAGGAAGGAAGGACAGGTCAAAGAATTGGGCATGAAACTTAAAACAAAAAACAACCTTAGAAAACCAACACATCCAATAACACCAACTAAACAGAAAAACGGAAAATCTCTTCCCCTCCCCACTAGCTCCTACTTTTATTTATCAATTTAGTCATTTCTGATTCAGCTCATACAGGTCTTCGCAGGTTTTTCTGAACCTATTATTTTCTTCTTTTCTTATAGGATAGTAGTATTCCATTACATTCATATGCCATAATTTGGTCAGCCATTTCCCCAATTGATACATGCTGCCTTAGTTTATAGTTCTTTGCCACTACAAAAAGAGCGATTGTAGATATTTTTGTGAGTCCTTTTCCTCTTCCTTTGATCTCTTTGCAGGGTGGAGGGAGAGTGGAGGCCTAGTAGAGCTATCTCTATATCAGAGGGTATTCAGAGTTTAGTAACTTTTTGGATGGGGAATCTAGGTGGTGAAGTGGATAACGTGCCAGGCCTGGAGTCATCTTCCTGAGTTCAAATCTGGCCTCAGACAATTGCTAACTATGTGACCCTGGGCAAGTCACTTCACCATTTGCCTCAGTTTTCTCATCTGTAAAATGAACTGAAGAAGGAAATGGCAAACCCCTCCAGTATCTCTGCCAAGAAAACCCCAAATGGGGTCACAAAGAGTCAGACATGACTGAAAACAACTGAGCAACAACAAACTTTTTTGGACATAGATCCAGATTGTTTTCCAGAATATCTTTACTAATTCCTGGCTTCACCAATATTGCATTTAATGTGCCTATTTTCACATAGCCCCTTCAAAATTTATTTTCCTTTTTTTCTAGTTTATGTCCATTTTTAAGGCTTGGAAAGCAATTGTCCCATTTCAAAACATATTAGAGTTTTACCATTGAATCTTTTTTTTTTTTTTGTGATACAATGCTGGTCAGATCCATGATTTATCTAATACTGAGTCCTTGGTTTGGAATGTAGCTTCTAACTATAATCTTGTTTCTATGAGCAAATATGATCTGTTTCATAGTGCCGTTTCCAGGGTTGCATAGTAATAAATAGTGAGGATTGTCCATCTACTATATGTCATGGAATGCTAAAAAGTCACTGAAAAAATGTATTTTTATTGTGTAAAATCTGAGGCCATGATGATAGCTTTATGTATCTTCCACCAATCTCATCCAACACGTTCATGTCACAGATGAGAAAGCCATGGCCCAGAATGGTAACAGGATGTGCCCAAAGCCACACAACTGATTTTTCAGAACTTGGAGCCCTTAAGATAGCCAACTCAATTATAGAATCCCTCTCCTCCTTTTCTGGCAAAAACCTTAGGGTTTACAAAGCACTTTCCTCAGAACACCTATGGTAGGTAGGTAGTACCAGTATCATTATCTCTTGTTTATAGAGATGACAAAACTCACAGAGCTTAAGTGACTTGCCCCTGGTCATTCTAGACTTCAGTTACAGTCAGTAAGCATTTATTAAAAACTTAATTTGTTCCAAGTGCTGTGCTAAGTTCTGGGGTACAAAGAAAGGGGGGAAAAAAACCATGGTCTGTACACTCAAAGAGTTTATGTTCTAATGGGGAGGACAATATGTAAATAACTAGGTATTAACAAAATGGATGGAGAGTAGCAGCTAGAAGCTTTATGGGAGTGGGCAGAGTGACCAGCAAAGACCTCCTATAGAAGGTGGGATTTAACTGGGTCTTGAAGGAAGCCAGAGAAGTGGAGGTGAGGAGGGAGAGCATGCTGGCCATGAGGACAACCTGGGCAAAGGCATAGAGATCATGTCACTGGATTGCGTGTAGGGGGGTCAAAGGTAGGAAGCAGCCAGGCTATAAATGACAAACAGGACTATATGTTGGATCCTGGGAGGGACAGGGTATCACTGGCCTTTGAAGGGGTGTAGGGGGTAGAGAGAAGGGTGATGTGGTCAAGAATCAGTTTGGCAGCCAAATGGTGGATGGATTGGAGTGAGGATAGACTTGAGGCAGAAAGAACAGTTCGAAGACTTTTCTAAAAAGTCCGGGTAAGAGGTGACAGAGGCCTGAACTAGGTTTGTGGCTGTGTAAACGGAGAGAAGGCCAGTTTCCTCATTCATGAAGTGATGAGATTTGTCTAATATCCTCCCAAACTCTAAAATGCTGTCTATATAAACTGTGAATTCAGTCTGGGCCACAGTTTTCTCATTTGCAAAACAAACAAACAAATAGGGTAGGGCTAGATAGTCTGTAAGGTCTTTCTAGCTCATTACATTCTGTGTTTTAACATTACATGATTCTGTGATCCTAAAGGGTTTTTTTTTTCGGTGGGGGGAGAAGTGACCCATTTTCACCTGTTAATCAGTTTGCTAAGTTGTCTTATTTTGATTTTTCTGATGGGTAAAAAATCATATCACTTCAGGGGAGAATCATCATTCCTTAAGCATTTTCAACTTTTTTACGTTTTAATCATATTTCCAATTGTGCAGATGTTATTAATGGAACTCTATTGTCTACTAGGGATGGATGAATGAGATCTACAACTATGACCCAGAGACGTATCATGCAACTTTGACACATTCAGTCTTTGTTCGACTTGAAGGGGAAACCTTAAGGCTTTCAAAGCCCAGTAAAAATATATCCAGAAGGGCCAGCTATAATGAGACCAAACCTGAAGTCACCTATGTCAGCCAGAAAATCTACAATCTTTCAGACAGTAAGGTGAGCTCTAGGAATTTTTGAACTGAGAATATTGATGAAAATGTGTTGTTGTTTTATGACATTTCTCTTTGCAATATTTTATCTGAATTGTGCTTTTTAAAAACATTGGTATAAATTTAGTATACTTCTGTCAGTTTCAAGTTCTTTAGTAGAACAAAAGGCAATGATGTGTGTGTATGACAGAGACATAGAGAGAAAAAAGGCTCTGTCAGTATGACCGTGATAGATATGTTCTATAGCTTTGTATTTTGCTATATGTTTTAAAAGCTTTCAAAATTAATTCCTTTTTATTTTTGTGAAATACAGACATTTTTTTCCTCTGAGCATCATTCCCCAAAGAGTGGACTCTGTTTTTAAGCCTGGGAACTGTTGCTCTGGTTGAACCACCATTTTCTGAGATGACAAAAATCTGTCTAAAATTTGTCTTTGGGGTTGTCCTTTTTAAGTTAGCAATTTTCTATCAAGAGTTCTGAAGTCCAGTGATGGGGCATTTTGGTTTGTTTTAAATGAGTAATCTAGCATAGATGTCACAAATAGTGATGATGGTAAAATCTGAGATATGATGTGGGGAACTTAGTGGATTTTTCCAATGATTTTTGGTAAAGAAACAATCTGAAAACTATCAAAAAAAATTTTGCTATTTGTACTGTTTTGAAGGCTAATATTAAGCCTTTTCAGTTTGCATGTGTCCAAGCTTTGCAGTCATACTGAAGACTATCAGTGGAACTCACTAGACTGGAATGTGGACTGTGCTGTGTCTTTTGTCTAAGATCAAATGTACTTTAAGTGGATGTGTCGTAATTTTTTCCCCTCTTGCTAACTTGTATAAGATGTTAATGCATTATGCAGACTTTACCTTGCTATATATAAATCACCATTTCCTTCTCTTCTTTAGATTTATCTTGTTCCCAAGAGTTTGGCTCGAAAACGCATTTGGAATAAAAAATACCCTATTTGTATTGAAGTTGCTAGACAATATGACTTTATGTCCAAGACCCAGCCTGATAAAGATGTTTCAGAAGAAAAGACTTCTTGTGAGAAAGACTCAGGTAGTGAAGAACATAGGAAGTCAACCCTTTCTTCAGATGGAACAAAATCCACAGGCCAGAAGGATCAGATACTATATCTCTTTGGGAGGACTGGCCGAGAAAAAGAAGAGTGGTTTAGGAGATTTCTCTTAGCATCCAAGTTGAAGTCTGAAATCAAGAAACCATTTAGTGTCCCTGGCAACCCACCAGGTACTGATATGCCTATTTTTGGTTTTGTGTTTTTGGTGCTAATGGTATTTTAAGTGATCTGTGTAACAGTCTAGGAAGAAGGACAGTTCTTAATGAATTAAAAAATTTCATCATGAGCAATCTGATTTCATTCTACCAGAGATGCGTACCTGTTCATCACATGGTGTATTTCACACTTTACCCTGGTATTACCTCAGCTGGTTCATACTTCCTTGTTAAATTTCCCGCTCTCCACAGTGATGTTAGAACTATCTTTTCCTCTCTCTTAAAGCCCCCAGCCTCACTTGGAACATATGTCCTTGCCTCCCACATCTCTGAAAGATTGAAGTGTTCCAACTTCCCTCCTCCACTCCTCAGAATTTCAAATCATTATCCATTCTCTTCTTCCCTTTCTACAGAGAAACAGCTATCCCTGTTCCTTGCTAAAATAGTCTGTATAAATGCTTTGAAAATTTTAAAGTGCTGTACCATCATCATCCCCACAACTCCTTCATCTTTACAGTCAGACTTCTTTAAAAAAAAGATCTATATCTGATACTTCAACTTCTTTATCTCCCATTTTCTACTCAGAATCTTGCATGTAGCCTAAATTGTAAAGCAGTCCTTGTTCCCCTCCTTCTCCCAACAATAATTCTCCTTTCTACTTCAGATTTTGTAAAATATCTAGTCCGAAACCTTATACACAGGCCTCAGTGAGCTGTCGTTGGCTTCCTTAGTATTAGTTCTGTCCCTTGAAGTGACACAGTAGACCTTTGCCTTCAACTCCAGGACTTTCATGTTGCCTTATTTATTTTCTAAACTTCCCGATCATTGAACTCTAGTTTGAGGCATTAAAACTCTTGGACTTTTCTTGGTTCTTAAGGGAAGATATCTGCTATACCCTTTCCCTAATTGCCATCTCCTCTCATAGCACTGTAATTAGATGCCCTGGTCTGGCATTTGTCCCCTCCTTTCCTTCTATCCCATGTTACACACACACACACACACACGCACGCACACACGCACGCACGCACGTACATTTGTTATGGTCAGATATAATATACCAGGGTAAGGTAGTTACATAGGAATATAAATAAAAAAATTTACTTTGTCCCAGCTTAAATGTTACCTAACATCTCAGTTATTCTATACTTCATTATAATTAAATTATATATAATTATAACAACAATTATATAATAGTTATTACATAACTTACAACATCATGATTATATAATATGATTATAAATTATATTATTTTAATGATTTATATAACTGTACATTATTATTATTCCATACTATTCCATGGTTTTAGGACCATCCTGATTTCCTGTATGTCAACTAGATTCTTCATGAGCCCTATATAAGAATGATATCTTCTGGCTAAAACAACTACATGTTGGCTCACTTGGGCCTAATTTCACTCCCTTTTTAAACAGTCCTAGGCTTCCTCTCAGGCAGCACAGAAGCCTCTTGCTTGAATGATTTTTTTTTTTTGCTATTCTGTCCATATACCTTTATAATGACTTAGTTCTCTAGTTATCTCTTTCCTTCCCCCTCTCCCATCAAGAGAAAACAAAGAAATACAACTGGTAGTGTATTCTTATAAACAACCCCCCAAAACTCAGAATAATTAAACTTAATAAGCCCAAAGTTTATAAAATACAAACTCTTATAGCATTTTGTTTGCTCTTATGTATTTACGTATTACTTTCTATTTTAGTTAAACGTGTTTGTGTCTCGTCCCTTCCCCTCCTATGCTAGAGTGCTTCTTTAGTGAGGTCAGGAATGCCTTTATATTTCTCCCAGCACCTGGCACAGTGTTCCACATGTTTTGTCGTTGTTGTTTAGTTGTTCGTTAGTTTTTATTTTCGTTGTTTAGTCATGACCCCTTTGGGGGGTTTTCTTGGCAAAGATACTGGAGTGGTTTGCTATTTCCTTCTCTAGCTCATTTTACAGATGAGGAAACCGAGGCAAACAGTTAAGTGATTTCTTCAGGGTCATACAGTTTTATATAAACAAAGAAACAAAATTGTACTTTGCACTGTTGAGTTCAGTTATGGTTTTTCTGTTCTAAAAATTATTTAAACATTGGTAGAACTAATTGGACTTGTGTTGATATACTAGCACTTGAACTTTGAAAATATTTTGAAACTATAACTTTTTGGATCAATGGTAAAACTGAGGCAGAGTCCTGAAGCTAGGACCCTTGCTTGATGTATTGTTCTTCCCCTACAACTCTGGCAGTTCAAGTTCCTTTTAGTGTAGATTGGTGGCACAGTAGATAGAGTGCCAAGCCTGGAGTCAGGACAGCCTGAGTGCAAACCTAGCCTCGACACTTACTGACTGTGTATTTCTGGGTAAGTTACTCAGCCTCCCTTTGCTTCAGTTTCCTCAGCTGTAAAATGAAGATTATAATACCTAACTCGTAGGGTTGTTGTGAGGATCAGGTGAGATAATATTTGTAAAAAGCTCTTAGCACATAGTGCCTGACATATAGTAGGTGCTATATACATGCTTATTCCCTTTCCCTTTTTAATTTATTAGATTCACTTTAACAAATGTTACTCTACTGCACTGATTAAGCTAGATGCTTTATGAAATACATATATACACACACGCATGCATACATACATAAAACTGTGTCCCAAGGAGCTTAGTTGGAGAGGTAAAATATGCACATGCAATAGTTTATAATAAATCAATTTAAATTATAAAATGGATGGTACAGACAGGAAGTACTGTAGGAGTTCAGAGAAGGAAGAGGAGATCAGTGTCACGGTTGTTAAGGAGAAGGTTGTTGAATGAGGATTTGGAGAAGGAGGAAGGGAGAGCAGAAGACCTCCCAGGTAAGGGAATGATGTATGAGCGTGAGGTGTTTTGGAACAAACCTTCAGCATTGTGTATGAACCTGACTGGGAAAGGCAGGATTAGTCATAGGAGTAGTAGCTAGGAGGGGCTGCCCAGGGAATGCAAATGATGACACCCTAGTGGTAAAAAACAGGTACCACAAACAGATCATTTGCCGTGGCATTTAGCAGCAATAGTTTTCAGGTGAACTACCAAGAGAACGTGGTTTTTACTAAGTTACCTTAGCCATGATCCTTTCACATCAAAGTTATGGAAACAGATGGGACTGTGTCAGTGTTCTGCAGAAATTGTGCTATATTTGCTGTTTTGCTCGAATCCATCCATCGGGGGTGTGTGTGTGTGTGTGTGTGTGTGTGTGTGTGTGTGTGTGTGTGTGAAATGCAAGCTGGTTTCCATGCCAAAAGAATGTCTCTGTCCTTATTAGCAAGTGAAGAGTTCTTGTCGAGGATGGAAGAAATCCTTCCTAAGAAGGAGAAAAGGTCTCTGATATGACAAAGGAGAATCAAAATAAGCCTTGAGAAACAATAGGAGAATGTTATACGGAAGAGAAAGGGAAAAAGCCAAAAAAATGTTGAACCCTTGGAGCTCTTTAATAGTATATAATGTACATATGGTAATACATAGTAATAATAGACAACATATAGTACAATACTTGATAGCTTATGGCTCTGGATGGCCCTTCTGAGAAAGAAGCAGTGTTCCATGCTCCACAGAATGGGGGGAGGCTTCACTGGCACCAATGAGCATAAGGAAACTCCTTTAGAAAACCCCAGAAAGAAGAGATACACCCCTTTGTGGTCACTGACTCCCTGGTGGATGGTACGAGGCTGCTAAGTTTACCCTTAGGTGGTGAATCAGGAGGGATGCTGTCTTCATGGACCATGTATCCAGGACATGTCCTGTGGCCAGTGGACACTAATCAAACTGGCCAGCTGCTGCTACCCACTTCTCATGATATACATGAGTTTAAATGATACTTTCGGGGGAAACTGGAAAGACTCCATTGTGACTGTAAAGTCTTGAGTGGAGACTGAAGGATGTAGGAACACAGATAATAAATTCATTGTTTTCCAGCTGGTGGTTATGGATAGGGACTGGATATGTGATTTCACTGATACAAAGAAAGACAAGGGAAAGGAAGAGAATAAGCATCTATATAGCTCCTCCGTTGTTCCTACAAATATCTTTTTACAAATATTTACGAATATTTGATCAACAACCCTGGGAGGTGGGTGCTGTTATTATTCCCATTTTATAGTTGAGGAAACTGAGGCAGACAAACGACTTGTCATGCAGTTCGTATCTGAAGCTAGATTTGCAGGGTCTCTCTGACCCTTGGCCCAGTGCTCTCTCAAAAAGAAACAGCCTCCACAAATGCGAGTTTATGCCTTCTTTGCAATTGCTAGGCTTAAAGAGTTGTCAGGAGGCTGAGATATTAAGTGATTTGCTTGGTATACAGCTGGGCCAGATCAGAGGTCGAGACTTCATCTCAGTCTTTCTGGTTCCTAGGCCAGTGCTCAGCCCACTCAGCTGGGTTCCTGATGAAGACTTCAAAAGTAAACAGGGATTCTGGGAAGTGAGTAGCTACATATAGAGTGTCAAAGAATAGGACCACAGGTTAAGATAACACAATGATTGTTGATTCTTTTGGCTAATGATAGTTTGCCTCTTTAGACCTAGAAGAACATGTTTGTCCATAGGCTTCAATCAATATGGCTTGAGTCTGAAAATGGAAGAGAAGGGAGAAAAATCCCAGGTGAACTGTAAATGTGGCTACTTTGGAGGAAATTAGTTACAACACAGAAAAAAATCAATTCAGCAAATGCTTATTAAGCACCTATTTATGTATTAGGCACTGATGTAAGTGCTGGAAATATAAAGATAGATACCACACCACGCTACTCTCAAGAAACTCAGAGCCTAATTAATGATTAGAAGGATAAGTACACAAATAACTATGATCATAGGATCATAGGCTTTTACAGCTAGAAGAAGCCTCAGAGAAAGAGCTAAATACAAAGGAGAAGTCCAAAGTACTACAAGAAATATGAGAAGGGAGAGGATTTTGGAGGGAATAACCACTAATGCACAAGAGGGAATAACAGGGAAAAGGATTTGAATTATGCTTATGGCCTTCGCAGAGAGCAGAGTGATCCTAAGATTTTAATGCAGAGTAGGTAGGTAATCCAGGCTCAGAGGTCAAAGAGACTGGAAAGGGAATTCATGCCTAGAATACAGCAATGGAAAACAGAATGAGCAGTGGAGTAATACAGACCTGGATTAAAAGAAGTGTGAGAAGATTTGTATGAACTGACGTAGGGTACTGTGAACAGATTTAGACCATGTTAAACAATAGCCACAGTGACATAAAGGAAGACATCTTTGAAAGACTCAAGAGCTCTGATCAACACAATGACCAGTCACTACTGCAAAAGACCAAATATCAAGCATTCTTCCCATTCCTAGTGGGGAGGTGATGGAGTAGACTCTACTCAGTAGAGCTTCAGAATGAAAGATAGGGCCAATGTGTGAATTTGTCTTGCTTGACTATGCTTGGAAAGGAGGGCTTTTATTTGAGGGGAGGTTTTCTGGGGGAATGAGTGGGTAGTTACTGTGTTGAAAAAAAAAATGAAGAAAAGAATGCCAATGAAACAGTTTTTTAAATGTATAGAAGGCAGCAGAAAGAAGTTCAGAAGGCAAGCGAGGTAATGATGGTACTATTGTGTTAAACTTGATATATGTCATAAAAACAAGCTGTATGTAATAGAAATCCACAGTTACATAATCCTCTTTTTCTTTTATTCGTATATTGAATTATTCATATTTGTCAGGTTCATAATTTAAAAAAATAAGACGTGTGTGGAAATCTATAAACTTGAAATGGAGAGCTTGGAAAGAGACAGATTACTCAGCAGTTTACCTCTCCAGATAGAATAAATGAGCGATGAGCTCCTAAGGTCACAAAACTAACTGTACTAGGATCCTTGATCATCCAGGAATCTACTATTTGGACGCAGGTTAGCATCCACTGTTCATTTCAAGTCGGTCTCTCTTACTCAGTGGAATTAGGGCCGTTTCTTTCTTGCTTTCTGTCTCTATTAGTGCTCAGAGTGACCAGCAGTGTGTACAGGCTGTAGTATAAAGACACTCTGAGAATCACACCACCCACAGCCAGTCTCCCAAAATGGCACAGATATGATATTAAACCCAGATCAAGAGATGAGAGTATCTTCAGAGTATTTGAAAGGTGTGAACCTCAAGTTTCTCAGGAATATGTCACTGCCAAGAAGCATAACCAGATGGGACTTGAGAAGGTTCCATCAGTGCCCAAGAAGAGACTATCAAGACCCTCAGTGCCATTGTCTCCACACTTTACTCCTCAGGCCCAAGGTCACCAAGCCTGCCTCCAAGGCTGACAGAAGCACTTAACCAAAGGATACTAAGCCTATTGATCCCAAGGTCTCTTCCCAGGCCTGATCCCTGAGGGATCACAGAGTCTGTCATCAGGGCCACCAACATCAGTAATTCCAAGGTTACAAAGCTTACAAGGTTGCTCAGTCCACTGACCCTAACACAGCCAAACCCAAAACTCTCAGTACTAAGACCCTCTGGAGCCAAGGCAAGGAGTTCCAAGCATTCAAAATAAATGCTTCAAGACAGAAGGACTTCTTTAAACCTTACACCACAATTATTTGCTTTGTTTCCTTTCCTTTTTCCCAGCCAGAACATCATTGTTCACTGTTCAAATAAAGGAAAGAGTAAGGCACAAGGCAGGGTAGGGGCGGGAGGGGTGGAAAGGTCATAGTAAGTGCAGAGTGACTTCCTGAAACAGGTCTGAAGTAACTGCCTGCTGTGCCACTCCATCAGGAATCTCTAATCAAACTAACTTCAGTATTTGACTTGGACTCCACATAGAATAACTTCATAGGATTTGACAGTACAAGAATTCAGTAGTACAAATAGCAGGTCCAGGGCAGCACTGGTAATATCCTTCCCCCTAAAAGCACTAAAGAGTATAGTATTAGGTTAGGAAAAGCCAGGGGTTTGGGATAACCATATTTTTAAGGCATCCTAGCAATGGTGCTTCTGGACAACAAGAGTTAGTTTACCCTGGGAAGAAAAGATGTTATTTACTAATCCAGTGTACCTGCCAGCCAGACTTGACTGTTTTTGTTTTGTTTTTTGTTTACAAAAAAGTTCTTCCACTCCTGTAAGCCCATCATTGTGGAATCAAACATTTAGGTGTTTTTTGCCCAGATTGTAGGAATTTAGTGTGAGGTAGAGAACAGGGATATTGTTGTAGCATCATTGGATGGTCTTCCAGGACTGAGCCTGAAAGTCACAGACTGACCTTTCATAGGCATGCTGGTACAAAACTCCAATTCTGTTTGAGCCTGAGTCGAGGTCAGAGAAACTTTGCATTATTCAAAAAGTATAGGTGAGAAACTTTCCGATTCAAAAAGGAATGATAATGGGATGTGAGGGCAGCTAGGTGGTGCAGTGAGTAGAGCACTGGCCCTGGAGTCAGAAGGACACCTGAGTTCAAATCCAGCCTCAGACACTCAGCACACCTCCTCGCTGTGTGACCTTGGGCAAGTCACTTAACCCCAATTGCCCTGCCTTCCTCACTCCAATAATAATAATAATAATAATAATAATAATAATAATAATAATAATAATAATAATAATAATAATGGGATGTGTCAGAGATATCCTGCTTCTGCTTTTGTAGAATTGTCCTCCCAGCCTTCCCAGAAATCTACATCCACGAGTAACAGGTTTAAATTTGAATGTGCTACTCAGAGATCTAGAGTTGGTGGCCTTTTGGGGATCTTCCCTTGCAGGTTGGATTGCTGATTCTTCAGCATAAACACTTTTGCCAGGACCAAATCAACGTCAATAAGAAGTTCTATGTACTTCACACAACAAATTATGCTGCTTACAATATTAAGGGAAGGTATGTTAATTTCAAGTTAACATCAGTATCAGCAGGTGTTGGAATTGGTTAACAGCTGTAGCATAATACACAGTAATCTTTCAAACTAGCCATCTTTGTACTCATTAAGCATATACAAAATGTTTTTAAAAGTTTTCATGTCTTTTCTTCTAGTCTTAGCTTAACACACACTCAAATAAACAGCAGTGGCTATCAGCAATTGTTTTTAACAAGACTGGGACCAAAATGGGGGAGGTTAGGTAAAGGGAGCATGCATCAGGACCAGAGGGGATGTATGCCGTTGCAGACTATCCTTCATGGTTATTCATTCACTCTCTGCCCTACGAGGCTTCATGTGGGCCTCTGTGTAACAGTTAAAACAGTATAAAGCATTTCAAGCAGAGCAAAATGAAATGAACACAAAGCATGAAAAGCCTCACACATTGTACCAGGTTCAGGATTCCCATCCCTCTTGACATGTTCTCCCTGTATTTGGCCTTGGGAGAAGATAGAGTAGCATTGATAAGAAGAGAAAAGATGATATCCACATCCAGCAGCCTGGTATTACATAATGCATAGCTATAGCACTGTTGCTAATATAATAACAAAATGTCTAGCATCCTCCAAAGTCTGCAGGTCTGGCCACCCCTGGTTAGTAGAGATACAAGTACAAGGTAAGGTGAAGGCGAGGTACTTTTCCATCCACTTTTAATTGAAGGTGAAAGGGGGATCATCTTGAGCTTTCATTGGTGTTGGGGGGGGGCACCAATTGTCTCCCTTGGGTTATAATGTTGACATTATTTTTTAGGGTCACAGTTGGACTTTTTTGATTATCAAAAGACTGTCAATAAAAAGTGCTATCCTCTTTCTGGGAGCTCAGCCCAGGAAGAAAAAAGTAAATTCAGCAACCTCAAGGCGGATAAATAAGTACAGTGCTTGAGGGAACTTTTGTACCCAACAGTTTCCATCCCTGTGACTGAGAGACAAATGAAGAGTAAAGGACACACAAGAAAATGTAGTCCAGGTGCCAATCTTAATTCTTAACAACAATATTTAGAGAAAAACACCCAGAGAAATTATACTGTGAAATTTAGTATATGGCATAGCCTGATGTTATTGCCGTTAAAATTTACACCAAAACCCATCAAATTGTCATTAATATAATCACTCTTTTTAAAAAAATACAATGAATCTTAAGGAAGAAAGGAGAACTTCCTCTTTATATTTTTCCCATTGTGTCCCCCAAAGTGGTCAGACCAAGAGGAAAAAGAAATAAAAACCACACACATAACGTGCAGGGGGGCAGAACATTGGTACAGAATGTAACAGATAGGGTGAATGGAGCTAAAGGAGTAGACTCTGCACCCCTTTCAGGAGCAATGGCAGCATTGATTTGATTATGGTTCCAGAACTGGAGGGGGAGGTATAGGGGTCTTTCTGGCAGCAAGCTTTGAGAAGAAGAGTGGGGGACAGAGCAGCAAAGCATGGCTGGGATCCGCCTGAAATAGCGCAGCCTTTTATTTCTCTCAAGGTCATGAGAGTACCAGTGGAGCGTTCTGCTTGTCCACTTGTCATTGCTCGTAGTTGCCACGTGACCAATCCATCTTTTCTTCCTGTCATATAGTTCCTCGCTGATGTCTCTAGAGCTTCTCTTTAGTTGTGTGTTGTAGCTGCTCTGTGCACCGCTCCCTTGCCCTCTGTGTGACACTCATATTTAGTTCTTTAGTGCCAATGGTGTTTTAGAAGTCTTAATGCCACCCACCCGCATGTTAGTATTGAAAAGATAAGACTGCTTTCATAGGCAGGTTGGAGATAGGAAAAGAGCTTTGTAATTTCCTGAAAACAATCCGGCTCATTCTCCTCCATTTTCAACTCTGCCAAATAAAACGTTTTGTTAAATAATCACTACCAGCAAGCACAGTGGATTCTTACATTCTTTTCGTCTTTCAATTAATTGTGAAGTGGTAAAGATATGGTCTGTTGTTGAATATCACTTGTGAAAGCCTCCATTTGTGGAGAGATGGCTGTCGTAAAGATTTTGTAAAGATGGAAAATTGGACTAATGAGATAGAGGAACACTAATGTTTGCTTGGTTGCCTTTAACAAGATCCAAGATTTTCCCCACCCCTTTGGTGTCTTTCCCTCTTTCAGACACTTTATAAAGGGCGTTCCAAAGGTCTCAGAGGAGTGTTTAGCTGTAAATGCTATTAAAGCTGCTCTGAGACTTTTGGGATACTCTGTATATCAGTCCCTCAGTACCCTCACAGTCCTGTTGCCTTCATCCCAGATCTCTTCTACTTGGTCCATTCAGCAGCTTTTCTTGGATTTGCTCTCATCAATGCCATCTCTTCATCTTTTTACAAGCACCTCAGGGGTTGTGATGGTAGCCTGTGTAATACTTCTACTATATTTGGTGGAAAATTTAAGTTTGTTAGAATGGCATTTATAGGGGTATTTTTTCTGTTTGTATATCTCCTCTTTTCATTCTTGAAATGCCCTTGGGAAGACAGCTTGCTTGGATGTATTATCTTGTTTTTTGTTTGTTGTCTTTTGCCAGGAAAAAAAAAGGATTTTATTTTGGGGGTAGTAAGAAAAGTGGAAGATACAAAAGATGGATAGGCCAAATGAGTTTGGTTTCTGGGTCCCTTCTAGAATTCTTCACTTTCATCTTTATTCTCTATAGAATCCATACTGTTTCTTCTCCAGGGCAGCCAGATCTTCCTACGTCTCAGAGGATTCTCCTTCCTTCATGCTTTCACTCACATACCAGTGTACAAATCATACATAAGGTCAAACTTGCGATCTAGATGGGCCTATACTTTGACAGCGGCCATTGCGTTAATTAGTTAGCATGCATACTGTCTTTAGCCAGGTCTCCACTCCAGGTACCACAGCTGGGGACTGGCAATTGATACTAAGCTTGAAGCCAGTGGGTTCTATGAACTGAGAGGTTCTCTTAGTCTTGATTGTGGTAGTGGTGGAATTGACATCCTTGGGTACTGTATCCCCTTTGTACAGCATGTAGCAGGCTACGTACTTGCCATGAAGTGATAAGTTGTAGGGGTTACGGGGGTCAAAGCAGGAACTGGAGATCTCTCTACAAAGAGCTGCTTATGATAAGCCTTCTCAGTAGGGACAATGAAAGAGTAGGTGATGAGTGGGAAGTAGATTTGGGGATAGGGCACTAGGTTGGTCTGGACCTTTGTGAGGTCCACATTGAGAACACCATCCAAGTGCAATGATGATGAATGATCTAGCCAATGAGCTGGTTGAGATTGGTATGTGTGGGGAGCTCAATGCCTAAAATCTGGTGGCAGATATCATAGATTGCTTCATTGGCCACGGTGAAGGCATAGTCCAAGTGCCCCAGCGTAGCATGAGTGGTTAGGATGGAATTGTACATCTCTTTTACAGCGGTAGATAGCTATAGGGCTTGAGTAGATAGCAAATTTCAGCTTGGAATTCTAGCCATGGTCACCAGAGAGCCTCTCCATCAACAGAGAGGTGAAACCTGAGCCTGTGCCACTCCCAAAGCTATGCACTATCAGGAATCCCTCTAGCCCTGTGCATTGGCCCAACACTTTTAGGAGGTGTTCCAATAGAAGGTCAGTTATCTCCTTTTCAACAGTATAATGGCCCCAGGCATAGTTATTAGCAGCATCCTCCTTGCCAGAAATCAGCTGCTCAAGAGTAGCTATTTATAGATGCTGATCTAAACCTCATCTATTACAGCAGGCTCCAAGTCTACAAAGACCACTCTGGGTACATGTTTGCCAGCCTCTGTCTCATTAAATAAGGTTTTGAAGGAGTTACCACTGCCCCCAAGGTTCTGTCACTTGACATGGTGCCATTGGGTTGGAGCCCATGCGCTAAGCAATATAATTCCCAGCAGGCATTGCCTATCTGCACTCCAGCCTGGCTTACATGGATAGAAATACACTCAGGCATGGCCGTTCCAGTGTATAAAGATGGAGAGGGCACTGTTGACTACAGATGGGTTATGGTTCTCTCTGCCAACACGGTAAATCCTCTATGCCTTCTTTCAGCTGATTTTACCCTCCACTGCTTGTCTTTGATTTGAGATGATACTGTCCATAATTGTCAATCATCCTTCTTCACAAGATTTTATAAACCAATTTATATTCCAACCCACTATTGCTTTTAGTAGCCATTTCTCTCTCTCTCTCTCTCTGATTTTGACAAGTGAAGTTGGATGATTGCTGACCAAGGTGCTTTCTGGGCTCTTTTGATCTCCTTGTTGTAGCAAATAATTTATATTGGTTAAACTTCGGGATGCAGTCATTTTCATTGCCCTCCGTTTCTTTTTCTCACTATTTTTCTTTCTTCTTCATTTTTATAAACTCTGATCTTAGCTCTGATGAGGCAGTGGTCTGACTGCACACAGACAGCTAACTCAGGAATAATTCCCACTTCAGTAACAAGACTTCTCCTATCTGTTTAAAAAAATCTGTTTCATTCTTTATGGGGTTATTTGGCACCCACTGTGTCCCACACCTGTCAGTTCTTATTTTGAAAAGGAAATGTTCGTGATATAGAGTCATGAAGCTTCTGTGTAGTCTGTAAGTCTTTGTCCTTTCTTTTTATTTTCCTGAATTATACTTTGCCGCCCCAGCCTCACCTTTTCCTTTGAAGTCTCCAAGTATCAAGTATCAGAGTAAATGTGGATTTGATTGGCCAGAGGCGGGGTGGGAGGGGTTACGAAGTTCTTTGTTAAATTTCTCTACCACGTCAACCATGTTGCTGAGTCAGCTAAATGGCAAAATGGATTAAGAGTCTGACCTAGAATCAAGAAGACCTGAGTTCATATCCAGACTTAGACAATTAGCTGTATGACCTTGGACAAGTCACCTGACTTCTGGCTGCCTCTTTTTCCTCATCTGTAAAATGGGGATAAAAATGTGAGCATAAAATGACGTATTTTCAAAGCACTTTGCAAACCTTAAACTGTAAGTAAATACTTTTATTATTTGTTAGTCATAATAGCTAATAAATAGCTATTATTTTCTTGGTGGTCTTTTTGCAAATACTTAACGTTAATGTTGAGAAAGGTGATAGATGAACAAGTTAAATGACAAAATCTCTTCCAGTGTCTCTCCAGGGAACACCTGCGAGCCATCCTTGCGTTTAACTGTAGCTTCCTTCTGGTTTTGTTTATGGCAAGAATATCAAGATTAAGTTCCACAAAGTCCTACTTCCAGTGTTGGAGCGGAGGTGACTGCGAGTCATCAGAAGTAACGCCACCCGAACACAAGCCCTAGCAGCTTTGATCATGCTGGAAAGGCTTTCAGAATGAGGGAATGAACAATAGTGCAGTAATTAAGCACTTGCTGTATGCCAGGTTCTAGCTAGGCTAAGCTCTGGGGGTACAGATACAAGCTAGCAAGGTAGTCCCCGCCCTGAAGGAGCTTACATGCCAATGAGAAGACAAACCATATAGAGTGACTAGGAACTTGGGAGGAAGAAACTCTTGTTTTATGGGGATCGACCTGGCTAAGCACGGAAAGGCAGGTTAGCAGTAGGCTGGCCGCCTGGGGATGAAGTCTTTTAGCCATGGCAACCCAATAAACAAAATATATTTTAAAAATCATCCTTAGACCTGGGTAGTCCCTTTCTGATTCTGCAGTGACTGACAGTGACAGTACTGCCGGAAAGGGGACAGAGAGCACAGAATCACCTGGTTTTTAGGCTGCCGACAAGTGTGCGTATATCTCAGAGAGATTAATCATATCAGTCTTGGTATTCTTGCAGTAAATATGAAATCTAACCTACTTTTCAAAAGTCGCCTTACATAACTGAGATAAGTTTCATAAACGATCCTCTCTCCGTTCCTTGTATAATCACGTGTTCCTGTGTGTTTATTTTTAAATTATTGCTCCATTTCAGTGCGCTCAGCTGTCTAATTGAGCTTCCTAAAGCACTAGTCTGACCATGTCATCACCCCTATTCAGTAAAGTCCAATCACTCCCTAATTGCCTCCAAGATCAAATATAAAATCCTCTGTTTGGCTTTTTTTTTTTTTGGTAAATTTTAAAATTAAATACAAAATGAGAAAAGAAAAATTGCCATGTACACAGCAGACCATAAGAGAGGATTCAATATAAAACAATAAATTTCCGTTTCAAGAAAATGTATATAATAAATACCACACATTATTTTCAAAGCTGCTCAGCTTCTCTTTGCTTCCTTGTTGGTTTTCTTTTGTTCTCTGCTGTGTACTTTTTACTTTATTTTTTTCCCCTTCCCTCCCCCTACCACTCTAAAGAAGGCTACAATTGAGTGTGTGTGTGTGTACATATACATATATATGCACGTATGTATATACACACTTAAATATGTATACACATATACATTTATGTACATATATGTAAGTTGTTTTTTTCTTATTACTTCCAATATTTTCTCCTTAACCTGACAGCTTTGAAACTTGGCTATGATGTTCCTGTAAGTTTTCTTCCTGGGATCTCTTTCAGGTGGTGATCAGTGGATTTTTTTCTAATCTTAATTTTCAGGTAGTCTGACTATTCTTATGTTATTTCTCCTCAATCAGTTCTCTAGATCATTTGTTTTTCTGATGAGATGTTTCAGTTTCTCTTCTATTTTTTCATTTTTTTAAATTTTGTTTTATGATTTCTTGATGTCTTAGAATGTCATTAGTTTCCCCTTGCCTGATTCTAATTTTCAAGGAATTATTTTCTTCCTTAAGTTTATGATTCTCTGTTTGGAGTTGATTGACTTTCTTTTCATAATTTTCTTGATTTTCTTGGATTGCTCAATTTTTTTTTCTAATCTTTCCTCAGTCTCTCTTGTTTGATTTTTAAAGTCCTTTTTAAGTTCTTCTAAGAACTTTTTTTGTGCTTGGGACAATTTGACATTTCTCATTGAAAAAGGAGTGGCTTTTTTAGCTCCATTATCTTCCTCTGAGTATGAACCCAGATCTTCTCTATTCCCATAGTAACTATCTATGGTTGGGTTCTTTCTCCTTTGCTTACTCATCTTTATCTATCTATGTATCTATGTATCTATCTCTTTATTTATTGTTTCATTTTGTTTTTAGCAGCTATTAGTGCAATCAAGTTTTAGTCCCAAGGTATGGGGAATGATGCCCCAAGTCTCAGGTCCTTCTTACTGTTATTTTCTGAGGTCTGTCTTGGGACCCAACCTTGGACTCTCCCCTCCACTCCTAAGCCACAGCTAGGGGACCCAGCCACTCTGTCCTGAAAATGATCTTGCTCCCTGAGGTTCCTCCAGTGGCTGCAAACTACAGCTGTCCCCTCTGCCCTGGAACTAAAACCAGGTACTCTGCTCTCCTACAAGTGCCCACAGCCAACAGAGTTGGTGCCCCTCGCTAACTGCACTCACCAGGTGTATGCTGGCTCTTCCCTGCAGCCACAGCCCAGGATGCTTCTGGTCAGCACAGCTCTGTTTACTGTCCCTCGACAGTGGAAAGTCCTTCAGTCTTCTCCTACTCATCAGACCCCCCCACTGTCTGCAAAATGGAAGTTTCTAAGGCTAAGGCTGCCTCTCTACCCAGCTGCTCCCAGGGCTTGTTTGTTGATTTTGCAGAGTCAATCTGAAGGAATTTGTGCTTCGCTCAGGCCAAACTTCACACCCAGGTCTTTTCTGGGGTCTTCTCATATTGTCTTAGGAGGACAATTGTTTTACCTTGTGTTTATTTCTACTGCTCTGACTTGAAGTTCTGTCTTTTATTTTGTGGAAGAAATTTAGACAAAAATTTTCTTACCTACTCCACCTTCTTTCCAGTCCCTGGCTTTTAAAGCCCTTCATAGTCACTTTCTGCCTTTCCAGTCTTCTCACACCTCGTTCCCCATGCCCCTCCATGGTCCAGTGATAGCCCTTCTCCCAACTCAAGGCCTTTTTGCTCAATGTCTCTCCCACACCTGAGGGGTCATAGCCTTCCCTCTCTCAGCTTCCTACCTTCTTTGGCTTCCTCTAGGTTTCACAGAAGATTCATCTGTTGCCAGAAACTTTCCCTCCTTAATCTTTGGATTTCTTCCAGTTTATTCTGGCCATATCATGTTCATACATACGTTGTTTGTGTGTTATCTCTACTGAACATGAACTCTCTTTTGCCTTGCTTTGTATCCCTAGCACATCACCTTACCTGGCACTTCATAAGAGCTCGTTGACTTATTAGTAAATATTTTGAATAATACATTTTTAGAAGTACTAGAGCCAAGATTCTAACCCAGTTTTCCAATTCCAATCCAAGTGCTTTTACCACCTGGCTCCCTTCTTTCCACTGCACGAAACGATTGCAAACAGGATATCAAAGAATCTTTGTTATTTAGGGGTACCACTTCAGCTCTCAGAATTAGCTGGCCATCTCCTGCTGTGCATATACTGAATAGTGGTTCAGGCAGCAACAGAACATCTCCCTTCGGGTTTCAGAAATCTGATTTTACTTTGCCAGCATTGTACGAGAGTAACGTACTCTTGGATTTTTAATAACCTTGATATGAAATACTTATTTTCTAGTGACTTGCACATTTTCATTTAGTATTAAAATATTCTTTGACATAGTATTCATACCAAAATTTCTTTGAAACTCAACAGTAAAATGAGATGAATGAGATGTAGGGTAACAAAAAATTATAATTAGAGCTTTTTATTCTTAAAAATTACTCAGTGCAAAATTCTCTAAACTCCAAGTGAATCTTAATATTAACAGATGTTTTACATTGCTTCCAGTGAGGAGGCTGAGCAGTGTGATCAGTAAGTAGTATGATAGATCTTAGGTCTGATAAGAGCCTTTCCAGAATAATTTTCTTTCTATCTTGAATTCACCATGAGCTGCGTATTTGCAGTTATTAGATTCTTTATCATTTTGCATTTGTCTCTGGTATTTCTACTTCTTTGGCGTATTAGTCCCATGACTTATAAAAACTCACTTCTCTACTGTGTATGTTGTTTTAAAACTGCTTCCACATACCAATTCATATTCTAAGATGTTTCCTGTTGACAATGTCAATTAATTCAGTCAGCAAGTATTTATTAAAGGCCTGCCATGTGTCAGGCACCATGTTGGGATTCTAAGGCAGAACTACAATACAATACACAGGCATTGTGCTAAGCTGGAGATTCAAATAAGAAAAAAAAGATAGTCCTGCCCTCAAGGAGCTTATGCTAGATTGGGAGAGATGATATGTGTTTTTTAAAAGTATTTTCTGTGTGTGTGTATGTCTATGTGTGTGTGCATAAAATATAAAGTAGCAGGGGAGGGTGAAGGAATGCTGTTACTCTGCTGGAGAGGAATTGGGAAAGACTTCTTGAAGAAGGCAGCCTATGAGCCAAGCTGCAAATGAACATTAGGGATTCTAAGGGACAGATGGGGGGGGGGGCGGAGTACATTTAGGCATCAGGAATCGCTTGCACACAGTCATGGAGATATATAACATAGTGTCCTATGTGAAGAATAGCAAGGTTGGCTGGACTCGAGTGTGCAAAGGAGTGCAGTTTATAATAAGGATGGAAAGGTAAGTTGGAACTGGGTTGTAAGGAGCATTAAGTGGCAAACAGACTTCATATTTGATCCTAGAGGCAATAGGGAGCTATTGGAATTTATTATGGAGGAGAGTGACATGGTCAGTTCTATTCTTTTATAAAATCACTTTAACTTTTGTGTAGAGGATAGATTGGAGTGGGGAGAGACTTGAGGCCAGGTGTCCAGTTAGAAGGCTGTCGCAGTAGTTCAGACTATGGGCGATGAGAGATTAAACTAGGGTGGTGGCTGTGAGTAGTGAGGAGACACAAAAGAGATGTTGCAGAAGTAGAGTTGACCAATCCTTGGCAACTGATTGGACACGTGGGGTGAATGAGGGTGAAGAGTAAAGGATGACGCCAAGGGTGCTGAATAACTGAAAGAACGGTGGTATCTTCAACGAAAACAGGAAAAGCTCAGAAAGGGTGACTTGTGGGTAAAATATAACAGGCTCTGTTTTGGTCATGGGCGTATTCAGTGTGAAGTGCCTGTGGAACTTCCAGTTCAAAATGTCTGATAGGTTGTAGAACTGCTGGTCAGGATAGAAGAGAATGAGCAAGAATATTGAGATCTTTGAGTCTTCTCCATGGAGTTCATAATTAAATTGGAAATTGAGGAAAATGGAAATGGAGCACATCACAAAGAAATTGTGGAGAGAAAAGGGGAAAAGAGAAGGAATGTCAGGACAGAGCACAATGGGCATGATACGAATAATGGTTTAGTCAAAGAGTTGTCAGACAGGTAGGAGGAGAATGAAGAGAGCAAAAGCACAAAGGAGGGAGCATCTAAAAGGGGACAGTGGTCAGCCTTGCCGGATATCACATAGAGGTCAAGAAACTAAAGTTCTCTTTTTCAGGCAGATTTCCTATTTGAACTGGTGTAGCCTGGTATAAAAGGCTTACATAACCTCACAAATAATTTTAACTGTCCATCGAAAGTTTCTTTATTAATGAGCCCCGTTTACAATTACTGCCTCAACTTTCATTTATTTATTTGTTTGTTTGTTTTTGTTTTTCCTTTTTAGGGTTCTTGCCTACACACAGCAGACACAATAGCCAGTCCAGCAACCTAACCCACAGTCGCAGCAGCAGCAAAGGCAGCGTGGAAGAGTTTACGTCTCAGCCTAAGCAGAAGGATCTAGCAGGCAGTGTACGACAGAAGATGCTCCTGCACTATGAGGTATATATGGCCAGATGTGTCCCAAGAGAAATACCAAGTCCTCAGAGGAGCCCAGTACAGAGTGCAGAAAGCAGTCCTACAGCTGTCAAAAAGGTACGTTCACTTGTCTATGCTTCCCCCTTTTGCTCTTTATAATTAAGGAACAGGGAGGGAGGAATGCTTAAGTGAGATAAGTATAGATGAATGCGAATGTGAGGGGTCAGTTATACTCCCTAGTACTCAGTTTTCTCAGCTACATCCAGGGCTACCCAAGACTGTAATGGCCAAAGTACAAGTGAAAGGTGACCTGGGAAATCTTCACTTGTCATTCAGGTGGTTTTAGAACTCTATTTGGTCCTCAAGCCCTGCATGCTTTAACTACAAATTTAATGTTGTAAGACATTAATATTGCTGTCCCTAGAAAACCAACTTTTTTATTTAGTTAGGAGAACCCATGGAGTTAAAGGTCAAATTGTCTAAGTGGCAGGCATCCAGCAGTAATCTTTGTTCATGTTCTTCACCTAGACTGCTGGTTTTTTTTTTTTTTTAACTTTTCAACATGCCAGCTATTTTATTCCTACAAAAGAGGCCCTAATGGGCTCCTGCTCCACCTAATTCAACTAAACCATGGTAAAATCAACAAGAATTTTTTAAGGTTGGACCCACAAATTATAGTTCAGTTTTATGAGAAAAAAAATGGATGTTTCCAGTGTTCAAACTCTAGTTTATAAGTGTCCAGAAGCAAGTCACTCATGAAAAAAGAAGACAGGAGGTTATTTATTCTTCCCATCATCTGGCAACCTCACGAATATTAGTACTTCTTGCCATTCTGCTATCAAGTCCTTGTTGGCCACCTCCTCTATGTCCAGCATTTTTCAAGGTAGACTCTAGAGGACACAGACATAGTAATGGGGACGTGGTCTGTGTCTTCAAGGAGCTGAAAGTCTAGTTGGGGTGATAAGACACAAACATCTGATTAATATGGTAACACGAAAGGCCATAGAAGAACCTGGTTCCTCCACATACATTCCAGCAGACACTTAAAAATGGCATCAAACCAATTAATGATCAAGAAGACCAAAAAGAAACAGTAATAAGCTTGTTCCTCCAGTCCAGGACTGTGTAAAAAGTCATCTAGAAGCCTTTGGGGGCTGGGAGAAGAATCTCGCCAGGAGAGCTGAGCCAGCCAGAGCCCCGGTAACAAGGTCTGAGCCCAGAGACTCTAGGGAAGCCTAAAGTCTGTAGGCCCTCTCAACGATGCTCCAGAGGGGCCTGAAACCTTTAGGAGCACTGAGAGAGGCAAAAACCAGTGGGAATCCTAGTCATTGAGGCCTAAAGGCAGTGAGTCCTCGGTCTCAGCCTGTTGGAAGAGAGAATTAGGTAATTGCCAGCCTCCCTAGGTCAATGCAGAGGAAGGCAGGGAAGGGTGATGCACACTTGGGAACACGAGCCACCACAAGAAAGAAGGCCAGCACAATGAGAGGACGTTTTCGACAAAGCGCTTTCCGGGAGGCCTGAGACTAGCATGATCTCTAGAATTTCGTTGGAGTGTGTTAAAGTCACAACAAATAAGAACCAAGTGACCACTGGCAGTTATGCAAGGAGAAGATCGATGGGCCAAGTACAGCACTGTATTGGGCCACCAAGAAACTGAGACAGAATACAAGGAATGAGGTAAAGGTTGGGGTACAGGACAGCAGTGGGAGTAGCATTCGGACTAGAGGAGAAAGGGCTAAAGAGAACTTTTCACTTCAGTTAAGAATGGTAGGATGAGGCAGAACCTGGCCCCAGCACCAAGACCCAAAACAGAAACTATTTGATAGCAGAAAAGGACATCAAACACAGTGAATATATACTATGAATTAAAAGAATCCCAAGAGTCAAATACATTAGAAAAGAACAACTCCATAACAAGTATAAGTCAAGCTTCAGGGAAAAAAAAAGGTTTGATCATAAGGACTGTGGGAGTGGCTAGAAGAAATTAAGGAAGAGTTTAAAAATGAAATCACAGTTTAAGAGTTCTAGGGGGAAAAATTGGAGAGAAAATAGCTTAGAAAAGAAGGCTCCTTACCCAAGTAGTGGACTCCCTGAAAAACAGAATAGAATAAACAAAACTCTAACCCTAGGAGACAATAAAAAATGTTAAAAGAAAGTTAAAGGATTGAAACGATTACCCCCACAAAAGTCCTAGATACCCTATTTAAGAAATCATAAATGAAAACTGCTTACAGAGGGCAACATGAAAATAGAATCTACCAATCACCTGAAGAAAACTGCAAATTGAAAGCACTAAAGCAAGGGTGGGGAACATAGGGCCTTGAAGCCACAAGTGCAGCCTTTTGACTGAATCTAAACTTCCCTACTCCCGCACTCAAGTGTGTCATGGCCAAAATCCAGAACTCCCAAGTCAAAGACCAGATTCTGTGAGCAACCAGAAAGAAATAACCTCAAGTGTCAAGGAGCCACAATCAGGATCACTTAAGATTTAGCAGAAACCTTTATAAAGGAGAGAAAATCTTAAAATATTATATTCCAAAAAAAAAAATAAAGGATTATAACCAAGAAAGAGAAATATCATTAAAATCTATAAAATACCTGGGTGTAGAGCTACCAAGACACACATAGGAATTATATGAATACAGCTACAAAGCACCATTTACAAACATGAAGACGAGATTTAAATAATTGGAGAGAGATTAATTGCTCACAGTTGGGAGCTGTCAATATAATGAAAGTGACGTTATTGCCTAATTTAATTTATAGATTCAGTGCCATACAATTACAAAGTTACTTTAAAGAAATGATAACATTCATAAGGAACAAAAGCTATAGATTATCAAGGTAAATAATTTTAAAAATACAAATGAAGGAAAACATACTTCCAGACCTCAAACTATATTATAAACCAGTAATTATGAAAATTGTTTAGTGCTGGTTAAAAAATTGTAAAGTAGATGAGTGGGATAGTGTAAACAAGGGAGTCTCTGAATTTGAATGGGGAAAAATTACATCTTCGTTTTCATATTCTCTAATTGGAATTTAGCATTTTCTTCAATTATTAATGTAGGAAACAAAATATTTTTCTGAGACAGGGTCAGCAGAGTGTGAAATGGGTCTGTGACATAAAAAGGATTAACAATCCCTGGTTTGTGTAGCATCATCTTATACCTCACAGTCAGTTCAAAATAGATCCATGGCTGGAATATTCAATTTCATACCATAAAAATTTTTTAAAGAACCAAATCATATACCTTTCCCAGCTATCTCTAGGAGATAAATTCTTAAAATAGTAATAGGAGTTATAGAGTGCTTTAAGATTTATTAAATACTTTACATATGTTGTTTCATTCGATCCTCGCAACAACTCTGAGAAGTAGGTGCTATTATAATACCCATTTTACAGATGAGAAAACTGAGGCACAGAGAGATTGACTTGCCCAGGGTCACATAGCTAAGTGTATGAGGCTGGATTCGAACTCAGGTCTTCCTAACTTTAAGTCCTACCTCTGTCCACTATGCCACTTAGAACATATGTAATTATGTGAAATGAAAAGCTTTTATATCAGCAAAATTAATGCCATTGGGATAAGAAAAGGAAGCTGTCAACAAGGAAAAATCTTTGTACCAAATATCTCTGATAAGAATCTCATATTTAAGACCCTCCCCCCTTGCTCACTCTTTCTTGCCCCCCTTCCCTCCCTCCTTCGTTTTCTCTTTCCCTCCTCCCCTCTCTCTTTCTCTCTTCCTTCTTCCTTCCCCCCTTTTTGCCCCTCTCCCTCTCCTGGTCTCTCCACACATACACAAACCTCTAACACATAGGTAAAACCAAAAACCATTACTCAAGTGGACAAAAGATATAAGCAAACAATTCTCACAATAATTGGACTACTAATAACCTTACGAATGAATTCTTCAAATCATTGTTAATAAGAAAATGAAAAATTAAAGCAACTCTGAAGTGTTATTTCACACTGAGTAAATTGCCAAAGTTTCAAAAGATAGGAACAGTCAGTATTGGAGAGGTTGGGAAAACTCAGGCACTCTAATGTATTGTCAGTGGAACTGTCGACTCTTCTGGAAAGCAGCTTGAAATTATGCCAAGAAAGTGACCAAAATGCCCATATCCTTTAATTTAGAGATTCTACTGCTAAGCATATATCTCACAGGGTCACCGTTCAAAAAAAAATATATTTTTTTAAGCCCCATATATACCAAAACATTTATAGCAGCTCTTTTTGTGCAAGTAAATAGCCAAAAAAAAAAAAAAACAGATGCCTATTGATTGGGGAATTGATAAAAAAAATTGTGGTACATTAACATAAAAGTTTGTGTTATAAGAGCTACTGAAAATATTAGGAGTCTTATATGCACTGATATGAAGTGAAGTAATCAGAACCAGGAAAATATGTATATATAATGTATGTATATTATGTATAAAATATTTATATAAAACGCATACATACATATACGTATACAAATGTATACATACCAACAATGTAAATGGGAAAAAAAATAACAAAGCAGTGAAAACTGAATGCTATGGAATTATAGGACGAAGCTTGGCTTGAAAGGAGGATTATGAGAAAGCACCTCCTCCTACTTTGCAGAAGTAGGGAAACGATGAGTTTAGAGCACTGAATGTAGCCCATATCAGATTGCATGCTGTCTTGGGGAGGGGAGAGGGAAAGAAGGGGAAAAATTTAGAACACAAAATCTTATAAAAGTAAACGTTGAAAACTAAAAATAAATTAATAAAAGAAAAAGAACATTGATAATGTCAGACTTTTTCAGTGTATTGGTTAATTTTCCTGAACTATTCTGTTTCCTCTTTTTCATTCTTTACCATAAAGGATGGCTGGGTGGGGGGGAAGGCAAGCGTAGGGGATACCTCAAGAAATATAGGTGACATGAAAATAAGATCGACAAAAAATTTTTCATTTAAAGATTTTTTTTTAAGTGAGAATGGGATCCTACTTAAAGTTTACTGCAAAGCAATAATCATGAAAACTGTTTGGTAATGGTTACAAAATAGAAAAGTTGACCAGTGGAACAGATTAGGTATACAAGACCCAGAAGCAAACAAACATTGTTAACATAGTGCTTGATAAATCCAAGAACACCAACTACTAGGATAAGTGCTGCCTACTTAAACAAACACTGGGAAAACTGGAAAGCAGTCTGATTGAAATGAGGGTTAGGCCAACATCTCACATCATATACCACATTAATCTCCAAATGGATACATGACCTCAATATAAAAGGTCATATTCTTAAAAAATACCTAGAGAGCAAAGAGAGTTTTCATAACTATAGGTAGAAGAAGAGTCTTTGACCAAAGTATAGAGATGATTACAGTAAATAAAAAGGAAATTTGATACACGAAACTGAAAAGGGTTTGCATATAAAAATTGTTTGTTTAGAGTGAATAAGTTGATTGGGGAACAATCTTTTCAGAGATTTATCTGATAAATGTCTGATACCCAAGCTGTATAAGGAATTAATACAAATGTTTAAGAACAAGTCATTCCCTATTAGATAGTCAAAGGATATGAACAGTATTTAAAGGGAGAAATACAAGATTTCAAAAACCACAGGGAAAAATTTCCAATCATTTACAGTAAGAAAAATGAGAATTTAAACTTCTGATTGGCAAAGATGACAAAAAAAGGAAAACTACAATTGTTCAAGAGGCCGCAGAAGGCCAGACACATGAATACTGTTCATAAAGCTATGAATTGTTCCAACCATTCTGGAGAAAAGTCTGGAAGTTTATACCCTGAAATGGACTAAACATTGCATATCTTTTGATCCAGTGATCCCACTACTAGGCATGTAGCCCCAAAGAGGTTAAAGAAGAAAAAGACCCATAAAATATTTAGAGCAACACTTTTTATTATAGCAAAGAACTGGAAACAAGGCAGATATACACTGAAGAATGGTTGAATGAATTATGGTATACAACTGTAATGGAATATTATTGTGCCGTGAGAATTGATGAAAAAGAGATTTGGAAAACCCCGGCAAGGCTTGTGTTGCGCGAGCAGAGCTAGAACTACTTATGCAATGACAGGACCTAAAGGAGAACAATTTTGAAAGACTTGGTTCATCAACATAGTGCCTAACCACAAGGCTGATGATGGAGCGTGGTCCCCGCCTCTCATCGGAGGAATGATGGATGGATTGCCAGTGCAAAATGAAGCTTAGGCTTGTCTGGCCAAGTTCTGACCAGCCTGGCGACCTCAGACAAGGCATTTCCTTGTTCTGGGCCTAAGCTGCCTCCCATAAGTTGAAAGGATTAGATTAGATGATCTCAAAAGTCCCTTCCAGCTCTAAGATTTTGTTTCTAATTTATAGATCGCTTCAGCTTTCATATTTTAATTCAAGGAAATGGTTTGATTCTTTCAGCCTGTTACTTCATATAGCATAGTGTGGCTCATTGGACATAATAATGAATTCGAAGGGGATTTGAGTTCACACTCCATGCTGCCACTACCTTGAGCAAGTCATGTAATTCTTCTGTGCCTGTTTCCTTCTCTGTTAAATGAAAGGGTTGTATTACATAATTCTAAAGTCCTTTTCAGTCTGAATCTGTAATCCTGTGAATCCCTTGTATTTAGAGGCTTTGTACTTATGTCACTGTTACATTCCAAGCAAAGAACATTTTAGGGAGCTCCTATACTTTTGCTCAAGGATGACTAATTGGAGACCACATTAATGTAGATGCAGACCATTGTCATGGTACTCATGGGCACTAATATAAACAAACAGTCACTGTCCTCAAAGAGCATTCTCCTGGGGTGACATATGAGGTACACATAAGTAGAAAAGGCGATCGTGAGTGACGGGCATAAATAGGGAAATCTAGATAGGCCTCCATTAATTCTTGGGAAAGAGAAGAACATTTCGAATTGGAGAAATCAGAGCGGGCTTCGCAGAGGAGGTGACGCCTAAGCCGAGCCTTTAAAAAAAAGAGTCCGGGAAGGATGAGATGGAAAAGAAATGCATTCTAGACAAAGAATGGGCAGCCCAGATGCCTGGAGGCAGAGCAAAGGACAGAATTGGGGAATAGTCATCCTGTTTGACTAAAACATGGTGTGTGAAGAGGAAGTGAAGCTGGTAAGGTAGGTAGAGAGATTGTAGAGGGCTTTAAATGCCGGTTTCTATTTTGTTCTTGAGGCAGCAGATTTCTGAGCAGGGGAGTGCTGTGGTCAGACCACTGCTTCAAGAAGATTATTTTGCCAGTTATGTGAAAGATGAATTAGAAATGAAATTTGAGGCCGGGAGCCCAGATAGGAAGCTATCATAATAGTCTAGGCCAGAGGTAATGGCAAAATTCATAGTAAACGTAGTTGGCTGATAGTGTTTTTTAAGAGAATGGTGTACAACCTAACTTCTCTCTCTTAGTCTATCCCAGGGGTGGGGAAAATGTGGCCTTGAGGCCACGTGTGGTCTTCTAGGTCCTCAAATGCAGCCTTTTGACTGAGTCCAAATTTTACAGAACAAATCTTTTTATTAAGGAGATTTGTTCTGTGAAGTTTGGAGCATCCAGTGGCCCAATTTTGCTGGAACTTAAGAGGGCATGAGGGGCACTGTCAGAGAATGAATGTGGAAAGACAAACTGGAAGGCTCTAACTGCCAGACTGAGTAGGCATTTGATTCTAGAGGCAATAAGGATCCATTGAAGGCTGTTGAGCAGAAGTGTCACATGGGCACTTCTCTGCCTTTAAAATCGTCTTGGTTGCCATGTGAAGAGTGGCTTGGAAAGGGGAGAGAGCAGTACTACTGAAACCACATAGGAGAATGTGGCAGTAGTCCAGGCAAGAGGTGATGAAGGCTTGAACTAGGGTGGTGACTGAGAAAAGGAGTCAGATGCAAGAGGTACAACAGACAAGACTGAGCAACTGACCTAATGAAAGAATAGGAGTAAGGGAGAATCGGGGATGATTTCAAGGCAGCAATCTGGGGTGATGAGGATGGTAGTGCCCTCCATTGACATAAGGAAGTTGGGAGGAGGGGCAGTTTATAAGGAAAGACACATCCATTTTGGATGTATTGAGTTTGAGAGGCCCACGAGACACCCAGGTTCATAAATTGTGTTTTTGCATAGTCTGTAGTTCAGTCGCTACATACTAAATCTTAACAGTGCAGCTTATTTTCTCCTTTAAGTTAATTGGGATGAAACCAAAATTATTTGGGCAAGTCAAGTACTGCTTCTTAAAGTAAGATAGAAGATGATGTTTGGGAAGGCAAGTTTGAGTCTGAGCAGTATGTGAGTCTTCACATACTAATAGAGTCTGTTATAAGAGTAGCATTTCTTCAGCAGATGATCTAAATGGGATTTGCATTCTGTGCTAATTTGAGAAAGCATAGTTTCTACTTTATTGTCTATTTAAATAATGGCCCAGACTTCAATTACTTCTTTACTAGGTTGTCTGTTTTGGAATTTCACATGGTAGTAGTAAACAACCTGGCAGTTTTGATAAGATTCAAGAAAATGATCTATTGCCAAAAATCTGTTTCAATGTGATGGCCATAAAAAAATCTGAAAGTTATTAGGAACAGATGAGCTATTTTTGGTGACTTCATTTTTGTTTGTGTGTGTAGATTACCTTTTTTTTTTTTTTTTTGAGGCAATTGAGGTTAGGTGACTTGCCCAGGGTCACGTGGCTAGTAAGCATCTGAGACTGGATTTTGACTCAGGTCCTCCTGACTTCTGGGCTGTGGGCCATCTAGCTGTCCTATAGATTAGCTCTCAAGATAACTGAATAAGACTACCACCTTTCCACCCCACCCCTTCCTTATCCCTAGAGAGATAAACTTGTGTGCCTTTTCTTGTCCAAAACCATTCCAGTATTTGTCCTAGGAATCTGATCATTTTCCTTACCTCACCCAAAACCCACTTGTCAGTTCTAGCAACTTCTTTGTGGCTTTTAAATATGCTTTCAGGTGTTTGGAGGTTTGGTGGTGGTGTTGGGTTTTTTTTTTTTGGTCACGGTTACTTCTCTGCCTTCTTCAAGACTCAGCCCAAGTACCATCTTTTGTAGGAGACCTTTTCTAGGTCCCCCAGAAGTCAGTGCCTTCCCCTCTAAAGTTATCTTGTTTGTATTTTATAGGTATAGTGTGCACACTTCTATCCATATCTGTGTACAAACATGTTCTTTCCCTTGTTAGAGTGTAGGTTTCTTTAGGGCAGGGACTAATTCACTCTTATTTCTGTATCCCTAGTACTTAGCACTGTACCTAGCACAGTGCCTTATAAGTAGGAGCTAAATTAAATGATAATTGCTTGCTTGATCACAGTGCAGAAACATAATCCCAGCTAATCTGCAAAGTGTTTCCTAAAGCTGTATCAGCTGTAGCGTAGAGACAACAATAAAGAGAAAGCCAGAAAAAGCTGCATCAAGATGTCATGTCAGCCCTGCCCACAGGAACCAAGAGATCTAAAAGAACAGGATAAATATATGAGAAAAAGGACTTCTTGTTCATTGCATATATATTATACAAAAAAAAACCCTCTTCAAATGGCTTTTAAAGTGATTCAAATTCAGCTTAGTGGTACTAAAATGATTTTAATTTATTAACAAAACATATGACACAGAAACAGTGAGTCGTAATAACAGCTCTTCTTAAAAAGAAAAGTGAGGTATTCTGAATACATCCCAGCTTATAATTTAGAAATTTCTTAGCATGTAAACAGGGAGGTTGGATGTCATTTTACATTCTTACCTGTTTTGGCTTTGTGCCCTGTAGATGTCATTGCCGTAAAGGATAAACAGTGCTACTGTTTATGTGCCTGATTCCAAATGTGTATATGTTCACTCATACCATGTTTTCCCCACTATTGCCAGTTTTTGCTTTTATTATAAATAGCAGGTTAAATGCCCCACTAGTCTCCAAACTGTTTAAAAATTTATACAGTCTAATAAAAATCCTGAGAATAGTGTTTTTGTTTATAAATACAAAGATCTTTGGATTTACAATAAATTTTTTGTTTTCTTTTTTAGAAAAAGTTAGTCACATAAAAAGAGGCCATCATCCACATTGCAGCTACTGTAAATATGTCATCAGCTTAGACATAAAGGTTGAGATAATCTTTTGCTTATTCTTCATTTGTCATAATCATGTTGTTGAGGTTTAGTCTCTGCCCACCCAGGGACACCAAAAACTGTTGCGGTTACATGATGTGTTATGGAATTCAGAGTCAGACCACCTCTAATCCAATTATAGGCATTTATTGGGATTGACGCTTTTCATGGAGTGGGCTAAGTTCCAAGAGGAACCAGCAACTACAGAGAAAGCAAGATGGATTTTAATAGGGTAAAGATGCAATTATATAACAGATTATGAATATTAAAAAGGCAGGAGGGGATTGTTAAGGAATTAGGCAATAGGGGAGGGTCCCAGCCACAGTGGAGCTGCGCATGCCATTACCCACAATGCATACAGAAAAACCCATTTGGGGGAGATGTGTATGTATGATGATGATATTATAAGCCTCTCTACATCACAAGTTCACCTAAAGGATAGCTTTTGCTATTACTGTGAAGGTGTCTACTTAGGGAAAGTCTCTTCTATTGTTTGGGGGTCCACATCCTGCTTGGGCATCCTGGTGGTGCTGCTTTCTGATTGGCCAGCTATTGTGGTCCTGTATGGTCAAGATGGATGATGTGGTTGAGGTTGAGTGCGTGGACACACCTGTTTCTGTGGGAATGGGTCTAGGGGCAGTGGCTAGCCGGAGGCAGTGGCTGGGATTCCATCACATGGACACACCTGCTGTTCTAATGAGCAGTGAGGCATATATGAAGAAGTTAGGATATTGCCCAGGGGGAACGGGGGCTAGGTAGGGGCAATGGGCCTGCTATTCAGTGGGGCCTATAATGAGGTCAGAATATTGGATCTGGGGGCAGCTTTATTAGGATTCCATCAATATTCTCTTTGGGGAATGGCTGCAACAAAAAAAAAAAAGTTGGGGAAATGGAATGGTGAAAAGACCTATTGACACGTGGGAGTGAGTGATACTTGATTAGTTTTGAGCAATTGGGGTTTTCCATCCTAATCCGTCCTCTGTTCTGAGAGATTTATTCCATTTAAAAATTTCTCCTTCTTTAAGCTGTGAGGAGGAGCTTGGCAGTACAAACTGAAGGATTTAATCACTTAGTACCCACTGGCTGATGTAGTTTGTGTTTTGTTCTTGAGGCAGAAGGTGCAAACAGAAGATTTCTGAGCAGGGGAGTGCCGTGGTCAGACCACTACTTTAAGAAGAACGAGGACGGTGTTGAGAGTCAGAGGGACTTAGGTTCAGAACCCAATTGTTGCTTGCTAGCTGTGTGACCTTGGGCAAGTCACTTGCCTTCTCTGAGCTACTGTTTCACCATCTAGTTTTCTATTTCTATTTCTAGTTTTAATTTCCATGATCTTAGTAAAGTCTGTAGGAGAACTTATGTAGAAGATTAGATGGCATAGTGTGAAAGGAGACATTATAATGGCAGCTAGGTGACACCGTGGATAGAGTGCTGAGCCTGGAGTTGGAAAGAACTGAGTTTAGAATCAGCCTCAGACAGTAGCTGTGTGACCCTGGGCAAGTCATTTCACCCTGTTTGCCTCGGTTTCCTCATCTGTAAAATGAGTTGGAGAAGGAAATGGCAAATCACTTCAGTATTCTTGCCAAGAAAACTCTAAATGAGGTCATGACGAGTTGGGCGTGACTGAAACAATACAACAACAAACTTTATAAGCTGGATTGAATGCACAAAAAACCAAGCAGTCCACTAAAGTCTGAAAGAATACAGGAAGAAAAATGACTCCAGAGACTTTCACAGCTCTTGAACCACCTAACAAGCTGCTAAACCAATCTTGCCCTCTTGGACCTTATAAAACAGGTAGTATTGGTCTGAGTGTTCCCACCTGGAACATACAAGACATAGAATGAGCGTATGATGTGATGGTGAGGTGTTAATGTATATGTTTATCATAGATTACAGGTGAAGAGAGAATAGACCTATATATCACAGCTTGAGGCTAGAGGAAGGGCAGGAGCAACCACCAGATTCATTCACTGTGGATCTCTTTAACTTGCTATATACCCAAGGCCCATTGTCTGTGTGGCAGACAACCATAAGTCCTTGAGCACTGGAAAAATGCATTTCACCCTAGGGAGCCAGGCTCAAATCCACTTTCCTAGTTTGGGCAGAAGCCCTTATTTAACTACATTGGGAAGAAAAGGGTAATCAGATATAAATTTAATTATTTCTCACTTCACATGAACTAGGTTGGGCTTGGGCTTTAAACGTTTGTGAGGAACAAGGGTCTTGGGAGGTAGCAGGGAGGGATGCATGTGGCCCTTTTTTAATTCAAGGAAGAAAGATGGAATTTTCAGAGGTGCTGAGACACTTGCTTTACAAACAGCAAGCCAGAATACCAGGATTAGCTATTCAGAAGCCCTGTGTTCCAAATAGGAAGAAGATATTCATTCTTAGGCCTGAGCAGCTTAGAGTAAAAGAAAAAGATGTTAAGCTTTCTGATTTTTAATCCTGGACAATTTGACTAAACTCTTAGTACAAAATAATAGTCAGGAAGTCAGAAAAATTAAAAGGAAGTAGGCTGGTCCGCCAGTAAAAGCAAGAAATAACAGACGTCCGCAGTACTGTGTTGCTACCCACAGAATATTGAAAGACTTAGAGAATGGCCTCCAGAGTGCTGGACAGATTATCTGTAGAGAATTTATGGGGAGGTGTGGATAAAGAGCCACCTAAGATGAGAAGCCATGGAGGCTTGTGCTGCGCTGATGGAGAAAGAAGTGCCTATGCCAATGAATCTGTCAAAGTGTTGAAATATTAATACAAAATATGTAGCTATTTTAAAGGCAGACTTATAGAAAAAGAGCAGACCACAAGAGGAAACTGCTATAATCTTTCATCAGTGACTGGTTGCAGGGAGGTGTGGGGATATGTGTATGGGTATTTCTGTTTTCCCATTTGATGTTGTACTTGTCAGAACAAAAATGGGCTAATACTGTGATCTCTGAAAGTCACAGAAGTTTCCTCACTGTAGAGTAGAAGCACATGTCCTGTTTTGCAATAGGCATCTAACTACTTTTGGCCTTGTGTCTTTTGCCAGTTGACCCCAGAAGCCCATCCCCAAGAAGAAGAGGAACAAGAAGCCTGGGTCAATGCCTTGCTTGGAAGAATATTTTGGGACTTTCTGGGAGAGAAATATTGGTCTCACTTTGTGTCAAAGAAAATCCAAATGAAACTCAGTAAAATAAAGGTATTGTTTTCTTACAGGGTGATATTTTTGTAGTTCAATTGTAGCTTGTGAAGATTCTCCCCCAATACAAAAGTTTTGTCCTATAATCTCCTAAATAAAAGTAATTTGACATATTCACGTAGCTAGCTCTAAGTTAAAGGTGTGACCAGAGTGGAGCAGCAAGGAGGATATGGGGCCAGGCTTGGCCCTGCCTCACTCTCTCTGTACGGTGAGGGGCCTAATCAGCTCTATTGATGCAGTGCCTTATGATGGAAAAAGGACCAGATTATGAGTAAGAGGATCCATCCTGTGTCAGTGTCACCTCTGCCACTAGCTAGGTGATGTTTTGGTCAGTCGTAGCAAGGTAAGCTTGAATTCAGGAAAGACCCCGATTCAAATCCTACCTCCACCCTTCCTCACTTTGTGTCCCTCGGAAAGTCATTGAACCTCTTTAAACCTCCCTTTCCTCATCTGTAAAAGAGTGATGATACATCCAGTGCGTGCCTCACGTGGTGACAGAAGGTCAAATGAGGCAGTAGACAGAAAGTGCTTTACAAACCTTAAAGCGCCCTATCAGTGACAACCATTATTATCAGTCCTTCTTTGGCTTTAGTTTGTCTGTGTCTGTAAATGAGGGGTTTGTATTTGATGATCTCTAAGGTCCTTTCCAGCTCTGGCAGCGATAAAGGATAATAAATCCTTGTGGAAGGAATGTCTGTTCTGTACTTTTGCTCTTACTCCTCCTTCCAAGGAGTGATCCTCTTTTTAGCAGATTTTTAACATCTGCAGACAGCTCTTAATTATCCTCTCTAGTCGAGGAGAGTACTAACATAGACAATCCAAGCACATGTTTGGCTTTGGAAAAATTCTGTGTTTACCGCAGGTTAGTTTTGCTTACATAATTCTTGTTTTTTCTTTTTTGCACTAACGTCGAGATTTTCCTTTGCTGCCTTATCGTGACGTGGAAGGATACCCTGGGTTCTCGGAGGCTGTGCTGATCAGCCACAAGATCTAGAAGGTCCAACGAGCTGGAAAGAACCTTGAGTGTGGACCAGCAGTGCTTGGGGGGAGGAGAGGAAGAAGGAGGGAGGATTGCACCTCAGACATATTTTTTCAGTGGTATAGGGAATTCTCTCTACCAGTATAGATTAAGTACTTCTTTTGCAACTTATAGTAGTGGCCATGGTCGTGATAACAGCATTTATACAGCACCTTAAGATGGGCAAAGCACTTTACGTGTATTGTCTCATTTGATCCTCACAACAGCCCCGGGAGGAAGGTGCTATTATTATCCCCATTTAACAGATGAGGAAGCTGAGGCAGATAGAGGTTAAGTGACCTGCCCAGAGTCACACATCTAGGAAGTATCTAAGGATTTGAACTCAGGTCTGATTCCAAATACCTAACACTATCCATTGTGCCACCTAGTGACTCTAGTCTTGTAGAGTTGTCCATCTCCATTTGACACATGAGGAAATGGAAGCCCTGAAAAATTAGGTGACTTTCCCAATATCACTCCGCTAATAAATATCTGAAGTAGGTTTCAAATCCAGGTTTTACTGACTCCACAGTCCTTGTCCTTTCCACCCATTAGTAAGAGAAAAAAGTGGTTTGGGTGGGGGTTGGTGTTTTGGGTTGAGAGCGGTTTGGTTTTTTAAATGTATTAGTGACAACAAGAGGATGGAATCACTGGGATTTTGTCTAATTCCGGTTTAAGAACAGGCTTTATCATATTACAGCCTTCTGCAGGGGACAGGATGCAGTTATCTCTCTTCTCACACCTAGCGTGTGGAAGATCTAACTTTTGATCTTGAAGTTTCTGGTGTTCAGGCTGAACAGGGGGAGCTTGGGAAGGAGGGGTGATTGTGTTGAGAAATACAGGGTTTTTGTATCTTCTCTCTGTGAGTTAAACCATCTTTGGCCTATTTCTGAGTACAAGGGAAACAGTGAACAGCAGCAGAGATAAAGGCTCAGCAGCCACACTGATTACTTTTCCCTCCTTGGGAGAAGTGTGGAGACATTTTCATATGAGTCTTTCTCATACTGCTGCCTTTCCAGATATGTGTCTGCAAACAGAACGGGTTCTAGCCAATGAAAACAACACAGAAAGGAAGGGGGTGTCTTGTGATTTTCCATTCCACTCCAATGGAGATTTACAGCTGAAATACTTAAGGGTAACAAGGGGGACATCTTTTCTTTTCCTCGAGTAATTTGACAAAAAGGTTAAAATTATATAGTTGGGAATGATGCAATTAGCCTGAGTACGTAGTACAGGGGAAAGGGTAGCATGGTGCGTGGAAGAAACACTGACTGCAGCAGAGGACCTGAAATCAAATCCTGAATCTGAAATTTACTCCCTGTATGATCTTAGTCAGGTCACCTAATCTCTCTTGCCTTGGTTTCCTCATCTGAAGAATGAAGGCTTTGGGCTAGACAGCCTCTGACATCCTTCCAACTCTAGAATGGGGATCCTCATCTAGGCCGTCATGCTATGTGTTACCTAGCACCTGAGTGCTTCAGGGGCCAGCTACCCTTGGCTGTCTTCCTCCAACCTTTGGATGGAAGTAGCTGAAATGCTATGTGTTCAAACTAGTCTTACTGTCATTTTAAATGATAGTATTTTACCTACTTGAGGGGTTAAATGAACATTATAGACCAGATCTCCGACCTTACTGCTTCTTAGAACATTATTCCTACTTTCCACAGTCCACAGCAGTTTGCTTACAAATTACCGCTTGGGTTTCCATTTCCTCAGTGCTTGGACTAGGTAGTCTAGATTGGCGCTTCTAAGGGGTTTTGAAAAATTTGGAAACAGTAAAAGGTTTCTGAATGTGCAATAACCAAAAATTAGTTAAAAATTAAATTTGCAATGAATCCAAGGTGTTTCTGGCAGCATTTGTCCATGTTGCATTGTGCAACTTCGCTACAGCCTTGGTTCCGAACACATAGCATGCGCACTCTGCACTGCACATGCTGTCATGCCACACAGTGCCAACAAATGCCAGAATGCGGAAAAAAGTCACAAGTGGAAAAAGTTTAAGAAGCTTGGGTCTAGATCAGGGGTTCTTAACCTGAGGTCTGCTTATTTGTCTTTTTCTAATGTTTTGATAACTGTATTTTATTATAACTGGTTTTCTTTGTAATCCTACAAACTTATTTTATTCATTTAAAAATGTTCTAAGGAGGAGTCCACAGGTTTCACCAGGCCACCCTGGGGATTCATGACAGCCTATATGGTAGTTCCGTTCAGCTACTTTTTTTTTTTTGGAGGTCCTCTTAGGATAACTAGGTTAGCAAGCTGGAAAAGGCCTATGACTACAGCCACTCCAGCAGTGAATGAGCAGTCATAGCTGCAAAGGAAAAGAGTCACAAAGATCAATTCCTCTGAGACCATTGAGCATTCAAAGTTAATGGACAGGTTTCCTCTACAGGGGGCTGAGACCACAGGGGGCAAATTGTCCAAATCCATGTCTGTTTTCTTACTGGCACTGTTCAGCCCAGATCACTTCAGGAAATTTCTTTTTAAATTAGTGTCTCACTTTGATTGTTTTCCTAGGTGGAATGCTAATAACATTGAAAATTTGTCCTGTGGGCAAATGTACCTTGAATCTTCTTCACCCCTGCCATCCCCAACCCATAAGTGCCTCCTTATCTTAGCAAACAAAGGAAAATGATGGTTAGGTTTTCTAACTTGTCTCCTTCCTTGTCCACTTCCTTCCTAGCTCCCATACTTTATGAATGAGCTAACGTTGACGGAACTTGACATGGGGGTAGCTGTGCCAAAAATCCTTCAGGCCTTCAAACCGTATGTTGATCACCAAGGTAATTTTCAGCTAAATACGAGAGGTGATGGGTGTTTGTGCTGGCTGCAGGATTTCTGCATGAGCATCAGCTTGGATAACAAGTGCTTATATTTTAAGGAAGTAAGATTTCTCTTTTTGAAAGAAAAAAAATGTAGGCTTATTCTTAATTACTTAGATATTTTTGATACTAAGACAAATAAGCTTCACCTTTAAAAATATCCAGGCCTTCCCAAGTTGGAGGAAGACCTTCAGGTGTCTGATTTACAGAACATAGCATTGACAATATTTGCATCCATTCTTGGGAAAGGGAGGAGAGAGAGAAGGAACCAGATGTTAATAGAAGGCATTTTTAATAATAGTGATGATCACAATGGTGACGATTTAATCATAGGAGGCAGCATAGCATAATGGAAAAATGGCCCGCCTTAGAGTCAGGAGCCCCTGCGCCCATGTCCTTCTTCTGATACATATGAGCTGTGTGACCAGGAACAAGTCACTTAGATTCTTGTTGGTGTCAGGCAGCTCTATTGTTTAAATGTGTGTTTTTTTTTCCTATAATGCTAAAAACTGGTATTTACATTTTGGGCCTGCTTTTGGAACATTTTTCAAATTTAGCTGAATCTGGTACAATAAGGCTTAATCCATATTCAGTGTTTGTTTTTACTTCTGTGCATGAGGCTGTTTATTTATAATGTTTCCAGAGGCACATTATGGGCTAGACGTGTTTTGTCACGATTGTTATTGCATTTGTAGGCTAACTAACATTTTAAAATAATATATGCAGTTCTTTAAAATGTCATTTCATTTATTTTTGTGATTTTTTTCCAAAGATGTTGGGAAGCTGTAATATAACAAAATGTGTTCATGCATATGAGTAATGTGAATCTAGAGAAGAAGCACATTAGTTTAGCCAAAGGTAGCCTTTTATGTAGCAGTAGCAGTGTGTATGTATCTAAGGAAATAGTCGTCTTCCACCATGTAAATAAATATCTGACTTTATGATTATTACATCCTTTAAAAAAATCAGCATAGTTAATTAGCGTGTAGTATTTATTTACATGGTTATTTCTCAAAATCGAAATGAGCATATTAGGACGTGTATTATGTAAGATTCAGTCCCAGAAGAAACGTCTATTTAGAAATATACCCCAGACTTGGAGACTGTCAGAAATATCACATTCAGTGGGCCAAGAGTCTGGTTGTTTGGAAACAGCCTGTAGACAGCTGTCAGTTCTGCCATTTAGACCTCGCTGTCCTCATTGGGTTGAGCATCATTGGATCCAAATGTATTAAAAGATTTCACATAAATAATGAATGCTTTCCTAGCTATGACCTAACCTGGGAATTCCAGGTGAGGAAATTCTTTCTACTGATGCAGATCCACCCCCTGTTCTTTGAAGGGTTAGTTGTCCTGAGAGAAGTTGTGCGATTTGCTCAGGGCTTCACAGCCAGTATGTATCAGAGTGAGGATGGGAGCCCAAGGCTTCCAGAACTGAGGCAAACTCTAAATGATTAGCAAAAGACACACATCTGTCAGTTAACCACCTTGTTTTGATCTTGGGGCTAAAATAATGCAAGAAGCATGGGAAAATGCATGTAAAACGTGCTTCGGATTTTTCAGAAAAGTTCTATTTTTACTGAATGTTTTCTTTATGTATGTATATACATATACACTGAATCTTCCATGTCACATTTAAAAAAACCAAATTTATGATTTCAGATTAAACCATTAAATTGGATTAGGATAATAATAAATTGTGTCTGGCAGATTTGTCCTGCAATGCAGAGTACGTTATTATAGGAGTTTTTTTGCTTACTACATTCCTTCAATATATTTATGTAAATAGAAGAATAAACTGATTTGTTTTCCTGTCCTCCTCTAATTTGATCTAGCCCTTCAAGGATTGTCTTTTCTGTTTTACCCAGAGCCATATTATTAACTAACCTTCAACCTTTTGAGTTTGTGACCAGCAGAGAGATACCCCCTTTAAAAGTTTTTAAAGTGTTTTTGAAAGTGGGTATTCTATGTAAATGCAGTATGCTAAAAATCCTTAGACATCTTCTAAAACTGTATATCTTTTTAATTAGTAGTAACTTCCAGTGGGGAGAGGGCAGAGAAGGGGTCTAAGTACTCTTTGGAAAGGTCCTATAATAGCTAGCATTTATACAGTGCTTTAAAGTTTGCAAAACACTTAACATCATTTCATCCCCACAATAAGTGCCTATGTGGTAGATACTATCCCCATTTTACAGATGAGGAAACTGAGACCCAAAAGAGATCGTTGTTATTTGACCATTGCCACACACATAAAAAGTGTCCGAGGCAGGATTCGAACTCAGGTTTTCCTGACACCAAAGCCAGCACTCTACAGGCCATCTTGTTCCCCCTCTGAATTCTTATTGAACATATAGCATGTAAAAATTGGCCTTATAAGAACAGAAAGATAGGCACCATACGTAATTTGGAGACTTTAGATTGTTTCTTAACATGAATCTTCTAAGAAATTAATTCTTCTTTAGGAAATTGTTGGAACTAGCTTTGAAAATGTAGCTTGACACTAAGGGAATTATGACAGGGTGGAAAACACTTCAGTTGGTCCAAGAAGAGACAAACCTCTAGAGATCCAGTTGATTTTCTATATCTGCTTCCTAATTGGTATTCCTTTTTTTTCTTTATTAGACAAATTGCTCAGGAGAGATTAGAGGATGTGATTTGGTTTTAATTCACATTGGAACATTTGACCTAAGGTAGAGAAAGTACCCTCTCTGAATCAGGCAGAGGTTTTGGATACTACTAATGGAGATAAAATCTGCAACAGACACTTTAAAATCTGATCCCTGGAGTATATTCAATCTGATTGAGGAAGTGAGCTTATCCAAAGCTCCTATGCACTGCTGAGTGAAGACAAAAGGTCATGGGAGCTGAAGTTTTGGGGGAATTTGGAGGCCAGGATGTCGGAAGGGAATAGGGATTGAGGTGGAGAAGAAAACTGACCCAGGTGCTGAAATTGTTAGGGAGGAGGGAAATTGCCTTGAAGTCCATAGATGACAGCAACAAGGATCTGGACAGGATAGAAGCAACTTTAAAGGAAGAGATGTGGTAATTGAGTGGTGGAGGCAGAGTGAGGGTCCAAAAGTTGCAATGGGTCCCTGTGCCATGTGGGCCGCAGGTAGTAGATCACTTCCTTTTCTTGTCCCTCTGTGCTAGGGGTGTGAGAGAAGGAGCAGTCAATCATCCTTGGAAATAGTGCCAAGTGAGCTTGGTCTCTTAAGGAGATAGCTAGATTTGAGTGGGAGGAAAAAGTCTAAGATGAGGGGCAGTTTGTTCTGTAGCGTAGTAGAAAGGGTCTTGGACTTAGAGGCAGAAGACCTAAGTTCCAACCCCAGCTCTGGTCACTCACCTCTGTGACCTTGGGCAGGTCACCTAACCTCTGAATCTCATCTAGAAAAGAAGGTTGAGCTACATGACCTTTAAGGCCCCTTCCAGCTCTCATTCTGTGACACCTTAACAATATAGAAGCATACCAGGAAGATAGAGAAGAGAGAGATATGGGAAGGCCAAGGCTGAGTTTACTCTGGGGATTGGGTGGGAATCGGCAGTAGCAACAGTATGCCTTGGAGCTTGATCCTGTGTGGCTTAGGTCCCCAGGCCAGGCAGCGTATGAGGGATAGGCCACCTCAGTGGCAGGGGACCATAGGAGACTGTTAGACCCCGAGGAATTATAGTTTGGCGGCTAGGCAAGGAAGAAGGGAGTGCCAGTGTGGGGAGTTGGGAGGCCTTCCCTGAAGCCTGTGCAGTCATTTGCATAGACATCTCTAGCAAGAATTAACTTACCTTCCTTGAGCCCTGTCTGGTGACATAAATGTTTTAAGCGCACAACACCGCATCCACTTTGTTCTTGTTTTCTCCCACTTTGTTCTTGTGACTTGGTACTAAATTTATTTTGTGCTAACTGAATAGTTTAGAGGAGTGAAGCTAAAAATTATCTAAAATACTCTGGACTCTTGATCTGGGTTCAAATGTCAGCTCTTCTGTTTACTCCCTGAATGATGCAGGACAAGACCTTCTCTTCTGGCGGCCTCAATTTTCTTAGCTAAACACATGAAGGGGGTGGATAAGAGCATCCCTAAAGCCTTTTCCAGCTCTAAAGAATATGATCTTAATGAATAGGGCATCAAAAGGACCATTTGAGGTGACGTGGGCTGCAGTTCAGGTCTGCTCCTCCCTCCTGGTGTGAACTTGGGAAGTCAGTCACTCAGCCTCACTGGGCCTTAGTTTCCTCATCTCCAGAATAAGTTTAGATGATGACCTCTAGCACAGTTCTTGCCACGCTAAGTGGGGGTGTGCACATTTTATCGTCCTGGCCACTTCTGACTTGTGTGACCTTGAATGTGGTGTGGTAATATAATATTGGTGGCCATTGAGATCTCTCCATGGGAGCAAAGAGAAGGATGGAATAACTGGTAGCAAAATATATACTTACTGAGTTTGGACCAATAGTACTTGTAGTCAGTCAAGCCACCAGCGTGGTGGGTGGGAGTGACTGTTTCATGGGGTCTCGTTGCAAATAATGGGGGCCTGGTGCTTTGGGCATGGTAAAAATAGTTCTAGCAATTAACATTTATATAGCCCTTTATGGTTTGCAAAGTACTTCACCTATGTTATCTTATTTAATCCCTACAAGAACCCTGGGAACAAGGTTGTTTTGTTGTTTGTTTACCCCATTTGGGGTTTTCTTGGCAAAAATACCATTTCCTTCTAAATAAGGCACCGATGAGGAAACTGAGGCAAACAACTGAGGTTAAGTGACTTGCCCAGGTCATACAGCTATTGAGTGTCTGAGGCCAGATTTGAACTCCCAGAACTTCAAGGCCAGCACTCTATTCAAGGCACCTCCTAACTGCCAACATGGCGGTGCTGCCTTATTTAGATAACACTCTTGTGTTAACACACCTTAGAGATTCCAGGAGAGACTCTACAATGATTATAGTGCAAGGTTGAGTAAGTCACTCATACTGAAATTGGAAAAAACAATTGATTCTCTTATTCTGTGACTTTTTATATTCTTGACTGGAGACAGCTGCAGGCTTAAGTTAAATGTTGCATAAAACACCCTTCACACGTGTAAGAGCTTTTAAAAAACCAGTAATTACATATGTTTAGTAACACTTGATTCTGTGTGGGTTAGTTAAGATTCTGTTCATGTAATGTTCTTATGTCCACATTCTTTAATTCACGTTCTTATTCTGTTTATCCCTAATAGAAAGGCAGGCTTTCTTGTCATTGTTAATTTTGTTGTGAAATCATTCAGGTTCAGCACGTACTGACTCACCAGTTACATAACCAGTTCAGCTGTCAGAGCCACATGCGATCACATTTTCAGGGTGCTTTTCACGTACTGCATTAATGTCAGTGAAGAAATTTGGTCTTTATTTGCACCTGGTTTGAAAATAGAAAGTCCTCGTGGGAAAGGAAGAAAAAGTTATTATAGTCATTAGAATGACTTGCTGTGACTCAGTAATATTTCTTTGTGCTTTGAGAAGATAGGATCCATAGATTTAGAGCTAGAAAGGACCCCAGGGGGTCTAATCTAATCCCCTTCTTTTACACATAGAGAAACTGAGGCAATATCTTTTTTTTTTGAGGGGGGAAGGCAGGGCAATTGGGGTTAAGCAACTTGTCCAAAGTCACACAGCTAGTAAGTATGTCAAGTATCTGAGTCACTTTAGTCATGTCTGACTCTTTATTACCTCATCTGGGGTTTTTTCCTTAGCAAAGATACTGGAGTAGTTTGCCATTTCCTTCTTCAGCTCATTTCACAGATGAGGAAACTGAGGTAAACAGGGTTAAGTGACTTGCCCGGGGCCACATAGCTAGTGTCTGAGGCCAGATTTGAACTTATCTACTGTGCCACCTAGCTACCCCAACTTGGCACATAGTAGACATTATGTAAATACCTATTCTCTCTCCTTCCCTTAGTAGGCAAATTAATTGTACCATTTGAAGAAGTAGGATAACTGTCTGGGGTGTATTGTGATCAAATTTACTAGGTCTCTCATACAGTACCTGAAGTGTGATCAAAAAAATTATCGAGGGCAGGAAGGGAATGCTGGCTTTAATGGGAAATTAAACAGAATTAAATGGAAAACTGTTTAATATTTTATTAGGGTGCTATATATGGGTCATCTGCTGTCGATGGCTTTGCAAGCTGGGGTGTCTTGATAATGAGCTTAAGCTAATCTGCTTTTGCTTAAATGCTATATACTATGTTAGAGGAATATTTATAAAATATTGCCAACATTGAATCACTAATGCCAGGGAGGTTATAGAGCCAGAAATGTCACTAGGTGTATGTAGGCCTCCTTACCTGCCAAACTTGTAGAATTTTACCACTGGGCAAGAAATTGAGAGGTAGATTATCTCTAAAGTCCTTCCCAGTTCTAATATTCCCTAATCTAATAGGATGTTCTCCATTTGAATGACTTTGAATGACACCTTGTCAGTGAAGCAGTTTAAATGGCAGAACCTTATCTACAACCTCTCCCAGCCCATAGCTGTGAGGCAACAGGTAATTGTTTCTGAAGAGTTCAGTGTCTTAGAGATATGGGAACCTATTTACATGGACTCTTTTCCAAAGGGCAGATGAAGAAATTAAGATAAAGAGATTAAGTGGCTCTTTCCCAAGATAGCCCAGTGACTCAGAAGTTAATTCTTACCTTCAGATTTCAGACTGTGCAGAAAAATCACGATTCTTAAATCTTGCCATCAAAAATCCCAGTGGTAGGGGGGCAGAGCCAAAATGGCGGCTAGAAAGCAGGGACTAGCATGAGCTCCCTGCCGAGTCCCTCCAAAAACCTATAAAAAATGGCTCTGAGCCAATTCTAGAACTGCAGAACCCACAGATTAGCATAGGGAAGCAAGGCTGTAGCCCAGGACAGCCTGGATGGTCTCTGGGTAAGGTATATCCCGCACAGAGCTGGGAGCGGAGGGGCGCGGAGTGGAGCAGAGCCCAGCGTGGGCGGTGCAGACCAGCCAGACCAGGAGCTGGGCAGAGCATGCCCTAGCGCCCTGAATCAGTGAGCTGCAGCAGGTACCAGACTTCTCAACCCACAGACACCAAAGACAACAGAGAATGTTAGTGGGAAAAGATGCAGGAGTGGAAGGAGTTTGCAGGTTTGGCCACTGCCCCTGGTTAGTAGAGGTGGGGCAGCTACAGACCTACAGCTGCAGTTGCTTCTGGCCCCAGGTCCACCTGGTGGGAGGAATTAAGTGGCTAATCAGAGCAGGAGTGCAGAGCCTGCTGAAGATCTAAGTCCAGTCCAGGTTGGGGCTTCTTGGGGAAGGAGGAGTGCTGGTGTGGCAGAGCTGGTGCATCCCCCTCAAGCTTGGAACATAGTTCTCTTAACTCTACAAGCAGTCCTACCCCACTGAAAAACTCAAGGGTCAAGTTAGTTGGCTGGGAATATTGGCCAGGCAGCGAAAACACACCCAGATTCAGTTTCAGACTTTGGAATCTTTCTTTGGTGACAAAGAAGACCAAAACATACAGCCAGAAGAAGTTAACAAAGTCATAGAGCCTACAACAAAAGCCTCCAAGAAAAACATGAACTGGTCTCAAGCCATGGAAGAGCTTGAAAAAGATTTGGAAAAGCAAGTTAGAGAAGTAGAGGAAAAATTGGGAAGAGAAATGAGAAGGATGAGAGAAAACCATGAAAAACAAATCAATGACTTGCTAAAGGAGACCCAAAAAAATACTGAAAAATATACTGAAGAAAACAACACCTTAAAAAACAGACTAACTCAAATGGCAAAAGAGCTCC